>JAFIRS010000647.1:0-604510 GCA_018342105.1 Gonioctena quinquepunctata | reverse complement strand
TATATTTTCCTAGAATTAAAAAAAAGTATTGTCTGCACGCCGCCAACTCTCTTCCACATCGTATATTACAGACACGAAAATCTCCCTTCTTAAATTACATTCATTGTTGTATATATTTTTTGTAGATTTATACGTTATATTTTATTAGCCTGTTGGTAATCTGAATCAGTTTTGTTTATTTTCACAATTATTATTCATAAACATTTTCATTCCGAAACACAGTTCAATTCAAAACAGCAAGACCTTCGCGCTCCCGCTTATTCGAATCACGAGCGCTCGCTTGAGGCGTTGCCACGATTCTCAGCCTTCCCCCTCTTGCACACGCAATAATTTAGCAACTTCTTATGGCAATAACTAAATAACTGTATGGCACGCGGGTTCAATTTTTTCTATGAAATGTGTTACTTAACTTTTGATAATATACTATTTTTTCAAAAAGATCTGAATGGAGGATTTTTAGTTATGCCTTAAAATGTGGTATCCGCGGTAGCTCACTATAGACGTTGCAACTTTGAAGCCTTATATCTCACTTTCGGAGTGGTAAATCATTCCAAGAATAAAATATGATACAGATAATGATGTTAACTAGAAGTGGTATAAATATAAACGCAATCTGATTGGAAGTAGATTTCACAACTACCTCAAAGAACCCCGCACCAAATACATAGGAAAATGGCTCTCAGCCAATTTTGAAAAATATTTTTGGAATAGGTACTGTGGTACAAGTCACTAGAAATTACACATGCAAGTTTGAATTGGTTTCTATGTCTAGTTGCGGAGATATGAATTTTTGAGAATCATAGAAACGGCTGTTTTACTAAAACATATTCAGGTTCACTTATCCAAAAGTATTACTTTTTAGATGATTAGTAACTAAATAATAGCATTGATGGTTCAAAGGAAGTCAAATGACATGTCAGTCAGTCTGTAGTTAAGACAATAGAAGCCGCTCATGATACAGGGTGGGTCAAAAATTGTGACAATTTAGCATATTTCGCCTATCTTCATCATTGGTCCCATTAGTGGGACTGAGCATTTTTCATTGAAAATATATTTATTGGGAGTAAATTCTTATGACAAGAATATTTTCTTCAGAAGATTTAACTTTCTTCCAAGAACACTGAATGTTTACAAAAAAATGTTTTTTAAATTTCATGTTTTCAACATTAGTCACTTAAAACAGCCTTTTGGAGACAATAAATCCGATTCGAAGCCAAAACTACTTGAGGAAGACTTTTAGTAATTGCTCACTATGATTAGCTACAAAAAGCTACAATCACATTTCATACAAATATAAGTTGAAATAGGTTTTGCACCTAATATATATATATATATATATATATATATATATATATATGTTTGTTGATTATTCATGAATGGACTCGTCAATTTGAATCATATCTTTCAGTTATACTTTGAAGTCAATTACCCTACACTGAGTGAGTTTCATTGATTTCCTATGTCTGAGATCTTTCCAACGATGTGCCACTTTTGTTATTTGAAATTTTCAAGTTGATGTGCCCCTCCATGCCATCTATCGGGCAATCACAATGTCTTTCATTTCAAAAAGCAGTGTCGGTGTTATCATTCAATACGTTATTTTTTTCATTGTTCTACGTCGAACCGTTCAAAAGTTAACAAGGGGGGTACTATTGAAAGCCGCACTGTATATATATATATATATATATATATATATATATATATATATATATTATATATATATATATATATATATATATATATATATATATATATATATATATATATATTATATATATATATATATATATAGATATATAGTGATTCTCAAAAGACCCCTCCCCCCTCTTATTTTTGGAACGATTACACATAAACAAGTGGAATTTGGAAACTGAATATTAAAGGTTGTAAACTTCCCTACTAGTGATGATAGATGACAAAATCGTCAAAGATGACGTCACAAGGCCATTGTGACCAATGATTTTAAATGGAACCCTACGGCAAGCGACACCTCTTTTAAAAGGTATCGAAAAAACCTATTCAATGATACTAATTTTGTTTGTGTTTATGGCAGTTTTGGCAACTCGCTTCTAAAAAACGCAAAGCTATGATGAATTAAATCAGTTAATACTAAAATTCCAAATTCAAGCTCCGCCTCTGGATAGTTGTCAAATAAGCTGGCAACCCAATTCGACGTTTTTGTAAATGTCCAAGTTTTTGTACATTTAATAATTTGTGTATTGGTGATCGAACGTTTAACTGTTTAAGCAGCTTTTGGTACTTTCAATATTTTTGTACATTTTAATAATTTGTTAAACTGTTGTGAGCCGAACGTTCAAGTGCTTCAAGAAGCGAAATGGTACGTGCTTTAGGTGATAAAGTAGCAGCGATCCTAATTCTTGGTGAAACTGGACAAAATATTCATGCAGCAGAACGCATTTTCAATGAGAGGTTTCCCGATCGCCCCGTTTCGAGGACTTATTTAAGGGAGCTTCTTCGTGATTTTGGAACAACGGGTAGTAATAATGATGCGATCTGGCAGACCACAGATTTCTGATGAGAAAAAAATTGATATACTGGCAGAAGTAATAGTTAATCCTACTTCTTCAACAACTCACGTTGCATCTACCTGTGAAGTCAGTCGAAGTACAGTACACAGGGTGTTGAAAAAAAAACAAATTTCATCCATACAAATTGAAAATGGTTCATCAACTCTCAGACGACGACCCAGACCGAAGACTAGAATTTTGTGAAAATATGGAAACTAAAATTACCCAACACCCAGACTATGTCAAAACAATTTGTTTGAATGACGAAAGTACTTTCTATCTAAATTGAAATGTAAATACACAGAATCTGAGGTATTGGAGTGACGCAAATCCTCACCTGTTTCGTGAAACACATACCCAATTTCCCCAGAAGGTGAATGTTTGGGCAGGTATCCTGGGAAACCACATCGTTGGGCCTCTTTCTTTAAATAATAATTTAACTGGTGAGGTTTATCTGGAGCTGTTGCAAAACGCAATAGAACCGTTAATCCTTGAAATTTTGAAGGATAATCCAGATGAATTTGGCAATTGTTTACAACCTTTAATATTCAGTTTCCAAATGTCACTTGTTTATGTATAATCGTTCCAAAAATAAGAGGGGGGAGGGGACTTTTGAGAAGCACTGTATATATATATATATATATATAAACAGTGCGTGGCTAAATTATGGAAGAAATTTGATATTTCGCAAGCAATGTACTTCTGACTAAAATCCTGAAAGAGGTCGATTTTTGTTTTTAAATGCCGATTCTTGAATGTATATTCTAAAGAGGTTATGTCACTGGTTTTGACTTGGTGACGTTATCGGTAATTTTTGTAAATTGTAATAGGTGTCTTGTGATATTTCATCTGGAAGGTCTTTCAATACTTCATTCAATGATAATAAATAATTTGATTTGTTTGTACAGGGTGAACAAAAATTTATATTTTATTTCGGTAGGAGAATAACTCTATATCCAACAAAATACAACATTTAAATGAAATATTAATTTTTGTTCACCTTGTATAAACAAATCAAATTATTTATTATCATTGAATGCAGTATTGAAAGACCTTTCAGATGGAGTATAAGAGAATAACTTTATAACCAACAAAATACAACAATTAAATAAAATATTAATTTTTGTTCACCCTATTAAACAAATCAAATCATTTATCATCATTGAATGCAGTATTGGAGGACCTTTCAGATGAAGTATCACAAGACATCTATTTCAATTTAGAAAAATTACCTATTACGTCAACACATCAAAACCAGTGACATAACCTCTTTAGAATTAACATAAAAAAATCGGCTTAAAAAAACTCGAGTTCTTTCAGGATTTTTGTCAAAAGTACATTACTTGCGAAATATCGAATTTGTTCCATAATTTAGCCGCGCACTCTATATATAAAGGGATAAAATAGGAATACTTCACAAAGTACACAATTCCAGTAATCTTCACGAGAACATGAAAAGATGATTAATAGGAATCAAAGTATAAATATTGAGGAAGGGCTACTCATAAATGGTGGAATAGATCACACTAGTCTCCTAGTAAATGAGCCCCGAACTCTAGCAAGCATTGCTCTACTAGTTGAACGGAAGGCTTCCGTGATCCTGTTTTTCATATCATCTTCAGTTGTTGGACGATATCTGAAAACCCTTTCCTTCACGTTCCCCCAAAGGAAGAAATAAATAGAAGTAAGGTCTGGGGATCACGCAGGCTAATGAAAAGTATCTCCTCTGCCTATCCAACAATCAGGATATGATTGATCTAAAAATTCTCGCAATATCCTATGGTTATGCATCCATATGGTGTTCAAATACACTTCTTCTAACATTCTGGGAATGGGTTCGCGGAGAAAATATAAATACCTTTCATCATTCAGCACATTATCTTGTCACAAGTTAAGGAAAATAATTTTGCTTTCCCAAATTACCAGTTCATTATTCAAAATTAATAAATCATATCACCTTTCCAGAACATCCAAGTCAAAATATTCAACAACAAAAACCAGGCCGACAATCCAAAACATTTGTGTCACATTTTAAGCGACCTAGAGATCCCAAATTGAAATATAACAAGGCAGAATTGCTGAATTGCTAACCTCGATCCAGTTGATGGGTAAAAACAATCAGGTTTCGAGGTAAGAGGAATTAGTTAGTAGTTGTCGGGCCTGAGTGGGAGTTACAAGTCCAGAGTCGGGAAGTGTCCTCCCCTGAGAGAAAAAGCTGGAAGCCAAGGAAGTGTAGAAATGTAGTTTCTATTTTTGAGCTGCCGTTCTGGCAGCGTTGTATATACAGTGCGCGTCAAAATTATGGAACAAATTCGATATTTCGCAAGCCATGTACTTTTGACAAAAATCCTAGAATAGCTTGATTTTTATTTTAAAATGCCGATTTTTTTATGTATATTCTGAAGAGGTTATGTCACTGGTTTTGACATGGTGACGTAATCAGTAATTTTTTTAAATTGGAATAGATGTCTTGTGATACCTCATCTGAAAGGCCTTTCAATACTGCATTCAATGATAATAATTAATTAGATTTTGTTTTGTACAGGGTGAACAAAAATTAATATTTTATTTCAATGAGAGAATAACTTCATATCCAACAAAATAGAACAGTTAAATAAGATGTTCGAAATGCCATCCACCAGTCTTTCGACAATGAGCAAATCTACGGACACATTCCTCTTGCACATTGCGAATTACTTCCGGAGTAATTCTGTTAATTTCGATCCTCATTCGATTTTTCAACTCTTGTAGATTTTGCGACCTATCTACATAGACCTTCGATTTCAAATAACCCCACAAGAAAAAATCCAGGGGCGTAAGATCTGGAGATCTTGGGGGCCACTCTATCGGTTCGCGTCTACCAATCCACCTCCTAGGAAAACAGTTATTCAAAAACTCGCGAACATCACGTGCATAGTGCGGGGGTGCACCATCTTGTTGCAACCAAATACTTTCATTTGGTGAGTTAGGATTGTTGGCGTTTGGAAAAATATATTTTTATTATTATTACATTATGATAATGAAATTCTTGTATTGTCATCGGTCCTTGATATGTGTGACAAATTTCAGATTATTCGGAAGATTGAAAGTGGATGAATATTTACTCCCAAGACTTCATTACATTGTGAGTTATTTAGTTACAAGTAAAGATAATAAAAGCGTGTTGAAAAATGCAAAATTTTACTTTTTCGAGCCAAGGCTCTAATCCCTCAGACTGCCCTGGCAGACTAGTTGATCAGTGCTCTACTACACCAATGGATCCTTTGCAAATATTAATAGTTAGCTATTTCCTAGTCTGAAATGGAAACAAAAGACAATCACAAATTAATGCCATAATAGGCAAGTTGGTGTCAAATAAATGTCAGTTGAAATATCAACAAATATTCTTCACAAATTCTAAGTGAAAAGGTTCTGAAAGTAAACTATGGCTACTTTAAGTGAAACCCAGCGCATAGAAATTTTAATTTTTATTGGATGCGGAGAACCAGAACTCAGCAAGAGGTATGCGACTTGTTCAATGCGAAGTATCCAAATAGACCTATCAGTCGTTCAACAGTCAGTGAGATTGAGGAAAAATTTAGAGAAACTGGCCATGTCAAACATATTCCGAATGCTGGACGGCCTAAAATGGAAGAAAACGTGAAACTTGATGTTCTATTGGGTGTAGAGAATAATCCTCACAATACTTCACGACAAATGGCAGCAGACCTTGACATATCCCAAAGTTCTGTATTACGTATTCTAAAAGCAGAAAAGTACCATCCATACAAAGTACAGCTACATCAACAACTCAATGATGATGATCCCGATCGCCGTGTGGAGTTCTGTGAAATAATGCAGGATTTGTGTAATCGCAATCCACGTTTTATAAAACAAATTCTGTTTTCCGATGAGGCTACGTTTTGCCTAAATGGTTCAGTAAATCGTCAGAATTGCAGATATTGGAGTAGGGATAATCCTCACTGGATGATGGACGGGCATACTCAATACCCTCAGAAAGTCAATGTTTGGGCAGGGATAATAAACGACAGGATTATTGGCCCGTATTTTTTAGAAGGACATCTCTCAGGGGAGCGTTACTTGGAATTTTCAAGAAATGAACTCATACCTAGCCTTGCCGATATTTTTCCAAACGCCAACAATCCTAACCCACCAAATGGAAGTATTTGGTTGCAACAAGATGGTGCGCCCCCGCACTATGCACGTGATGTTCGCGAGTTTTTGAATAACTGTTTTCCTAGGAGGTGGATTGGTAGACGCGGACCGATAGAGTGCCCCCCAAGATCTCCAGATCTTACGCCCCTGGATTTTTTCTTGTGGGGTTATTTGAAATCGTAGGTCTATGTAGATAGGCAGCAAAATCTACAAGAGTTGAAAATTCGAATTAGGATCGAAATTAACAGAATTACTCCGGAAGTTATTCGCAATGTGCAAGAGGAATGTGTCCGTAAATTTGCTTGTTGTCAAGAGACTGGTGGATGGCATTTTGAACATCTTATTTAACTGTTCTATTTTGTTGGATATAAAGCTATTCTCTTATTGAAATAAAATATTAATTTTTGTTCACCCTGTACAAAAAAAATTCTAATTAATTATTATCATTGAATGCGGTATTGAAAGGCCTTTAAGATGAGGTATCACAAGACATCTATTCCAATATAAAAAAATTACCGATTACGTCACCATGTCAAAACCAGTGACATAACCTCTTCAGAATATACATAAAAAAATCGGCATTTTGAAATAAAAATCGACCTATTTCAGGATTATTGTCAAATGTACATGGCTTGCGAAATATCGAATTTGTTCCATAATTTTGACGCGCACTGTATAGTCCTTAGGTGTAAGTATATTTTTGTATATATTTCTGATGGTAATAAATATTGTATGTTTGTTCTTGAATTATGAGTTCATAATCTGGTTATCACAAAATCCCTCTGAGCTACCAACCCCCTTTAAGGCCCTTTAGGCAATAGACTTATGACAATCTATCAAATAAAATGAAGGCATTTGATAGGTATTGACCTCATTCAATGGTAATTTGAAGAACATCATATATATTTTGTTTTCATTGAAAATATAGAGAAGATGCTTTCAAAATTAGAGGTGAAATCAAATCATCTGGAATATGGAATCATCTGCGAATGAAAGTTAAACTTTAGTCACTTCAGTCATTCAAGATAACTCCTTGGAACGTTTTCATATTGAAAATTGAGAGGAATTATTTTTTCTGAATTGTAAATAAGATAGCCTCTTGGGGGTATTCATGTTGAAAAAGAAAACATGCCCAATTGAATATTGAATAAAAATATTTTTCTGAAAAACGAAAAATCTACGATAAGAATTAGAGATTTTTTTTGTAATGTCTAACAGAAAACAAAAACAAAGTGTCAACAATGATAGTAAATTCGGTTACAGATTCACATGAATTTCCTAGCTGTTCTTTCATGAAAGAACTTCCAAGTACTAGTAGTCAAGATTTCTCTTCTGAAGAAAAAGGATTTTTTTTCAATGAAAATATCATTGGATAAAAAGCGATTAGGGAAAATAATGTATTTTAACGATTTAAGTTCCTCGGAAATTCATTCCTGTAAGTGGACAAATACATATTCATTTCTTATTAATAATATAGTGAATATTTATGTATCGTTTTGGGGAAAAGTTGAAGATTTCCGTTGTTGAGTTACCAGCAAAAAATGAAATACATGTTATAAAATGTTATACAATCATTAATTGACAATAAAACAAATATTTTGATGGACATTTCAACCTTTCTGCTAGAAGAATTTGTTTTTCAAATGTGAATATCACAAACAAACAAAAAAGAAATGAATATCATGTTATAGAATCATTATATATAAAGAGAACAAATATTTTTGAGGGATATTTTGAATTTCCTACTACAGGAACATTCTACTTTCTACTACAAAATATAATTTTATACTTCATCCAAGTTCATTTTTCAAGCAGAGAGAAAAGTTATATTTTCGATTTCTGAATTAAATTTTTCACACGTAATAACAAAGTAGAATCCCAAAATGTACCCCCACCTCATGCACTTTCCTTAAAAAGCTTTATTTAAGACAGTTACCTGCACAAAACAAATGGCCACAATTAGATTGAAAACCACTAAATACTTCATGATACTAGAAAAATCAGAACAATCAGAAAACTAGGAAAGCACGATAATAGTTGTTTTATAGTTCAACTGACATGGTACAAGGTTGTTGTGTGTTTTATATACTCGTCAAAACCTATGGAAAACCCGTTGATTTGTTTACTGTTAAGCGCCCAATTATTAGTGTGAATTATTTATTCCAATGATTCATGTTTTCGTACAAGGTGATTCGAAATGAACGATATTTTATATAAAGACGGTTGAGAAATCAATATCTAGACATTCGAATGGAGAGTTCGTCTACTAGATGAAAAAAATGAGGCTCATAGAGTGGGGATTTTTATACCCCTCCCCCTGTGAACGTTTCGACATAGAACGATGGGACGAAAACTGTTTCGAATGATATCACTGATACTACTTTTTTAAATAAAATACATTTGTGATTGCTCGATAGATGGCGCGGGGGAAGGCACCTCAACTTGAAAATTTCAAATAGCATGGGGGGGTCAAGTGGCACATCGTTGAAAAGATCATTCATTTCTCTTTCCAACCTTCAATTTTTATTTTTTCGTTAATACGTTTTTTTACAATATGCATTTGGGATGTCAAGTATAACAAAACAAAACCATTATGTAGGTTTTTTGGGTAACCTTCCACAGTCTGATAATGAAAATATAATCAGGAAAATCCATACAAGTGTAGAAAAAAGGCATAGTTAAATGTATCTATAATCGAGCCCAAACAGTTTGCAACTCCAACCAGAATCTACAGGAAGAAATAAACCTCATAAAATCTGTTCTCAAGGAAAATGCATATCCGGATCAGTTTGTGGAAAAAACAATCACTGACATTGAAAACAAAAATCCATCAAACAACCAATTAACACAACCAACAAGAGAACTCCAACCACCTACACATTTCACAACCAACATAATACCTTATGTCCCCGGATTATCTGAAAAGATCAAACGAATTGGACATAGGTATGATGTGAAAACATCATTTAGAACAACAAACACACTGAGATCTATACTAACACAAACAAAACCGAAAAACGCAGAAGAAAGTACCAAAAACTGTGTTTACAACATACCTTGTTCGTGTGGTGATAGTTATATAGGTAAAACGTCAAGACCATTGGAAGTGCGCCAAAGTGAACATCAGAGTAACATCAGAAATCGACAAATAACCGGATCATAAAGTGCAGAATATATCCTAACATCCAATGGCGATCATACGATTCAATGGAATAGGACAAGAATCTTGATGAAAGAACCACATCAAGAGAGGAGAAAATTGAAAGAAACGGTCTGTATTCTTCTTTCCAATAACAACTGCTTTTCAACAAATTCTGTTGAAATGGATCATACATGGTTACCTCTACTCAGAGAGGAAGTGAGATATGGTAGAATGCTAATAAACTGATCTGAACAACACCCCATATATCAAATGGGCAATACGTCACTCTCAAACTTTTTTGGCAGATCTCAATTGACATCCGTCAGTTAAAAAAGCGAAAAAGACTCTGCGAGAAAAAATCCAAATTATTGAAACAATTGAAGGAGATTTAAAAGATTTTGAGAACGGGGGCAGATATAGTTTCCGAAACGTCAAGCAAAAACTATATAGAGAAGTATCTTTTGAATTTTTTAAAAAAAAATTTTTTATAGGCAAATTCAGAAAACGACAAGCTATTGACAAATTGAATCATTTTTCTATAGGAAATATAATTTGGTGAACGCAATAACTTAACGGGGTGAACTAATTAGTTTGCCCTTTCTACACTTGTATAGATTTTCCTGATTATATTTTCATTTTCAGACTGTGGAAGGTTACCCAAAAAACATGTCAAGAAACATTGTTTCTCCACAAAAAACACTTTCATTCAATACTTTATGTAGGATTTTTATTTATTGAGAATAAGAAGCAAAATTGTTGTCAATCAACAAATTGGGGTTCAAAATGTGAGCCTAATGCTTCTTGACAATGAAATATTCGATTCGAGAATTCTTCCTGAACATCCTCAATTGAATATTGAATTGAAAGATTTTTCTGTGAACTGAAAAATCCACCATAAAAACTAAGTTATTTTTTGTGAATGTCTAACAGAAAACAACTACTTCACCGGCTAAAGCCACGCTGGACATTGAACTACATCTGCTAGACATTCTGAAAGAACCCTAACTCAAAAGAAAAAAATCTGAAATTGAAAATTTGCATTCTTATTCAGATGGTTATTCAATTTCCTATTCCAGTCTCAATTGAGAACTCATATAGAAATCATTTGTAACATTGACGGAAGAGAGGCATTGCATTCACTAGGTGTCCAATATATTTGTCATGAAAATCTATTTCACGCTTTCACAGAAAAATTTCTATCCCAATTTTAAATGGAAGAAGTGACCAGAGTTTATCTTTCAGTTGCAGATGATCCCACATCTAATTTTATGAACATTATGTTCATATTTTCAAAAAAAATTATCTTCCTGGACAGTATGTAACATAACTGCAGGTATACCAGCACACATATTATAATCATTGATTCATTAGAAAGTCTTGAGCATCGACAAAATTATTCAACTTCACTTTAGGCATTTCCAGGTAACTGCTTAATTATCAGTTTACCAAATCCAATAAATGGTTTCGGTTATGATTATGGTCATGAAAAATTAATGAATTGGGTATTATTTGGGACTGAAATTTGATTATTATATGGATTCAAAATCTCTACCTGAATCTCTTTGAAATAAATTCAAAAATGAAAAAATATTCAAGTCATGAATCTTCCTCTATTGACCGTACTTATTTTATGTAACTCTTCGCAATTGTGATGAAATTCAAACATGGTTGAAAGTAAAATGGAACTACCTTTTCAACGATAAGAAATAACTTTTTGGAAACTCAGGGTCCCTTTTTGAAAATTCATTTATTTTATTACTACTTAAATATAGACAAGATACGTCTTTACAATAAGAGAGCTGAATAATAACTAACTGCTGAATTCTGGGGAATTATGAAGAATCCGAAGAATCGTCTTATCGGTGTTTCGCAAAGTCAGCATTGTCAGCCCTTCCACCATGGGAACGATGCTGGGCCATTCAGATCGGCAATTATACTTGGCACTTCAAATGCATATTGTGAAAAAATGTATTAAAGTATTAAATTTAGAAAAATTATATGGTTGGAAAGAGAATCGAATAATATTTTCAATGATGTGCCTTTTGATCCCCTATGATATTTGAAGTTTTGAAGTTGATGCGCCATCTATCGAGCAATCAAATGTCTTTCATTTCAAAAAGTAGTATCGGTGTATATCATTCAGAACGGTTTTCGTCCCATTGTTCTACGTCGAACCGTTCAAAAGTTAACAGAGGAGGGGAGAGATTTTTAGTACAGACCATGAAACTGCTTAAACGTAGTATGATAAACGTCGGTACTTTTTCGGAGATTTATATTTCATTTCATCATCCCAGAGCGATACTCACTATCAGTAGATTTAATAGAAATAATGCATTTCAGTAGGAGAGCCGGGCATAAAATTTCAAGTCTGATAAACTTTTCGAGATCACGTACATGATTCGTCACTTCGTTGTTAGTGTAACACAAAATAAAATAATTGATAAAAAAAACCTACGCTTTCATTCAAATGCGCTAAAAATTAAAAAATAATTGATGTGGATGTGCGACGTAGGTTATTCCGTTAGTTATAGATTCAAGAGCTTGTCGCGTAAAGTTTTCAGTTCGAATACAAAAGCGACAAGCTTTTGAATCTATAACCCACGGAATAACCTATGTCGCACATCCAAAGCAATAATTTTCTACTTTTCAGCTTATTTGAATAAAAGCTTGTCTCTGAAAAGTTTTTTTTTATTAATTATTTTATTTTGTACTTATTAGTAAAGTACGCCTTAATCTATGCATTTCTGTTAATGCGTCGTCATTATGAGCCCTTTTTACTGTAAGTTCTGAGCTATCTAGTTCTTCAATGAGGAGACCATCTGAAGATTAACTCGTCCGCTATCCTGGTGCTTTCATCTTCAATTTATGAATCTCTGAATGAATTCATAATCTCCGACCCCAAAAACCCCCACATTCCAATTTTGCATAGAAACGGTCCATTATCACTAAACTTGTCCACCATCTTGGAGCCGCCATTTAGATTTTATGGATTTTGACAATAAATTCATAATCTCCGATCCCGAAAACCCCCACATAACAATTTTGAATAGAATCGAACCATAATCACAAAGATCGTTGGCCATCTTGGAGCCGCCATTTTTTATATTATGAATTTTGACTGAAAATTCATAATCTTCGACCCCGAAAACCTCCTCATACCAATTTCGAGCCGAATCGGACCATTAACACAAATTTCGTCCGCCATCTTAGAGCCGCCATTTTGTTTTTTCTTTTAAAAAAATCCTCATGCATTGTCGCGGGAACTATGAACACCTGCAGAATTTCACATCAATCGGACAACAAGAAGTGGGTCAAATTTAACTTGCAAGATTTGAATACAGACAGACAACGGGACAAGTGAGACTAAATAAAAGCTTGTAATGACACTGCTGCCTATTCGTTGTGTGCAAGACTGGTAATGCCCTCTAGTTACTCGATAGCTAAAGTTTTCCTGTGTCATTTCCAATACTCACTATGTAACAATTTAAATTTTTTTATAATTTCTAAATAATCTACCACGATGTAACAATTTTGTGCTCACTAGGCACTAGTTCCAAATGAATCGAAGTTTTTTTCTGTCAAAGAAAAAAGCAAGTATTAGGTAATCCAAACCCCCGTGACCCAATATGGCGATTGTTGGCACACAAACTGATAATCGCCATAAGAACATCATTGTCATTGTGCACTTTTGGCTAGTAAAAGTGTATTTTTGGTTATTTTCGGAGCTTTTGTGTTGTTAATTAATAATATTCAGATGGAGAGTGATTACCTGAAGACACTATTGTTGAAAAGCAGAGGTTTTGGTGAACGTTATGCTTGAAAGTACATCCCCATCTTCTGTTTACATTTTTATCAATATATTTTTTACAGGTATAAAATGAAGTTGAGGATTGATCAGTGATTTAGATCCTTTTTACACTGAATATTTCTGAACTGAATTGTTGGTGCTCCTCCTGTTACGAATATGAATATTATTTCGTATTTGCTTTTTACTCAGATTTCCCAAATGCAAGAAGAAGCCCTATACAAGTTTAGAATCCATACATATTTTGCTTCTGGCTTCGTTGTCATAATTTGGTACATAATTGAAAAGGATGAAAGCATTTGTACTGCTCACTGTACTTGTATGGCCGGAAACAAGTATTCATATTGGTGCTATATTAGAGGCAATGTCACGCACATATTTGGAAACTGTGTGGCCAATACCATCCAGTAAAAAAATTTATTGGACGACTTGCCTCTTGCTCAGATGTTTAAAAAAATAAAATGTTTCAAATGAATATATATATAAATATATATATATATATATATATATATATATATATATATATATATATATATATATATATAAATAAATGTTTGTTTATTTGTTGTTTTACTGATTCAGTTGATTTGTATATAGTACAATTTCGATAAATATCACAATATATCCAATTTTTACTGTTAATGAATTACAAAACCCTTCGAAGGTTGTAGGCGATGTGGTAACTTGATTACCTACTCTAGTTTCGGACGTTTGTATCTGCAATCGTCTGAATACAGTATTCACATTCGAAACATCGTGAAAACCTTTTCAAATACATTAAGACGATGGACGTCCGAAACGAGAGTATCAAATACAACACCCTTCACAAGACTTGATCAAGGCTTTCGATAATTGCCTGAAATATCTAAAAAGGGAAGGTTGAGATTGAAAGACATATTTCCAAATATTTTTATTCATTGGGTCACCAGAATCCTGAAGAAAATTTGTATTCCAGTAATTCAATAACAATGCCTATAAGAATGTTTTTTGAGGAGGTAGGTACATATATATGAACATTCATTTGGAGTTTTCTCTACTTTTGAAGTGGAAAACATATCAATTATCTATATTTATATGAACTTTATTTGAAATAGGACCTCGTAATGTACAATAGTTCAGAGATATACAAGTAGGCAAAATCATACAAGTAATCGTAGGAACAAAATAAAATCACAAAAGTCTGAAGTTATAGGTATCCATGATCGAATGATGGATATTATCACGAATGTGCACACAGAGTATGTCTGATGCAGCCTCTCTGATACTTGATTTTCGAATCCGTAAGATCTTCTCGGTTGATTGCAGCTAACCATAGCCTCCTCGATAAGTCATTTTAACTGGTCAAAAACGTATGATTTGAAACTGTAGGCACCGAGTGAAACCCGACTCTATCCCTGTCGTGACGGGGCCCACAGTTAACTACAATGCAAGTAAGCGGCATTTTTCTTCAGTTGAAGCACAAATTATAATCCAAAATTGAAAAAACTACTCAAATTTGCACAGAAAATCACAGGATAAACACTTTTACCACTATGGTTGCTTATGACGAATTACAATGTGTGCCAACAGCCGCCATATTGCTTTTGTTTTGACAGGTCGATGGATTGCCTAATTGATACGATAGTTCACCGCATTTGGAGGTTATCCATGTAAAGTTATGACATTGTCTAAATGATATTTTGAATATCATAAAGTAATGCTACTTCTGTGTACTTTTAGGTACAGCAAGTAATGTGCTTGCTCGTTAGTTTATTAAGGTTGCAGGTTCATAAGGTCTTGAGAACATAAAAAAGGGAGGGAGCCAAGTAGTTTAACAAATTATAACCCTGGCAAGCTTTAATCTGACGGGAAACCACTAAATAACATCAGATTCAACGCAAAACTATTTAATGAAATTCTCAAATAATATAATAATTAGAAAAGGAATGAGGTTCACAATTGTACCTGAATATGGGATCCCACTTTCACCCTTGCAAGGATGTAAGAACATTGAACGGTCCCTAAATAATACAAACACGTTCAACACTCTCTAACACGTATAATTATCAACAAAATTATGGGTATTGCTTATACGGTATAAGTAACGATGTTTACTCTTAGTACTTCAACTGCATTACATTTAACATTAGTTCACACATAAGGACAATTGCTTTCGTAACCAAAACCAGTTTCGTGAAAATTCAAACACAAGTTGATAATCCTCTGCGAGGTACTTTGTCCTGATAGAATGCCGTGAATGATAGACAACTCGGAAAGACATCAAAAGTAGCTCTGTCCTCTGTTCATAAGGCTGATTGATCAGTTCACAACACCGTCCAGGCGTTCCCGAACTCGCAGTTTAAGTCGCTATTTGCTTTTTATAACCGACTAATACCATCCCACGGAACTTGGAGATTGAAATATCGTGAAATAACAGAACACCTATCTCTTTGCTACAGTTTTTGTGATACATGTTTTATGATGCAGTTGGAAATGTATAAAATTTACACATACTATTTTTGCAATCAACTACATAGCAATAGCGAGGGCTCATTGTTATTATACTACCCAACCATGACCGTGGCCTCTACGATAATAATAATGTTTATTCACCTGAAGTATGGTACAATATTTTCAAGTGATTTGTGAATAAACGGGGAGACCTCAGAAACTGAAAGTTTTCAGCTTGTGCTTGTGATTACCAGGATCATTACCTACTTCTGCCACCATGAGCGCTGTCATAGTTTCATATATCTCCCCCAGTCTAATGCACACAGCGCATAGCACACAGTGACGAAGCATGAACATAATTTTTTAAAACAACTCAGTTTTGATTGTCAGTCTCAACAGCGGTAGAAACATTCGAATATCCTAGTGATACAATTTACTGATTCTATTTTTCTGTTTCCTTCTAACAAAGTAGAGTTTTTGGATCGAAGTTCCTTTACACGGCTTGCAGTAGGTGTTGACTGGTAGAAATCGTCACGTAAGAAAGAAGCGTTATGCCCCCTCCATACGACTTTCTCTCTCTCTCTGTGTCTCTTCCTATCATATACGAGTCTGGGTGACAAGCATCCAGCTCCTGCTCATACGATTCCGAAGGTGCACGAAACCATCCGAACTTCTGTTCTGTTTGTGGGAAATTTAAAATGATACATGAGCGGTAGGATATCCATGCGAATACAAATCGGATATTATCGTTGCATGATAATACGTGGAAGTTTTTTTTATATTTCCATATAACGTGTGTTTAGATGATTATATCCTTTTTTGGACGTAATTTTTTATGTTTCTTGTATGCCGAAGTTGGATTAATGGTTGACATCGAATATGTGGCACGTTATTTGATATAATGTAACGAATAGTATTATCAGGAATAAAATACCTTTTACTGTGGCGGAGGAGTTTGGAATAAGGATATATAGGTTTATATTCCGAGATCCCAGAGCCGACAAACCTACGTCATTTTAGCAAAGCTACGTTAAAGTATGCCAATATTCTGACACTCAATAGACTGAGATAGCCGAGCGGTCTAGGCGCCAGATATGAGAGATTTAAACTCTGGATCTCGAAAGAAAGCGTGGGTTCAAATCCCACCACCTGGAGGTTTTTTTTCCCTCAGAAATTGAGAAATGATTTGTCTTGATTTTTTTTTATTTGCATATCCGTCCCAAAACAAGTCATTTCTCAATTGCAAGGGAAAAAAAGCCGTTAGTGGTGGAATTTGAGGAGTTTGGAAAAAGAATATATAGGCATAGTATTGCTTGATATCACGTGACGATTTCTACCAGTCAACACCTACCACAAGTCGCGTGAAGTATCTTCGTTCCTGATAGGATTTCCTCGACCGCACACGATTTTTCTTCCGGGGAGATAAGGTATTTACTCTAGTTTCATAAATCTCACGAAAACTCCACCTTTACAACACTTTTTTTTGTATACATTCAGTATCAGTAACCTGATTTTCTTATATTTGACCCTGTTGATATATTGTTACGTTCTGAAAAGTGGGTGGTGGATGGTTCAGATAATCGCCCAAAACTTCTCGCTCAGTTCGTACTGGTAGAGCTAATTTCAATAATTGTTTTAGTAATATCAGAAAATACATTATCTTCAAAGTATTCTTCGCAAAGGTAACATCTTTTTGGTGTAAATTGAATACTCAATTTTTTTACAATGCTAGACATATTGTGTCGAAACAGGTTGATTATCTACAGGGGAAGGGGGCGGTGAGATTTCCTCACCGGCATTAATAACCGGTGTCTTGCGTTTCATTTCGCGAAATCTCTCAAACCTTAAGAATAAATTCCATTCTTCCTGTTCCTCCTGCGATACCACCTGCCGAATAGCAGGGATTTCACTATTCGGGCGGGCCGTTTGATAAACGGCTTCGAGGGCAGGCGGGACCCCTTCGATCGGGGGCTCGTCACTACCTCTAGAGCGATTGAGCTCTGATATAAGAGAATCATTGTCTGGAGTGCGGGGGCGGTTTGATTCAAACATTATTATTTCATTCATGCCAGAATTTCTTGAAAATTGTTCGAAGAAATTGAGTGGGCTGGAGGCCCCTGAACTTAACGTATTACGTTCTAAATTTTGAAAGGCCTCCACAACTCGGCGTGGTGAGCCATTATTTATTGGGGTATGGAATACCCTGGCGGGTCTATCGCCAAAATTCAAAATATCACTCGAGGCTCTCAATGGCCCGCTGAACCCAGATCGCAGAGCGTATTGTCGAGCTCGAGGCCGAGCCAAAAGTGACAATTTCCGATTTGAGAAATGCTTTCTAGGCCTAGAAAATCATTACTTCCCCACTCATAGCCAGCCAAATATCGTTCGTTCCTTGAATTTTTTTCTATCGTTCTCAGAGAAAGTCTGTTTTTAACTCGACATCTTGAGAAAAACGTATCGGATGCCGAACAAAGAAAGCAATATCTCGTACACTTGTTTCCTATATCCCAATCTGTTGATTTACGACTATTCGGTGGAATTGTCTCGCTAAAATCTCAAGGGCCATTGTTAAGGTTTATGGGCCACCCATTGAGCGCACTTGATGTGAGCACTTGTAGTTTTAGACCCCCAATTACATCATCCAGGTCAATTTCAGTTTGAAATCTAAAAAAACCAATTCGAATATTTTTGCATTTAACACAAATTCGAATCGTTAATAATTGCAATTGAGTTAAAATTGTCATTTTAAGTTACAGTTGGTTTTTGCACCGAGATCATTAATATTCACCGCATCACTGTCGGTCGAAAAGGGTTTTGCCACGCTAATACGAAGGTGTGAAAATCCTATCTCTCTCATTACTGTTGCCAATATGCCGTTAGGGAGTTATAGAAATCCATATACACAGGGTAGTTTGATGTGAAGGGTACACTGAATCTCGCGGCGACATGTGGCTAAGAAATATCGCTTTCCACACGACAATCTCACAAAAAACACTATCACTATTTCAAGGAAAATAATATATGATTCATATTATTGAAGAACTTTGCTTAGCTGCATTCAAGGTATATCTAATAAATAGAGTTGTATATTTCTGAAGAAACTGAAAAATATATAATGAAGGAAATTGAAAAACAAATTACAATTACAACAAACCTTATGTTCTTCTGAGAATTTGAGAATTTTATGTTAGCACCTTAGAGTATGGCAAATATTCAGTGTGAAAGTCAACTATGTAGTTCATCAAATTCAAAGAACAACAAATGGATTGAATTCGATAAGTTCGTATTTTACTTATCAGCATAATTTCAAGCAATTTCAGCCTCAACTCCAATAAATCATGTGTTATATCAAGGTTGGTTTGTATATTCTCAGGAATAATACGTAATTTTTCAGTTCAAATACAAAAGCGACAAGCTTTTGAATGTGTAACCCACCGAATAACTTACGTCACACATCCAAAGCAATTATTTTCAACATTTAAGCGCATTTGAATTTTGAATGAAAGCTTGTTTTGAAAAAGGCTTTTTATTAATTATTTCATTTAATATTTTCAGCAACCTTGGACCTTACTTATTGGTATGCCATTTGTTATTTCACCTACATATACCATGTTCATCATAAAAACGGAAGGGCATACTGCTTAAAAACACAAAAAAGGTTACATATATATTTGCATCCTTTTTTTAATATTTTCAACAACCTTGGACCTTAATTATTGGTATGCCATTTGTAATTCCACCTACATATACATATAAAAAATAGAAAGGCATACTACTCAGAAACGCAGAAATTTTTCTTTATTTTTTGCAATGTTTTTTGCGTATGTCTGTAGTTTTTACTCTCTCAAACGATATACCAATGTCTTGTACTCCATATGTTCCATAAACTGTATGAAAATAGAATGGCATACTGATTAAAATAACGGAATGTTATTCCATAACTGTTCAAATTTTTGCAATGTATAATTATTTCTTTTTTTAGTCAGTTTTATAACAAGAACTTGTATACTTATCAGTGGCAGCCTGTTCAAAAACGCGAAAAATTTCATTATTCAAATACAAGTTCACGTGACCATACCAGCCCTTCGGTCCCATCCTAACGGTATGCCAATGAATTTTCGAGGATTTATTTCAAATATCATTACAAACACATGGCCTGATTGGAATGGTACCTAAACACATAATTTTCGGACAAATGACGAATAATTGTTTAATATGAAGAACCCAGGACGACTCTTTGATTCATGCATTATTATCATGAGGATATAGAAGGAGGAAAATCGTAACTCAAAATCTGTCACTATCCACGGTCTAAATGCTTTACTCCGAATCCATCACACGAAAACACATACCACGAGCCGTCATCTGATAAGTTTGCTGGCCATTTCAATTTATACAAATCCTCATAACTGTTTGTTTCGTACCACGTCGCGTTTATTTACACAAAAGTATGTTAAATGTTCCCCTTTTTTTACCTCAACCGGGAAGAAAATAATTATAAACAAATTACAAACAATAATTTAAAAAAAAACTAATTCTACGCTTTAGAGTAAGTCTAAAGTTATCTCCTCAAACAATCATGTATTTTCTTATCGGCAACAATGTTTATAGTGATTCAAAATATTTTGGGAAAGGCATGAGTCTCCTGCCGTAACGTCAATAAAAAAACACTACAGTATGTCGTAATGACCTATCCCAAGAAAATTTATTGATTGACTAAAATCTGTCGAATAAACGAAAATAATAAAAGGTGCAACAGGAAGTGCGTAAAAACCGAGAATTCGAGATGAAAACAAAAGATATGTGGTATCGAGGGAAAAAAATCATCAAGCTGAAGAGATTGAAAAAATATTTTTCTGAAGAAGGAACTCAAAATTTAATTTGGAAAATCAAGAATATTGCGCTACAAACACAGTTATTTGCCACTCCACCACAAGAAAATACCAGAAGGAACATTAGCTGATAAAAACCAGGTACATAACGAATCTTAACATTCCATACATATTCCGGGGACAAATTCACAGTCGAACAAGTGGGCTGCAGACTGGAACGGCAGTTTCCAAGAACAGGAGAGTGATCCAAGACACTGAACATTTGCATTTCAAGGTACATTAGAACCATGAAAGTTACAAAACTCAGTGCATTTTGAAAATAAACCTTTCAAGAACTCCTTCGATGAAAATCTTTCATAAATTAGTATATAGATTAACCATTTCACCGAAATCAACATAACCTACAAAATTGGGTTACATTTATTTATTTTTTATTATCACATAATTTCACTTTTCATATTTTGGTATGAAACACTAATTTCAGTTAATTATCGCAGGATAGGTAACAGTAAGTCTTCCTGAATAAAGGAAATTATTATTTTGATGAATTTCTGATTTATTTTCAATAATTGATCAAAACAGTTTGCCATTTTTCTGAAACTGACATCAAAAACACTACCAGAGGGCTACACAGTTGAACTAACTCCTGAGACTCCATAGGCGTACCGATTGAATTAGCTGAGGTGAAGAAAGTAAGGTAAAAGAGTCAAATGGGAAGAAAGGTAAAATACATAGCCGGACATTTGAAATATTTATATGGGTATTTATTTATGAACATATTAAATTAAATTCAAAAGACAACTAGCTAAAGGATTCGAAAATAGTAAAAAATAATTTTGGTTGTGATGTCTGATTGTGAAAATAATAAAATAAAACAAACCACAATCACTTCATCATAACAATATATATATATATATATATATATATATATATATATATATATATATATATATATATATATATATATATATATATATATATATATCTAATATATAAAATTCTCGTGTCACAATGTTAGTTACCTTACTCCTCCGAAACGGCTCCACTGATTTCTACCAAATTTTATATGCATATTCAGTAGGTCTGAGAATCGGCTACTATCTATTTTTCATACCCTTAAGTGATAAGGGTTGTTCACCCTTAACATTTTTTTTTAATTTTTGAACAAAATTTTGTGTTTTTATTTTTTCATGATACAGTATTCAAAAATACATACAACCCTTGATTTTCACCCTTCTACGATCAACACCTATTTTCTTGGCAAGATTTTCATTTTTATTACTCTTAATTTTTACCCTTCTAGGATCAACCCCTATTAGAATAGAAAAACGGGAAAACAGGAAAACGGGATACCGGGATAACGGGATAACGGGAATAACGGGATAACGAAAAAACGGGAGAATGTGATAACGGGAAAACGGGAAAACGGGATGACAGGATAAGGACATAACGGGAAAACGGAAAACGGGATAACCGGGATAACGGGATAACGGGAAAACGTGATAACGGGATAACGGGAATAACGGGATAATGGAAAAAACGGGATAACAGGATGACAGGATAAGGATAAGGGAAAACGGGATAACGGGATAAAAAACGGGATAACGGGAAAACGGGATAACGGGATAACGGGATAACGGAAATAACGGGAAAACGAGCTTACGAGACAACAGGAAGCGGAAGGAGACAAAAGCATAATCTAGATGGAACAACATAAAGGAAAGCATAGAAAAAAGAAATTATACGCGGACATTGGACAGGACAACGTCTGTCGGGTCAGCTAGTATATATCTATATATATATATATATATACATGTGAATTGCATCAGATTATTGATAGTGACATCTATAATCTGTGCGGTGAAGCTTAAACCTAACATCGTGGAATTTTAAAATCACGAGATTTCGTGCACTTTAACAGGTCACTAACAAATTGTTAGAAAGGCCTACCCACGATATCAATAGTCGTACTTCTCATGCGTTTAACGCAAACATCGATATCGAGAATGAGAGAAATCTGTTACGAATCCAAAAAGACACACCATCCGTCTACAGCCTGTTTCATGGTTTCCCAATCATCAGGACGGCTTGTGGTCTCTTTCAAATTCGCATCAGATTTCTCGTTGGTTCATAGCCTTAGGCCAATACAAACATGTGAATTGCATCAGATTATTGATAGTGACATCTATAATCTGTGCGGTGAAGCTAAACCACATCGTGAATTTTAAAATCACGGGATTTCGTGCACTTTAACAGGTCACTAACAAATTGTTAGAAAGGCCTACCCACGATATCAATAGTCGTACTTCTCATGCGTTTAACGCAAACATCGATATCGAGAATGAGAGAAATCTGTTACGAATCCAAAAAGACACACCATCCGTCTACAGCCTGTTTCATGGTTTCCCAATCATCAGGACGGCTTGTGGTCTCTTTCAAATTCGCATCAGATTTCTCGTTGGTTCATAGCCTTAGGCCAATACAAACATGTGAATTGCATCAGATTATTGATAGTGACATCTATAATCTGTGCGGTGAAGCTTAAACCTAACATCGTGGAATTTTAAAATCACGAGATTTCGTGCACTTCAACAGGTCACTAGCAAATTGTTAGAAAGGCCTACCCACGATATGAATAGTCGTACTTCTCATGCGTTTAACGCAAACATCGATATCGAGAATGAGAGAAATCTGTTACGAATCCAAAAAGACACACCATCCGTCTACAGCCTGTTTCATGGCCCAATCATCAGGACGGCGTGTGGTCTCTTTCAAATTCGCATCAGATTTCTCGTTGGTTCATAGCCTTAGGCCAATACAAACATGTGAATTGCATCAGATTATTGATAGTGACATCTATAATCTGTGCGGTGAAGCTTAAACCTAACATCGTGGAATTTTAAAACACGAGATTTCGTGCACTTTAACAGGTCACTAACAAATTGTTAGAAAGGCCTACCCACGATATCAATAGTCGTACTTCTCATGCGTTTAACGCAAACATCGATATCGATTCTCGATATCGATATCGATAAGGACATAATATATATATATATATATATATATACATATATATTCACTGTTATTAATATATAATGTATATCATTTTAATTGAAGAAATAGTTGAGCAATTAATATATTATAAAACAGTGGTGGAAAAATATCTTAATATAATATTTTATTCAAATGATGCTAAATAATATTGATCCTATTGATTATTTAGATATATTATAATTTTGAGGATAGTAATAGGTAAGTATTGAACTTGAAAAAAGTTTTTCCAAAAGTGATGGAATCCGATGAGACTTATTTGTTGTTACGCCAAATAAGAATGAATTCCAACAAGCACCGAGTTTTTTTTTTTGTTCCTTGATATACTTTCGTCTTATTTCTCCCATGCTCTCTTCTGAACGGCTAGTGTCCTCCTTTTTTGGTTTCATACTTTTCATGTTTCTGCTAGTTGTCTTCTTACTTGCATTTATTTTTATTTTTTTTCAGTTTCGCCAGTTTCGATGTTTAAGTTTGGCTTCTTTGAAGATCAATTACAGAATTGATTTTTCGCGTTCTTCTGTATATGGTGTCTATGCTAATACTGCAATTTTTCCATTTCTATTGTCATTGAGATTTCATTTCCTTCTGCAATGAGCTTCCATAGTTCGACAACGGATGTGGTAACAGTTTTTGAATATGTACTTTCTGAAAAAATGGATTGGGAGGCAAACAAAAGTACAAAATATCAAACAAAACAAGATTTTATTTTGGTAACATAAAAAACTTTAGCACGGTAAAAACGGAAAGAAAGAATAAGACACTATGAAAATAGACATATTAGCTTGAACAATATGTGTAAGTCAACATTACAAAGTATAGGTTTAATCGATTATACATTGACAACAAATGCTCGTAGTTTAAAGACGTCATTGATAAAATCAGAAAATATTTTGTCGTTTTTATAGTTCGGTTGAACTTTCCAAAAATGTTACAAAAACACAGCTTTGATATGTCACGTTTTTGACACACCCTGTACTTCCCAGTCTATATACATATAATGTCGTGGTGATATTTTTGAAAAATTGTTTTGTTGGTGTCCAAAGACAGCGTTGTATATGGTGCCCCACACCACTGTATATCTACCATAGAAAAATATATATTTTCCAACATCTGCCCTTGCAATATCAGTCTTCAATTCCATCCTTAAATAAGATAGTGTTAATTGATTGATTAGCATATGCCCGCGTGGGTTTCGTGAAAGTCATACTTGTTTATTCGCTTGTTTGATTCGATGCATGAAATACGCGAAATACAATCGCCCCTCAAAGTAATTTCCATCCATATTAGTGCATACGTTATTTTAGGAAAATTTCTCTCCCCAATTTCTAATAGATGATTTCGGGTGATGAATAGGTTGGAAGATCAACATGTAATTTCAAGTTAAAACTTTGCAATGAGACAGAACACTAAAAATTTGCGGAATCAAAGATAAAAATTATTCAAATATAATATGAAAGTGGCGTGTTTTGCCGTTTCTTTTTAAATCAACAGTTTTATAGATAAAAATCACTCGAATATTCGAGAGATAATTTTAACCCCTTGGGATTAGAGATTTGAAAAAACCTTCCCCTGGAAGTAACCCTCATGCAAAAACTGATTTTCCTATCAGGTACTGATACTTCTTGATATATAGCCAGTTTCATAATAGAAATGATTTTCACCTGCTGGGGTGTGAAATTCAGACATGAAAAAAATATTCTAAAGCAAAATATTGAACAAAAATGACGTATTTTGCCGTAACTTTCGTTAAATTTACAGTTTCATTGGTCAAAATTCATCAAATACTTTTTACCACTGCTCACATGGACTAAGATTTTATGAAGTCCCTTAATTGCGATACTAACAAAATATATACCATTTAAAGAATACTGATGTGCTGGGGGCTCTTCTCATAGTAACATTTAACAACATAAAGGGTCGTATCAGGACCGTTCTTCTGCTGTACTGCGCAGGCATCTACTAGTTTCTTAGCATCGTTTTCATTTCCAGCTGCTATTGAAGTCTGAGCTAAGAGAATGTTCTTCTGAAGGTCGCCGTTATCGTTGATGATGCCGGCCTTTTTGGCGACACAGAAGAGATAGTCCTTCAGGACCTGCTCTCTGCTGAATTCGCCTTGCCTAGCTTCGACCAACAACTGTGGGTCGATGGTAATTTGCTTGGAGCACTCCTCATGGTGACCTTTGATTTTTTCTGCCTGTTCTGGGAATTGTGCCTAGAAAAAAAAATATGAGTATTGATTTTTCCACATGATTTTCCAAGTTCCACAAAAAAGGGGTATATTTTATCATTTAATCCATCGTAGAGCTCGAACTATTTGAAAGAATGAATATTGAACGATATGCATAATAATATGATGTCTGAATAGTATACAGGGTGAGTCAGAAGTACTTTGACAAACTTCGGGAGATGATTCCTCACAATATCCTGATATGAATTATTCGGAAACGCTTCGTTTCCAAGATACAGGGTGTTGAAATTTTATTTTCATTTTCGTTTTTTTTAAATAACTTTTGAAATACTGACCTCAGTTGAACGAAAATTGGTATTGAGAATTCAAACCTGATGTTATTATTGCTCTTACTCGTAGCTCGTAGGGGGCGCCACCTACACGTCGTTTCCTTTTTTGAAGATTCATAACTTTTTTGAGCGTACTTCTAGCACATTTTCAGTAAAAAAATCAATTTCTAGATTATGTCTACGTAAAAAAGCTACCTCTGTCATAAGTCGCTATCAGCAACTGTTTTCTAGATATTTGGACTTGAAAATTTCGACATATATTTATTTGGACAATTCATATTAGAATATTATGAGGAATCACCTCCTGAAGTTTGTCAAAGTACTTCTGACTCACCCTGTATAACCAGATTTTTTTTTGTTGCATTGAACGATTTTTTTTGAAATAAGTTACCTTGTGGTACTGAAGTTTCAATTGTTTCAGTTGAACTGACCCCTCTCTAATACCAACTTGATGCCTGTTTCGTAACACTCTGTAAGTGTTATGGTTTCATATGAATAATGGAGATTAAAGAAGGATTTGTTTGTAAGTGAATTATCATGTTTTAAGTCTAGTTGTCCGATTTGGAAATGAATATGACAGTGAAACGTTCGTATCGATAATTGGGTAAGTATTCTCAGGCAGGGAACTTACCGTTTGCAACCACCATTTAACATTAAAATTTCGCTAAATTTCTGAGATCTCATACAGTATAGGTACCGGTGGCTAGTCAGGTGGACGAGAGTTTTATCGATACTTGAGCCAAGCAACATCGAGCGCGTTTAGTACTTGGACAAGGAAGGTGCGCGTTAAAATGCCCAAACAACTGTAGCGTAGCGTAGCATATTCGCAGCTGCAGGCGTCTTATCAATGAGCACGAGTTAATAAGATAGATATCCCGTCCTTCGGAGGGGATGTTGAGATGGTGGTCCCGAGTTCATAGATGTTGAGCTCGTTGAAGAACCCTACCTCTGAAACAACAGAGGATTCAGCAAAATTTTCGGTTGGGACGAGTGTGCTCATCGGCGTCGGTGTTTAGCAATAAAAAAATCATACAGTTCTCGGTTAAGAGAGAATAACAATTCGTAATCACAGGATGTTGTGACTTCGCGGATCCGACAAATCTCTCTCTCTATATGGTTTCTTGGATGTAGCTTGCCTACAGCGCTATTATCCGGCACTCGCCGCATTACGTAACCCCAGTTACGTAACTTCTGGTCTTCGTCGGACGGATGCATGGGTCTCGCTCTAAACAATGCTGCATCCGTTATATTTATTCACAATTTTTACTAATGTATCTATATTTTCAATTATGCAAAACTCCCTCATCCCGAAGAATCCGTCCTCTTCCGGCCTGGTTACCGGCGTAGAGAATAAGGGGCTGATATTTTTTCTGATTAAACAACTTGTGCCCCTTCCGTTAAATCCGTTATCATCCGGCCTGGTTACCGGCGGAGAGAATAAATGGTCTGATTTATACCTATAACTTTTCTTAAACTTCACAATATTGTTATTATTTTTGCGATGCACGTTATAAACGGCGAAACAAACACATTCCACATTTACCTAACTCCCAATCTGAGAACGCCACCAGTCCTTCGCTGTGGTTCGGAGTCGAATTCGATATGACAAATCGATGTGCGGAAACCGCTGAATTGACAGCGTGGTTAGTCCACGTTGACCGAACTGATTTTGCCGAGATTTTTCAGCCAATGAGGTTCGGATAGTGATTGGGGAACACCAATCAAAAAGTTAGGGATAAAACGAGGTTGAAAGGTACGCGTACCCGACTCGAAGCTACCCAGCAAGCACAAACATCCCTGGGAGGTTTTGGGATGTTTTGACAATGTAGGCATTATGATTTTGTTTGAGGCAATATGCGCTTCCCAAAGAGAACTTTGAAGGATATTGGAAGTATTGTGATATTGAATATACATTTATGTCCAGTTTCATAATGGTTCTCAATTTTTCTTTTAATAATTTGATCATTTCACACAACAACACCCTGTATATGAAAAATGAAGCACTTGCGGACCCATGCTTGTATGAACTTTTCACCTTATAAATAACTAAGGAATCGTCCTGTAAAATATCGGACACTTATTACATAACACCCTGTATAGATATAACATATTTTTGGAAAAAGGTAGATTTCGCGCTTCATTAACGGAAAGGATGAGACAAACGGGGTGGAATCCAGGAGTCGCAAGCAGTCGTTCTCAAAAGACGGTAATATGGTGGAAACCATGACGCCAGACGGGAAGAAATGGGAAGTAATGCACTCTTATACCGTGCTCGTCTAAAGTCCGTTCCCCCCCTACTAATTTATGAACCACCTGGTATATCGCAACAAAATTTGGAGGGCTCAAATAGGAGATAAAAACCTACTTTTTCATGAAAAAATCACAGCTGAAAGTTTCAAAATGGCGGCTGAGCGCCATCTTATTTTTTTTTTTAAATAGAACACCCCCGTATATTATTTCAAAATTCTCAACAGTTTTCACTAATACACTCTATTCCTAAATTCAATTGTTTTCGAAATATTAACATTTGAAAAGTGACATTCCGGTTTAAAATGAAGTATGGATTTTGGTCACTTCCGGTAAAATATTTTTCTAACTAAACGTTGTTATTAATTTGTAGTTAAATATCTCAATGAATTCGACTAATGAGAGGCATAAAGAGAGTTTATTAAGGATAAACAGTATTGCTTACCGAAAAATCTCGAAGCCTGCGAATGTGTACTGTAAATTCACAATCAAAACAAATTAGTTAGCTAAAAAAAATTAATTAATTTTTAAAAACACTTTTATTTAACTCCAAAAATTATTTAATCAAGTGTTCAATGTGGCCTCCTCCTGAATCTTTACAATAAAGGTCCCTGTCCCCTGTCCCTAATAAATAGCTTATCTCATGTTGATGGAAGTCTGTGCATCTATTTCTTCACATGTAACTATTATTCTGCGTTCCAACTCTTCTATTGTTTGGCATTCAGTGGCGTAGATTTTTCACTTCAGATACCCCCAAAGGAAAAAATCTAGAGGTGTGAGATCCGGAGATCTTGGTGGCCGTTCTGTACTTCCCCTGCGACCTATCCATCGCCCAGCAAAGTTTGTATCGACTCTCAAGCCATGCGATCGAAATGGGGAGGTGCCCCATCCTGCTAAAATATGATTTCACGATTTTCAAACTCTTCCTGATTGTTTAATACAATTTGTCTTATTCGAAGTTCAATTTCAGTTTCTAAGAGATTTCTGTAAAGAACTCCTGTGAGATTGCCAAAATCCCCGCCCAAACATTCACCTTTTTAAGAAACTGGGTATGTCCCTCTCTAAAAAATGTGGATTGGTAAAGCTCCAGTATCGTACATTGTGTTTGTTGACTTTTCCATTAAGAAAAAACGTGCATTCGTCTGCGAAACATACACGTTTTAGGAAGCCCCGTTCTCCTTCAATTGTTCTTGTTAACCACTAACAAAATTCAACCCTCCGGTCTGGATCATCGTCCGTGAGAGCACGTAGGATTTTCATTTTATAGGGATGAAACTTTTCTTTTTTAGGACACTTTGGACACTTTTTGGACCTACTCCACAGGATCCAGCAACTGCAGACGTCGACTGAGTCGGATTGATTACCATTTCAGCAACAATTTCTACCTTTTTTTCTTCTGAAAGAGGCGGTCTTCCTGATCTTGGAGCATCTTTCAGCGTACCAGTTGCTTGGAGCTTATTTAAAAGTTTGCGCAAATACGACCTCGAAATAGGATTCTCGGGAAAGCTATCATTAAACATACGGACTGCTAGATGATAATTCATTCCAGCTTCTCCAAATATCAAAACTGCTTCAAATTTATCGTCTTAACTACGAGCCATGATCACGCCTTCCATGAAAGGATTTAGGCGCTCAACGGACTATTTGACAGTTAGCAGTTCACTTTGACAGTAAACAAGATGTTACCGCGACAACGATTTTTTCCAATGCAAACTTGATTGAAAGCAACATTAGTGTTTTTGGTTGGGTTTGAAATGACCAAAATGTCAGTTTTCAAACGTTCATTTTCGAAAACAATTCAATTTAGTAGTAAAGTGTATTAGAGAAAACTGTTGGGAATTATGAACATATTTCGAAAATGGAATAATATACGTGTTGAAGATGGCGCTCAGCCGCCATTTTGAATCTTTTAGCTGTGATTTTTTCATGAAAAAGTAGGTTTCCATCTCATATTTGAGCCCTCCAAATTTCGTTGCGATATACCAGATGGTTCAAAAATTAGTAGGGGGGGGGGAACGGACTTCAGACAAGCACTGTATAAGGATTAGCAGAAATACGAACAGTAAAAGTAGCGTATTGAGAAATCTGACACAAAATCGATTTATGCCTTACAAGCCAAAATTTATCAACACGTTGAAGACGACTGGTTTTCATACAGGGAGGGCGCGGCATTAATGTGATGCTGCACAACATATTTTCATCTCATCGTTATAATGCTAAATAAATGGTAAGCGATCAAGCGCCGGCCTAGCGACCAACTCATATGAGCCAAACCATAATTTATTGATTCGGATGGTTTTTATGGGCATCAAAGAGAAAAAAATCAGAAAATTTTTAAAAATAGTGCCGGCTGAGTGAATTTTGTTTTTTTTTGTACAGCCGTCCTCAACGTGTTAATACCTTGTAAGAAAGTGACTTTGATGTTCGACGTGAGTTTTTATCGTAGTTTCAAGGAGAATATGGAGAACATTTTAGATTTCCATATAATATTTTGCGGGTTGATGAATCTACATTGAGTTCAAACGGAACTGTTAGCATGTGGTTGTCCCAGGAAAATCCTAGTTTTGAGACGAATGTTCTTGTAGCATGTTGAACAATCAAGTTATCGAACCATACTCTCTCAGACGAAACTTGAACATTGAGCGAATCCTAAAGTTTTAACGGAATGAACTGAGTGAAACTTTAGTCAATATGCCCCTTCAAGATTTGAGGGTTTGGTTGGACGACGAACCTGTTCACAATTCCGGAGCATTGAGAAATGTTCTCTGCAAAACGTTTAGAGGTAAAATCATTGTTAATAATTGGGAACATGATTGGCCACCTCGTTCTCCTGACTTAACCCCATTTTTTTTTCTTGTGATGTTATTGGAAACAGAAATTATACAAGCATTTTACGATATTTACCATTTGGAGAACACCATTCGGAAATTTGCAGCGAATATAAGGCCCCAGTTCCTCATGGGTGCAGTACAAGATGAACTCAGAAGACCCATGCTATGTGTTGAAAGAGAAGGAAGGCATACAGAAATGTAAAGTTGTGCTTGTCATTTGGCTTATAATATCTATGCTCAAAATTTGAGTTTACGTATTCAATAGGTTCATAATTTTCTGTTTTTAGTTTACATTTTACTACTTGAATTCTAAATAATTGAGAAGGGTTGCCAATAAAAATATTATAGATTATTCAAAACCTATTTAATTGTTATCATGGACTATCCATTTCATTTGCTTCCATAGCCTACCCCAAAAAATTGATGAACGATAAATGATGAACGAAAGGCGTTTAAAAGCTGATCTATTAATGATAAAATATGAAATTAATTTGTTGCGTAAAAAGTCATTAATTTATTTCATGTTTGATAATTCATTTTATTATTGACTTTGGCATCATTTTAGTATTTTAAAAATGTATGTATATCATAACAGAAACGACCCCGCACCATGTTTATGAAAAATAGCTTTCGGTTAAATTTTTGGTATGTATGCAAATGTGTCCATGGCACAAAAAAATTGACCGACTAGTTTTCGAGATACAGGGTGTTAAAGATGAAAAATTGAACTTTCTGCTTAGAATTTTTAACAATTCCGAGAATTGACAAAACGCCTATTCAATCTGGGAATGCCATGCCTCAATGATCCAGTTCGAATAATTCTAAACCAACCAGTGTGAGTTCTCTGATGAGAATTGAAGATTTCATGTAGCCTGGATGAACTCCCTCAATCTCGATCGAAGTTAATTGACATATTTTTTTTTATACAGGGTGGTTCGAAAATAGGGGAACGTCAACCCGTCGTGATTCAAACACAATATATATATAGAGGAGACCGGGGCAAAATGATCCAGTCGGGCAAAACGATCCTCCCCAAATTTCTGATCGAGCAATCTTTCATTCGGTCAGTGTCACTGTCAACCGTCCATTTGCGTGCACGTGTTATAAGTTTTCGGCGCTGTTGATCTGATGTATGCATCTCACTATGAAGTCTATAATTCTGTACTAGTTGTTTCAATGATATGTTTGAATGGCAGGTATTGAACTCTACCTACTTTGCTAGGTTTACGTTGTTTTAAAACTTCAACTTGATATATTATATAGAGTGTACGTGACTCAGTTTACAAGAGTAATAAATGAGGCAAAACGAACCTGTATGATGTGGGGCAAAATGGTCCTGGTTCATTTTGCCCCACTATATCGGTTTTTATTTCTTTGCAGACTCAATCATAGTGCGTACCTACGTGAGAAAAACCAAGCGACGTAACTGGACCATTAAGAGTATGGAACAAGCTATTGGGGCTGCAGAAAATGGTATGTGCATACGTACGGCATCAACCACTTTTAACGTTCCTAGAATGGCGTTAAAACAGCGCCTTATCAAGAGGAGAGCTTGTATCATCACCCAGCCATCGAGAAGTCTGGGATCCTTTCATTGTGTGTCTACGGAAGACCAAGAAGCTGAACTTCTACGCAATATATTTGATATGGAAACCAGTATGTATGGTTTGACTCCTCGTGATGCGTTGCCTAGCCTTTTAGTTAGCTGAGAAAAATGATACCACACACCCATTTTCAAAAGTGAGTCAAACTGCCGGTAAAGACTAGTTTCCTCAGTTTCTGAAAAGGCATCCGAATTTATCTCTAAGGAGTCCAGAATCAACATCAGTAGCACGTGGTAGTTGTCAATACTTTTTATGGCCTTTTAAAAGTAGAATCCATAGACAAACAACTTCCTGCTCATAGAATCTTCAACGTCGACGAGACTTCAGTAAGCACAGTTCCAGGCCATAATTCCAAAATAGTTGCATTGAGAGGTCGAAAGCAAGTTTCAAGGATCACATCAGCAGATCGTGGAATATCTACTACCACAGTAATTTGTATGTCAGCTGGTGGGAACTATGTTCCGCCATTAATAAGTTCTTCGCGAAAACGACTGAAGGAGGAATTGAAAGATGGAGCACCTCCTGGAACAATTTTCGCTTGCAACGACAGCGGATGGATGACCGTTGAAATATTTTCGATTTGGTTTGATCATTTTGTACATCATATTGAATCAACGGCGCAAGATCCTGCGTTATTGATCTTAGAGGGGCATGGCTGCCACACAAAAAACTTGAAAGTAATCGCGGAAGCTAGAAGAACACATGTTACTCTTTTGTGCCTACCGCCCCACACATCGCACAAACTACATCCATCAGATGTAATGTATCCTTTGAGCCGTTATCTTGAAAATGGTTGAACAACAACCCAGGTCGCACTGTATCTGAGTTTCAAATGAGCAAACTTTTTGAGAAGCCCATTTGAAAGGTTGTACTTTCGAGAATGCTATCAACGCTTCCAAGAAAGCGGGCATCGTGCCTTCTGACAGAAACTTATCTACCGACTTTTTGCCCCTGCAGAGGTTTCAGGAAAGGATGAAAGTGTTCCTGATGTAGCTGAACACATACCTCGTATGGATGCGAATACAGCTCAACCTATACCTGGAACAAGTAGAGACGTCCAATCTCATCCTATTCCTAGAACAGATGCCACAGGTGATAATAATGTAGCAGATGACATTCAAGTTGAGTCAGTGGATGCTATTGCCGATTTACCTTTTAAAATATCTGCTATAGATATTCGACCATTACCAAAAACAACAACCTCTTTAAAAAAGACGAGTAGACAGAAAGGAAAAACCGATATCTTTCCCAGTAGTCCCTACAAAAATGAGCTGCAGGAACAAATTGAAAAAAAAGAAGAAGCGGAATACAAGAAACAAGAAAAAAGAAAGAGTAAAGAGGAGAAATCTTAGAATTTAGAAAAAAAGATGCCGAAGGGAAAGGAAAATAAGGAAGCCGAGTTAGAATCTGAGTCAGACAATGATCCGTAATGTTTGATCTGGTGAGTCGTATTCGAGGTGGAGAGGGTTGGATTCAATGCAGCCAGTATCATCTGTGGGCCCATGACGCCTGTTCAGAGGCGGATGAAATTGATGACGTCTCCGTATGTGATCACTGTGCGTATACTCCGTTAGCAGAAAAGTACGTCATAGAGTCCTAGATTGAGGTACACGATGTCTAAATAAATGATTTTTGTTAGTTGCTTTATCAATATGTATAACACTTATTATAAGAACTGGTTCTTAAATCTTTATTAATTGAATGCGAAACTATAATTTTCGTATTTCTTCAATTTATCAATCAAAATCAGCCGAAACCCAAACAAAATTGGTATGACTGAATAGGTATTGTCAATACCTTTCAAACGAGCTGTCACTTGCCATAGAGTCCCATTTAAAATTATTGGTCACAGTGGCCTTGTGACGTCATTTATGACTATTGCGTCACCTGTTATGACCAGTTGAGAAGCCAACATCCGTTTATTTCCACCCTCCAAATTTCATTATTATAAGTATACCCGTTCAAAAGATACGAGGGGGGGAGGGGACTTTTGACTAGCACTGTATATCTCCCTGCCATCATTTTACGCTTTACCTAATGCAATTGCTAGTTTGTTCGACGTCGACTCAAAATTAGTTACTCACATAAGTTTAGGAGCCCAATTATCATCAAGACTGTTTATTATATTTTTGCTTTTCAGTTGATTTATTCGTCGGTTTAATTTTTTGATAAAACGTTTTTATTTTTCAATTTTTTGTGGCTGAAATCTACTAATTACTACCTACTTAATTCTTGATTATTTCGAAATACTTACTTACCTAGCTTACATCAACTATTACCTTTTAAATAATATGATTATCTACTTTAACTATTTATTGTTATATAAAATAAATTATTTCTGAAAGTTCTGGTTAGTTGATTCCATCACTTTGTATATAATTCCATCCTTTCATAGACTGTAATTATTGTGACGGATGTAGTATGTAGTGTGTGTGCCAATGTTCACAAGTGAAAAATCAATCATCCCCTATTTTTCTACCCATAGGGGTGGATTATTTCATTCCAAGTTGAAATATGATCAACTATGAGGTATACCCTATCTGATAAAGAAAGAATCAACCAAATCGGAAAACCCACTACAAAGTTATGCCTGATAGAATCGGTTAACAGAGGGTGAACGATCAATATCCTCCATTTTGCTACCCTTAGGGATAAATTCAAATGGGACCAACTTCGAAGTACACACTATCCAATGAAAAAAAAAAATCATCGGAATCAGACTCTTCTGTGAAAAGTTATGCGTGATCATACATATGAAAATATTATATATATACGCGTCGAATAGAGAACCTCCTCCTTTTTGGTTTCGTCGGTTAAAAATTCATTAAAATTACTAGAGTTTTTTTCGAAATAGAGGGTATTATTGAAAAAATAAACCATTTTTCTAAGATACTTGGACTGTATATATATATATATATATATATATATATATATATATATATATATATATATATATAAATACCCCTATTTTCGAACCACCCAGTAAAAAAATTATGTCAATTAACTTCGATCGAAATTGAGGGAGTTAATGCATTAAATCTTCAATTCTCATCAGAGAACTCACACTGGTTGGTTTAAAATTAATCGAATTGGATTTTTCTTTGTTCACCCTGTTGTAGAGCACAAAACGAAAAAGTATAATGGATTCGAGATCAACATGACATTGTACTATCATTGAGGCATGGTATTTTCAGAATAAACCGGCGTTTCGTCAATTCTCGGAATTGTTAAAAATTCTGAGCAGTAAGCTTCACTTTTCGTCTTTAACACCCTGTATATCGAAAACTAGTCGGTCAATTTCTTTGTGTCCATGGACACTCATGCCGAGGAATCCAAAATCTACATCATACCAAAAATTCAGGATATTTAAGCAAAAGCCATTTTCCATAACGATGGTGCGGGGTCGTTTCGAACTGTATTCTCATTTTCCCAAAGAAAAACATATTTTATTGATATTTTGTGATCATAAATCAGTGGCATGATGGAGATACTGCTATAAAACCGTTTTGTCAAAGTTACATTTTTCAAATATTTTAGAAAATTTGTATATAAAAAATATTACAATCACAAATAAGAGGAGTGATGGCATGGACAATTTGGAAATAATAAGAATGTATGCAAATACATGACTCGAAAGTTTTAACGAATAAAATCTCTCGATATTGCAAGGGCAAGGGCCACGAACAAATTGTAGGAGAATAGTAGATTGTTCTATAAGTTAAGAAAAGTAATTGAGTGGAAATATATTGATCAAATTTCCAAGAGAGAGAAACCTCACTTTTCTTACGCATTGAAACGTTGTTGTTTCGTATTTTCAATGGAAAAGCATGAATTAATAAAATAAAAATCACCATAGATCATTATAGTCGCCCATCGTATACAACATCCGTCAGATAGATAAATATATTAAACAGTTCAATTAAGTATGGAAGTGCATGTGATTATTAAATGTAACAACAAAGCATCATAACGACGAGTAAACAAACAATTATTTTTACATTTGTTTGAAGGCTGTAGACGATGTGGTAACTTGATTACTCTTTCGGACGTCCATCGTCTTAATGTATTCAAAAGGTTTTCACGACGTTTCGAATGCTTGTATCTGCAATCGTCTACAGGTGAATACTGACAAGTTTAGGTGCAATGATGCGTGTAATTCCGCCATGTGCAGTGGTGCGTGTAATTTCGAGCAGTGTGGTGGTGCGTGAAGTTTCGCGCCTCTGTAGCCCGCCAGAAAGAGCGATCAGTGGTTTCCATACGTTCTTGATCTCAACGCTTGGTTGACTAAATGCGTTATTGGCTTCGATGTAGGCGGCCTCTTTGAACTTTCGTTTGAACAAATGCTCCTCTCTATGTAGAACACTGGCGTCGTCCCATAGAACTCGATGGTGCTCAGTCCAGGCGTGGCCAGCGATTCCCGATTTTGACATTTCTCCACGTTGAGTACATTTCTTGTGCTCATCCAATCTTACCGACAACGACCTCTTTGCCTGTCCAATCTAGGAATCTCCGCATTCACATGGAACTTCTTAAATGCAATTCTTACTGATTTCATTTTTGTTGTCAGGTTTGGTCTTGGTCAGGAAACTCCGTGAAGTACTGCCGGATTGGAAGCAGCTCTTGATGTTGAACTTGTTTCCGATCATTCTGATTTTCTCGGAGACACCTCTGATGTACGGAAGGCAGATCACTGTGCTTTGTTGTTGCTCTTGAGATGTCTTCGTTCTCTGGAGTTGTTCCAATACTTCTCCTAGGAGTTTCTTGGGATATCCATTTCGGTGAAGGTCCTCTCTGATGTGGTTTAATTCGGCATCTAGTGACTCCTCGTCGTTGCATATGTGCGTCGCTCTCTATACCAATGTTCTCACGATCCCTCTCTTTGTCAAATTTGGACCCTGCAATACTCTGATGTGTCATTGAAGCAAAATGTCAAATAAACTGAGCTCAAAAAGTTATATGCGTGTGTTTCTGCGAATTTCATTTTGATCGTTCGAATCATATTGGTCCAAACATATTGTGAAAATTTTGTAAGATTTAGTGGACCTCCTATATTCTTTAACTTTTCGTATAACTTTTTAAATTGGTTGACAGTAGCAATGACAAGTTCATCCTTAAGATACATGGTACGTTCATTCTACGAGTACATTCTCTCGTCACCATAGAATCGGGTAAATAAGTACCAATTGTTAACTTCAACAAAGCAGAATTGCGGTACCCTAAAGTTATATTCAAATGTAATCTTCAATTTGATATAAAAAATTAACAATTCAGAAGATTCATTCAGTGACATTCCATCAAAAATAATGGGGGCTGCCGATTTCTAGAAGTAGCCAGTAAGTTCCAGAAAAGTCTCGGGAAAGAATTTGCAACATTTGAGTTGTGGTATAAGGAGAAAAATACACTATCACTGAAAGATGTATTTATAGTATACTTTCACCACTTATCAAGTAATATTTGCCCGTCAACCTTGTGGTCGAAGTACTCAATGATTGAACTTATTGCAAAATTGAAGAAAGACATCGATATAAGCAAATATTTTGAATTACCAGCATATCTACAAAGACCGAACAAAGGTTTCAAACCCAAGAAATCTAAAGTTTTCGAAAAACAGGAAATCGATAAGTTCTTATCTGATGCTCCGGACAACGACTTCCTCTTGATGAAGGTGGCTTACCATTTTTGGAATCTCTCCTTTGCGTGCCGTTGCGAAGAATTGATGAATATGACGATAGGCGATATTGAAGACAAGAAAAATGTTCTGGGTTTTAGTGTTCGAGATGGTAATAACAACATCATGAGAAAATTTGTGGTTTGCGTCCCCGAAAATGAAGGAACAAGCTATCTAGAATTATACAAAAAATATGCCAGACTGCATCCTGCTGACACTCGGCGGTTTTTCCTCTTCTTCAAATCAGAAAAATGCACCAACCAATGCGTGGGAATTAATACTTTTGGCAAAATGCCATCAAACTTTGCTATGTACGTGGAGCCTCCCAAATCCTGAGAATTACACCGGTCATTGTTTCCGGCGGTCGTCAGCCACAATGTTGGCCGACTCTGGGGCCAACATCACCAACAATATGAAACACGGTGGATGGAGGTCTACGTCTACGGCAGAATCATACATCGAGAATTTGCTCGAAAATAAGAAGAAGATTGCTCATCATATTCTAAAAAACAGGTTCAAACACTCGAGCTCCCCATCGACATCAGTTTCTCGCAGCATCCTCATCTGTCGATAATCCAGCGAAAATTCAACAAGCCTTCTTTCATGACACATCTAAGGAGGGCCGATCGGCGTTAAATTTGCATAATGCTACCAATTGTACATTTAATTTCAATATTATTCATAATTAGTTTGAATTGAAAATAAATAAACATTATATTAGGTATCCTTTCTTTCTCATCAAAATTTTAGATATAATATAGTATACTCGTAGGAAAAAATTTGTACCTAACGCATGCGGAAATGGTTTTTACCGAACCCACATTCGGAAAAGTACCACTTTTCGCACTTGTTAGGTAAATACTATTGTCAGTGGAGAACAACTAAAAAACTGCATGGATATGATGAAAGTATTATATTTTTGTTTAGAATCATCTGTCGGACAGATGTCTATCTGGCGGATGTTGTATACGAGGGGCGATTATAATCTATAATAAAAGTGTTTCAAACTATAAAACTAGTACTTTTCTTTCTCTCAATAAAGTATGCTCTTTCCCATCAAAAATACGAAAAAAGAAATGAGGGTAATCCCTGAAAACTGCAGATAACTTCCCAAGAGGCTACACAGGCGATATATTTCGTATTGGGAATAAAGGTGGGAATGTACTTGGAACTTTGAAACGACATGGCGGATGGAAAAAGGATACTGTGTCCTATGAAAAAAAAACCTTTGTAAAATGAAATAGGCTAACGAAATATTGGTGATACCAATTTTGTACCTAACTGTTATTTTTAGACCTTCGAGGGTCCTTGAGAATTCATCTGTTGGTGATAATACGGAAGTTAACTCCAATTTAACAAAAAAAAATGTAATGTAAGAATAAAGTCATTGACCAAAAATCTTATGTTAAATAGGCGTAACCTATTTCGCAGCTTTTTTACTCAAAATGAGAATGGACATTTTGTAGATGTCGCCCACTTCGTGGTAATCCTGAATAGTAAGTGATATTTGAAATAAATGAAATATAAATTGTTATCATCCAATAAATGTATGTAGATTTAGGTGTGAAAATCTAAACTTGATTTGAACCCAAACTAAACCTTTATTCGTATATTCTTGTGAGTGGATTATATCTTTTTTGAATTTTGTTTGCGTTTGCTTGAAGAAAGGAAGTGTAAAAGTCATCATGTTTGTACCTACCGCAACATTAACCATTGACAATTTTATTCTGAAAAAATTCCTAGCTTTTCTGCGGCAAAATGTTATCGGTTCATAATTTTTATAGTATTTATGAACACCCGTTAATGTTCAGTTATGTATTATGAATGAATAAAATTCAGTTCGTAAAGTGTTGCCATTACGAAAAGTAGCACTTTACTGAAAAAATTCAAATTTCAATTATGCAAAAATTAGTGATCCGTGCCTGAGTTTTCTACACATAAAGTATATATCAATCACTACTATGTCGCTGAGAGCCTGCCCTACAACTTGAAAAATGGTTATGTCAATTATGATTTTTTTTTTAAACGCGGATTTTTTCGGTTTTTCCCATTTTTCTCCGTTACTAATGATCCGATGGGGTCGTGCCTGCATTTTTTTCGCATTTTGATTCTCTAAAATTCAAAACATCAAGATTGCTTTATTAGGTTCCATGATACAAGCGAAATACGAAAAAATACGTTTATTTGCTCCCAAATGTTTATAACAAATAAAGCAATGGTAGTTGGGAGTTAGGAAACATAACAGGATATAACTACCGTCTTTCATATGATGGCACAGTCGGTTTACTGTTACTACTTTTGTCTCGAAAATATCTTTATTGATTGGCCTATCGATATAATCAAATATTTTATAAGAAAAAGGGAGGAAATGGAGACATTTCAAGCGATGGTATGTTGTGATGCACTATGAATACAGACATAATCAGGATATGTAGTTTTATAATAACGTTATGGTTGTCAATGTGATAGTGGTGAGAATATGTTATCGATATTTCAATAATTTGTAATCATTACAGTTTTTGTGTATATTTGTGTGAATGAATGTTTGTTCAGACGTGATAAAATACGAAAAATTCAGCATTTTTCAGATTAGCAGAAATACTAATAGTAAAAGCAGCGTATTAAGAAATCTGAGAAAAAATTGATTCATTCCTTACAAGCCAAAATGTATTAATACCTTGTAAGAAAGTGACTTTGATGTTCGATATGAGCTTTCATCGTGGTTTCTAGGAGAATATGAAGAACATCTTAGATTTCCATACAATAATTTGTAATCATTACAGTTTTTGTGTAGATTTTTCAGATATTTTTTCGAAAATTGGCATACTGACACGAAGTATTCTGTCTTTTATATTATTTCATCCGTGACCTTCAGACCTCGCAACAGTTGGTACTTGTTTTCAATTTTAATTGTTCAACTTAATAAATAGAAAGCCAAATGTGTTGATATTGTGGCTTTTATAGTATTTTTTATACAAATGATTAAAATAATTTCGTAAAAACAACCCTAGTGGGTAAGCAGTGGTGGACATGAAAAAATACCCCTCGTGCACAAATATATTTTGAATCCTGCCAGAAATTGTTAATGCAGAATGCTATCCCCAATTGTAATGGAGACAAAATGTATCAAATAAAATAACTTATCGAATATTATATTTCACAAATAATGTCTCATTCAACGGTAACTTAAAGAACACTTATTTTGTTTTAATTGAAAATATGGACAAGATGTTTATAAAATTACATGGGAAATAAAATGTGGAATCATCTGCTAATGAAAGTTGAAGTTTAGTCACTTTTTTCATCATCCAAGGTAACCCCTTGGAACTTATTCATATTGAGAAGGAAAACGTCCTCCATAACCTCCATTGAAAATTCAAAGGAATGCTTTCTTTTGAATTGAAGAAACAATGCCGAAAATGAAGCTTTTTTGTAATATAGAATGGAAAAGACTTGGTCAACGCTCGATGTGGAACTATAGATATAGCGATTTATTTGAAAATATCAACAGGGTTGAGAAGGGAAACATTCTCAATTGAATATTGAATAGAAAGATCTATCTGTGAATTGAACAATCCACGATAAAAATGAAGTTATTTTTTGTGAATGTCTTACAAAAAGCAACTAATTAAAGCCACGCTGGACAATGAACTACATCTGATAGATATTCTGAAAGGACCCTAACTCAAAAGGAAAAATCTGAAATGGGAAATTTGCATTTTCATTCAGATAGTTATTTGAATTTCTATTTCAGTCTTAATTATGAACTCATATAGATGAATGAGGCAAAGAAAAATGTTTTCCATAAGGGAGTACTCACCAGAAATCATTTGTAATATTGACGCAAGGTGGCATCGCAATCACTAGGTCTTCAAAATATTTTGTGTCGACAAAAATCTATTTTACGCTTCCACGATCATCAGGAAGATCGGAAGAGATTGGACACATTTTCTAGACGTAATCTCACTTTGCAAAAATGGAAGAATGTTCAAAACATTTCTTTTAAGGAGTCACTTTGAAATTAGTGTTTTTGACATTAAAACTTGTCATGGGGTATGAGAGATTGATTTATTTGAAAATATGAACAGGATATTCATAAAATCAGATGTGGAATCATCTGCGACTGAAAGATAAACTTTAGACACTATTCATGTTGAAAAGGGAAACATTCTCAATTGAATATTGAATAGAAAGATTAACGATGGAAGATAGTGACTAAAGTTTATCTTTCAGTCGCATATGATTTCACATCTGATTTTATGAACATCCTGTTAAAATTTTCAATCAAATCAATCAACAGGGTATTTATAAAAAAAAATTAATAGAAAGTTTTTTGAAAATTGAAAAATCTACGAGAATGAAGGTATTAAAAAACAACTACTTCCCCGGCAAAAGCCACGATGGACATTGAATACATCTAAATATTTAGAAAGGCCCTAACTCAAAAGAAAAAATCTGAAATTTGCATATTTATTCATATGGTTATTTGCTTCTCTATTCCAGTTTCAACTAAGAACTCATATGAGATGAATGACGTAAAGTACAATGTTTTCCAAAAAAAAGAACTTACCAGAAATCACTTTAGCCGGGGAAGTGGTTGTTTTTTGTTAGATATTACAAACAATAACTTGATTTATATCTGATAAGTATATATATATATATATATATATATATACATATATATATATATATATATATATATATATATATACATATATATATGTATATATATATGTTTTAAAGAGTACCTTACCCAAAATAAAATATCTGGAAGTAAAAATTTGCCATTTCTTTCAGAAATGAATAAGGCATCTTTTTTTAAGAAATAACAACCATCCGTACAGATCTCCAATGAATATTTGTTAACCGAACCGTAGTTTTTCCTATAATGCGGCTAAACTTTATAATACCATACATTTTTTTTAAAAACGATTAAAAGTTCTGTTTTTGGCAAGGCAGCAGTGATATTGTATGACGGCTCGATATTCTTCATGGTCATGTTATATCGATATAGTTTCTTTATTTTTGTATTATAAATTCAAAATATGTAGATGAACCCCCCTTCCATTATTTACTATTTTTATATACGCCCATAAACTATTGTTATGTTACAATGTAAATAATGAATAAAGACATATTATTATTATTATTAAATCTCTTGCACGCCTCCACTATCATCCGAAAGACTTGAAGAATTGAGAAACGCATTTTCATATAGGTACTATATGGGGCGACGGCATCACAAGTCTTTGAGATGATAGTACTTTTGTAATGATGAACATTTCTATAGATGATATAATATTTTTCTCAAAGAAAGGTATGTTCAATAATGATTGAAATAGTTATTTGTATGCCAAGACCGCGAAATACCTTTTTAGCGTACCGAAAGAAGAGTTATCGTCGAGGCCGCTTGCGGCCGAGGTCGCTAAAAAGTTTCGCGGCCATTACACACTATTTTTCGTGCAATCGTCAAAATAATCAATCTAGATTATTGCGAATATATATATTATTGCTTTAAAATCAACAGCGATTGAATTTAATTGACAAAGCCACAGTGTTGCTATGGAAATGATATGGTTGAATATGTACAAACCATTTTGGCAGTTCTTGACAAAATGCAAATATGTCTGATACTGATGGTGATATTTTAGTATCTTGCACTCCTCCAGAGCTAAAAAGTATTGTAAACTTGGCGCTTTCCGTTTTAATACATGAAAATTCTCAACGGCAATAAGTAGAATGTTACAGCGAGTTTAAAGATTGTTGTGACAAACAGAAGGTAAAATAATCCTTGTCATTGTCTTATTTTATAAATGTCAAATTTGGAAGTGACGTTTGGTTTGGCGGCCCTTGCTATGGGTAACGACCGCGAATAGAATTTCGCGGACTGTGTTGAGAACGCGAAATACTCATTCCGCGTGCGATTGCACGAAAAAACATAATGTTAACACCTTGAGATGAATTTTTATATAAAAGTCCTGTTCGTTTGAAATGCTCAGCCTGCTCAGAAAATCATGGGGATCACGTAATTGTGACGTTACTGATTGGATTTCTTTGATCCAGTAGCAAAAATATCCTATATGTAGGTCAAACTTAAACGAACACTAAGCAAATGATAACTTAAATAATATAAAAACATTCACACACAAACGTTATTAGAAGAGATTAGTTTACAAATGATAAAAACATTCACACACAAATGGTATTAGAAGAGATTAGTTCACAATTGATTATTCTGTACAAGCTTTTATTTAACTTGCTTCGTTCGTATGTCAGTCATTCTTTACGGTTCAAAATTTGTAATCCATTTTTGGAGCACTTTCCGACATTCGATTGAGCTGAAATTTGGCAGGTGTTCATAATTCCGTTGACAATACATTATGAAATTTTTGTTAGAGAAAAAACAAAATGTCGGCTCCAAGATGGCGGACGAGTTTTGTGATTATGGTACAATTCGATTCAAAATTGGTATGTGGGGCTTTTCGGGGACGGAGATTGTGAATTTTTGGTCAAAATTCAAAACTTCAAGAAGACGGGCAAGTTTTGTGTTTATTGTCAGATTCGATTCACAATTGGTATATGGGAGTTTTTGGAGTCGAAGATTATGAATTTTTTGTCAAAATTTATGAAATTGAAATGGCGCCTCATGGAATTTTTGTTATAGAAAAAAACAAAATGACGCTCTAAGCTGGCGGACGAGATTTAGGTTTATGATCCGATTCGATTCAAAATTGGTATCTGGGGGTTTTCAGGGTCGAAGGTTTGTCTTCCAAATTTATAAAATCAAAATGGCGGCTCCAAGATGGCCGATGATCTCTGTGTTTATGGTCTGATTCTATTCTAAATTGGTATGTGGGGCTTTTCGGAGTCGGAGACTGTGAGTTTTTTATCAAAATTCACAAATTCCAGATGTCGGACGAGTTTTGTGATTATGGCGCGATTCGATTCATAAATGGTAATTCGGGGTTTTTGGGGTTGGAGATGATGAATTTACCCGAAGATTATTGATTTTAAGTTGAAATTTATAAATTGAAAATGGCAACTCCAATATGGCGGATGAGTTATTCTTTAGATGGTCTCCTCATTGAAGGACTAGATAGCTCAGAACTTAGAGAAAAACGGCCTCATAATAATGATGCTTCAACAGAAATGCATAGATTGTTTGTAAAATTGTTTGTAAACTTGTTTTTAACCGCTTTCTTAGTTGTTTGACCAACCCTCACAAGTTAATGAAAACTTGTACGAGTTAAGATCACGGGGACCTTACCTTTTATAGTGGGATCCGAAACCCCTCTTGGGACCTTGAAAAAATTTTTCACCAGCGTACTCAAGTACTAAAAGGCACAAAATAGAATGATTAATAAAAAACCTCTTGCACTAAAAAGTAAAAAACAATTGCTTTGGATGTGTGACGTAGGTCATTTCGTGAGTTATAGATTCAAAAGCTTGTCGCTTTTGTATTCGAACTGAAAACTTTGCTCAACAAGCTTTTGAATCTATAACTCACGGAATAACCTACGTCAAAAATCCAAAGCAATTATTTTTACTTATAGTGCATTTGAATTAAAGCTTGTCTTTCGAAAGGTTCTTTATTAATCAATTTTTTTACTTATAATTCAAATTCACCTGTTCGAACTGAATAATAATACGAATTTGCATCTATTATATCTCCATTTGATATTTTGATACTATTTCTTACAACTTCCTCCATTTTCTTATTGCCGCCTTCTGATCACTTTGATATGATTTTCCTGCTCCCTGAAAATTGACGGAGCAGCTAAAGCATGCTTTATATGATCTGTAGCAATCTGCTCCTGTCAAACGAACACTCTTCGATAAATTGAGCGGAACGAACGAACGAACAACCAAATTTTGCTCAAATCAGATTAGAGCAACGTGAGCATGACAAACGAACAGGCATATAGAAATCTTTGCGTAGAAATCTGTTTTATAAAATTAAGATGATGACACTTTTTTTATAACTGATGTGAATAAGAATTCCAATTATTGATTTTAAATTATTTAAAAAATGTATTGTTTCAATAAAAATTCCTTTGGATATAAAGCCATTATAGAAAATAATGGATTCTTAAGATTTCAGTTCCTCGAAAATTCATCCCTTCAATTCGACAAATATATATTTATTTCGCATTAATAATATAGTGAATCTTTATGTATTGTTTCGGGAAAAAGTTTAAGATTTCTGTTGTTTGAATTTGTTAAATAACTAGCAAAAAATTAGATAAATGTCATGTTATAAAATCATTATTAAAAAAATGAACAATTTTTTTAGGGACATGTTGAGCTCTCTAGAAAAAAAAATATTTTTGATATTCAGAATATTTTTGCAGATGTGAAAATTACAAGCATTTATTCATTACAAAAAATTGATTTAAACTTCATCCAAACTTATTTCCCGAACTGAAAAGTTGTTTTTTCGATTTCTACATTTTTTTAACACGAAATAAAAATGTAGAAAGCCAAAACATGTCCCCACACTACATGTACTTTCCATAAAAAGCTTCACTTAAGATAGTTACCTGCACAAAACAAATGGCCACAATTAGATTGAAAACCACAAAATACTTCATCGTGTCTACTAGGAATATCAGAACAATCTGAAAACTAGGAAAGCCCGGTAATAGCTGTTTAATAATAGTTCAACTGTTATGGTAAAAGATTTATGTTTCTTTTATATACTCCTAAAAACCAATGGAAAACCCATTGATTTGTTTACTGTTTACTGTAAGGGCTCTATTATTAATGTAAATCATGTATCCGAATGATTCATGTTTTCGTACAGGGTGAATCGAAATGAAAGATATTTTATAATTGGCGTTTCAGAAACCAAAGTTCGTCTACTACATGAAAAATATGAGGAATTGTTGGAACGTTCTCAACCTTTTGATTGGTGTCATCAGTAACAGAGTCATTAGTATTGCTCACACACAAGTCAGAGCACATAATTGGGTGATGTATCTCTGTACAAACCAAACATCTGATGAAAGCCTTACAGTTACGGCTTGTATGATTTCTCTTTAAACATGTGAAACAAGCCCTCTTACTCATAACTTTGGCTTTCCTTTCTTCCATTGATAGCTTTTGTGCTTTGAAACACTCCTGACTTGCATGTGATTTGTCACATTACAAACAGATAGGAACATTCTTACCTCTTTCTTGTTGACTCTTCATATTCGCTGAATAAAGTGCGGAAGTTGTATATAATTCTGATCCACCTTGCTCTTGCTCTTTCTTTCGATCGGTAGTTTTCTTTGTCGACTCCTTTCCTATATCAAAACTGGATTGAGCAAGAAAAATCCTGTCTTCTGACTCTAGTTCTCTTCTCAAGAAATCTAGTAACATTGACAGAATATTAGTTTTATTGAAATCACCTTCATTTTCTTCACCCTCTTCAAATTCCTCATGTAGACTAGCGGAATTCATGCTACGGTACCTCTTCCCAACTTTTAAAAGTTTCTCTGGTAATGCTGACTCAACTAAAGGGAAGAGAATTGCAGCATATTTATCACTAGTTACCCCAAGAGTTTCTAGTGCTATCAATTGAGTTTCTAACCGGCCAAAGTCATACCTGTTTTGGTTTACGTTGCTTGCTTGAGGACGAGATCTAATAACTCCCTGACCTAATCCTCTATCAGAAATTCATCCCTGGCGAAACGTGCTTTCAACTGATCAATTGCTTTACCGAAGTTCGTTCCAGAAGGAGGAAAGCTCTCGACTGAATCTCTGAGTCCCCCAAGGCACAGTACTTGGACCAGTCTTATTCATAATATACCTCAATGAGCTATTGGCACTCAATACAACTGGTGGAGTATCAAGTTTTGTTGATGACACTGTCATATTTTACAGAGACACCAACTGGATGAACCTCAAATCCACATCTGAAAGTAACATGGAAAAAATCCTGAACTGGTTCAGATCACGAAAACTAACTGTCAGCTATGAAAAAACAAAATATTAGTCTTACACATGCTATAAAAAGTAGAATCCTGATTTCCACTATTTATCCATTAAACATAATAACGAGTCCATAAAAATATATGCAACCTATGATATTAAATACCTAGGTATTACAATTGTTCAGCACCTTAGATGGGATGGGCACGAACGAAATGTTGTTAATACTCTCAGGAGCATGCTCTACAGATTCAAATATTTATCAAATATTTTAGATACCCACCATATCTATCAGATGTGGTTCAATGTCCAGCGGGGCTTTAGCCGGGGAAGTAGTTGTTTTCTATTAGACATTCACAAAAAATAACTTCATTTTTATCGTGGATTTTTCAATTCACAGAAAAATCTGAGAATATTGTACTATATTATATATAAAAATATGAGAATATTGTACTATGCCCTTATCGAGTCGAGTCATAATGATACATACCTACAAAAACAAAAAAAGCATACTTCAAACATTAGACCACACATATCAAACTAGACAAAAAACTAAATTCTATACGAAAACATCTGCAACAAAAAAGAATCTTGGCCAGAGGAATCACTATTACCTATGCCAGAAAACCTAAAAAAAGAAATAATCATGATAAATTATATCAGTCTCATAAAAAAAAACAATATATACACAGCTTACAGAGACACAATATACATGTTTTTCTAAATTGTAGATGAACAATGTGCAGTATAAATAGAATAGAATAGAAATGATGTTAGAGAATAAATTCATCAATTTAGTTATACATATATAAGGAATAATTATATAATTAACAACTCTATCTGACACTACACCTTATGGCCACCATATACGTATACATGCCGGACTCCCATGCATAACCCCGAGTTTCTATGGGATTCTTGTTTGTTTACTATATAGGTTATATTTCTGTAAACTTTCACCACCTACATGTACTTTTGGTAAATAAACATTATTATTATATATTATTATCTCTGTCCTGCAACATTCTTTTATAATAAATGTTCCTCTTGGAAAAAAAACATTCTCTATTGAATATTGAATAGAAAGAAAATCAAATAACTATCTGAATAAAAATGCAAATTTTCAATTTCAGATTTTTTTCTTTGGAGTGAGGGTCTTTTCAGAATATCTATCAGATGTAGTTCAATGTCCAGCGTGGCTTTAGCCGGGGAAGTAGTTGTTTTCTGTTAGACATTCACAAATAAAAATAACTTCATTTTTATCGTGGATTTTCCAATTCACAGAAAAACATTTCCATTCAATAGAGAATGTTTCCCTTTTCAACATGAATACCCCACAAGAGGTTATCTGACGATGGAAGATAGTGACTAAAGTTTATCTTTCAGTCGCAGATGATCTGATTTTATTAACATCCTGTTCATATTTTCAAACAAATCAATCCTGTTCATATTTTCAACAAATTAATATTCCTCATTCTTCCAATTTGCCTGATTCATTTCTAACACTCGATCGACTATAAGTATAAGAATATATAACATACGAACACGTAAGTTAGTACCTATATTGAGTTGGGATACTTCTGATCGGGATAAAGTTGAAACGATTGAAAGTTCACTGTGAAATTTTGGTGTTGTAGCTCGATTGTGAGCACGCGCTATCTGAATACTCTTTATTAAAGGAAAACATAATTTTGGAAATAACTCGCCTCTGAAATTATGTAATTGAATCTCTCAAACATTTATTTTTATCAATTTTGGTTACTGCAGTACTGACGACAAATAAATTGTTATCGAAAGTTTCGTTAATTCCTCTAATAATAGCGATCCAGCATATTTTTGTATATATCGCGGCTTTTGGAGAATATATTGAAGTGGTAGAAACTAAAAATATACTCCTCTGAAGTTCCTTTCCTTATTATCTTTTCAACCATTAAAAAATGGCGCCACCGTCGGGGCCAATGACTCACCACTTCAAAGTTATAACTTAAAAATGGCAAAAGGTTTCATACCCTTGAAAGTAGCGAACACGTCGAGGTTATTATAAACTGCCACTTCAAAGTTATAACCTCGAAATTGCGTGTGCATGTCCGTTAATTGTTAAAAAAGGTCATGCAGCAAGTATGGTGGATTTATGCAGCTTCAATTAACAATTATCAAGTATCAAGTAACAATGAACAATAAACAAGTAATAAAAATGATGGCATTTATGCAAACTGAATTAACAATTAACGTATGAATATTAAGCAGGCGCACAAGTCAATGGTAATGAAAGATGGCGAGTAGTGCAGACGGGTGTTCATCAGCTCCCGCATGTAAACGCTGTGAATCAAGAGTAGTGAACGGAATAAAATGTAGAAACTGTGAAAATGTTTTCCATATAAGTTGTTCTAACTATGCAAAAGTGAAGTTCACCGAAGATAAATCAGAAGTGATATGTTGTGAAAAGGCCACACGCAACAATGAAGACTCTGACAACGATTTTTACGACGCCATTCAAGAATCGGCTGACACTGAAACTAAGGTACAGATTCATATAATCTACATTCTCAAACAAAAAGACATAATAATTCAAGAACTTCGTGAAAAGATAGATTTGCTCTACCAACAAATTAATGTATTGCAAAGGATACCAAACGACCACTTATCAAGAGATACCCAGAAAAAAATGGCTAACATAAATTCAGGGTCAACAGAAAAGACAGCCGTGACAAAAAAGCATAACAATGAAAAAGAAGCGGAAAGGTCTAGTCGGGCGAACGAAAACAAAACTATCCAAAAAACAGGGAATTCCCAAATAAACAAAGAAAGGCCAAGCCAGGCTAACGAAAACAAAACAAGCCAAAAAACAGGGAACTCCCAAATAAACAAAGACACGGTAGCGGCTGAGGTCATGAATTTACAGACGACGCTGAAATACTCCGAAATCATTAATTTCACGAAAACCGAGAATGGAAGTAGTATCTCGGCATCCACAACGAATCTAATAGCAGGAAAAACAGATGAATGGAAAAAGGTACAACATAAAAACAATCGGAGACGAAAAATTGTCGTTGGAAATAATAAGGACACCTCCATAAAGGGAGTCAAAAAACTCCTAGAACTGCATGTACCAAGAATCGACCGTTCGACATCCGCTGATACGCTGGTGACAGAGCTCAGAAAACATTTTCCCGAGGCCAGGTGCGAATCAATAACTCCGAGGCATCCTGCTATCTGCTCCTCATTCAAAGTGACCATTCACGATGACAACTTCCGAATCGCCATGAATCCCAAGATATGGCCTGACGGGGCGTGTATCAGTAAGTTTTTTCGATGACTAACGTCAGCAACCCCAATAATCTAACAATTTTCAGTCCTGACATATATGTTCTGAATGTGCAAAGCATTGATCAAAAATCAATCGACCTCTTGGAACTTGAAATTAGCGATCTAGACTTGAATTTTATTTGTTTGACAGAGACACATTGTGATAGGCCCTCGCTGGAGAGCAGACACATAGAAGGTTTCCAACTTAGTAGTTACTATTGTAGAACTTTATATCAAAAAGGCGGTGTTGCCATTTTTTCGAAAAAGGACTTGAACTGTGAAAAACTTTTTTTAGAGAAATACTGCATTGACAAGCACATAGAAATTTGCGGTCTCTCAGTTTGCAACAAGAATATCAGAACTGTTCTATTGACATGCTATAGGTCGCCAGATGGCGAATTAGATGTATTTTTTAAAAACATCGTCTCTGTTTTAGAGTCAGTTTACAAACCAGCTATCAATATTATTTCAACTGGAGATCTCAATCTTGACTCATCCAGCAATTCACTAACCAAAAATAATTTCAGTAAATTAAGTGATATTATGAAAGGGTTCAATTTACCGTCCAAAATTTATTGGCCAACTAGAGTAACATTCATCCACCGTGATCCACCATTGCTTCACAAACATACCTCATCCTCTAATATGTGTGCTTGACAATGAGATTTCCGACCATAGGTCAATCTTCATTGAATCTGAAGAAAATAATAAGTCTAGGAACAACAGTACTTCTCAGACAAGAAGGAGCTTTAATGAGCACTCTCTCTCACTATTTTTTAATGCATTGAAACGAGCAGAATGGAGGGAATTATGTAAAGAAAATGACATAAACGAAGCATTTGACAGCTTCCACAAAACATTTCTCTTTCATTTTAACGAATATTTTCCACTCAAAAAATATAATAAGAATTAAAATAGCAGAAATTGGATTTCGGACGAAATCAAAATATCAAGCAGAGAACTAAAGGATCTTTTTATCTTGAAATCGCGTTTTCCGATCTCAACAGAGCAATACAAAGCTCAAAAAAAGCAACACGAACTCCTCATGAAAAATACAAAGAAATCGTATTACCAAAACAAAATAATTAGCTCTCAAGATACTTGCAAAGCCACGTGGGAAGTAGTAAATGAGTTATCTAATAAAAAAAACAACAACAAAATATAAGGATTTTACACGATGGTCATATCATTGACAATCCCATTCAGGTGGCAAATGTTTTGAGCAGTTTTTTCGTGAACACACCAAGTGATCTAACAAAAAAAATACCAGCTTCTCACAATCAAGTTTATGTTTCAAAAAAAACTCATAAAAACCCAATTTTCTTCGGGCCTTTTTCCGAACCTGAGCTTGTCTCTCTTCTGAAGCTCAAATGAAAAAATAAAAAATCATCAGGCTTTTATGGAATTCCAGCATTTCTTCCGAAAAAATCTATACAATATGTGATTGAACCCATTACCTTTTTAGTAAATCTTTCATTTCTGGTAGGAGAGTTTCCACAATCACTGAAGATGGAAAAAATCGTGTCACTGCACAAAAAAATGGATAGACTAGAGATAGAGAATTATAGACCTGTGACAGTACCCTCAAGTATGTCGAGAATCTTTGAGATTGGTTTTTTGAACCGCCTCATGGACTTCCTGGAGAGCGAAAAAATTTGGACGAACAGCCAACATGGTTTTCGCTCAAAAAGTTCTACGAACACCTCTGTTTTAGCATACATTGAAAAATTAGTTGAAATGATCGACGCAGGCGAGTGTCCTGCTGGGATTTTTTGCGATCTCAGCAGGGCATTCGACTGTGACAGTCATAGTAAACTCTTGTCAAAAATGTTTCAGTATGGAATTCGTGGAAATGCCTGTGATTGGGTGGCTTCTTTCTTAAAAAATAGGCAACAATATGTCAGCCTGACATCCGTGGAGAATGGACACATAAAAAAAGTAAGATCTGAACCTACGTACTATGTCACAGAGGTACCTCAAGGATCCGTACTAGGTCCAATTTTGTTCCTGTTGTACATTAACGAAATGGATACGATAACCGATGAAGCATTTTTTACCATTCATGCAGATGACACCTCTCTATTAATTTCCAATAAAAATGACGATACCCTCATTTCCAAATGTAACAGTGTACTGAATAATATCTCCGAGTGGTGCATGACAAATGAACTCTTTTTTAATATAAAAAAACCCAATTAGTCCGTTTCCACATCCGACAAAAAACATGTTCTCAAATGGAGATTCAACTGAGTGGTTTAGCTATACAGAATACGAAAACAACAAAATTCCTCGGGATAATGATAGATGAAAACCTTGATTGGAGGAGTCATTGTCAAGCCGTCATTAGTAAACTGAATTCATTGGGTTATATGCTTAGGGCCCTAAGACCAATTTTGCGGCAAGATCAGTTACTTCTTGTATATCACAGCCTGGCAGCATCAACTTTGAGATACGGTATATGTTTGTGGGGTAACTCTATGCTATCCAATGATGTATTCATCGCACAAAAAAAACTTATAAAAATAATCGCTGGAATGAAACAAAATGAAACATGTAGAACAATATTCAGAGAGCTACAGAGAGACTGTAGCGTGTCTTCTGTTAATGGAACTTTGCCTATATATTTTCAACAACAAGGAATCTTTTAAAGAAATAAGAAACATTCATTCAAAAGAAACTAGACAAAAAAAATAACTATTATGTGCCTTACTGTAAATATAAAATAACCTCAAACGCTCCTTCACATCTTGGCCTACAAATTTTTAACAGGCTTCCATGTGAAATAAAACATAAAAAATGTAACTCTCATGAGTTCAAAAAGAACCTACAGGAATTTTCACTAGAAAAAAGTTTTTATTCACTGTCCGAGTTTTATACCGGATGTTCAGGTATGTTGTGTTGTTGTATTTGATTTTTTAAGCTTTAGGATTGAGTTAGGTTAAGTTACTATCCAAGTTTTATACCGAATGTTTAGGTACATTTTATTTTTTGTGTTAAATCTTTTAAGCTCTAGGATTAAGTTAGGTTAAGTTACACAATTGACTATTCTTATACAAATTTATATTTGTCTACGAAGAAAATAAATGCTACTTACTTACTTATCCGATCTATCTAAATTAACCTTCTTATACAAAATCAAGGGAAATTGTCCTTCGAAAACACATAACCCATTTCATTTGATTGAATATCATTCACCTTTCACGTAACAGGTAAAACGGATTTTTTGTGAGTCATAATTGAGAAAAGTAAGGTTAGCTTTCATGATCACGCGGACTAATTCACGGTCACTTTTGAAGGTAATTGTAACTTTGTAGTGACTTTTATTAAATGCGAACTGTGGCAATCACCTATGGACATAGCAAGAACCTGGCAACCATCACCACATATCACAATCAATTGCCTGCCACATTGAAGGTTTGATGGATGTTACCAAAACTTCACCGAAACTATCATATTCTATTGAAAATTATTGTGACTTCTACGTGATATTTAAGTGGTACTGGATGGTTACCGCAACGTCGCCTTTTGAGTTTGAAAACCTTCAAGGCGATTCTGGCCATAACGTTTCAGACACCTCAATTGACACTAACAAGTTATAGAACTGTGGAGTGGCTACCATAGATGGGACGTGACTACAATCATGCAAATATGAAGAAATTGTTATTCTTACTGTATAGTGGTAGATTTAGTGGTGATTAGGTACGTAATAAACACCGAGTCGAAGTTGCAGTTTCCGTCACGACGATGCTGCTTGGGCAGGCTTGGTTTAGAAAAATTCAGAAATTTGAACTAACGGCAGAATACAAAAAACAAGGAAGCGAAATAGGAAGCGAATTTTCGAACCGATACGCAAGTGAAAATTCAACACATTGTAGTACGTAAGCGTACAGAACTTTTACGTACTAATATACGACTCTATAATTCTAGGTAAATATCAGGAATTCATTTTGTAAAATGTTTAGGTCCACTGTATGCTAAATAAGCATCTTTGAAAATATACAATGAAGTAAAACATGAAAATATTGAACTGTTTTTTTATTCAAGTGACTTAATACATTTGATACTCAGGTAATAGTAAGTAGCGATGCAATTGTGTAGGTAAGAAATACTAGCGTCCAATGTAGGGCACCTCTAACAGATATACGTGTTACAAAAAGAATTAACTGAATTTTTAGAGTCCAATTTATTGATTCCCAATTCTGAACAGTGATTCTGAGACCGATAGTGCTATCTTAATGAGCTCGTAGGTCTTGGTGCCCCCTTCTCGCCTTGCGGAGAAATAATGTTTTGAACGCAGTGATATTAAATTTAAAATACAAGTGCATTATTCAACACTTCTCTCGAATAACACTTTGTAACGTAAATAAACTTAACTTGGTTTTAATAATTTTTTTCACACTTAAATCTACAACTTAATTTATATTACGCCACTGTATAGCTCGATCGTATGGGCTCGTTCAGACTGTCCGTGCCATCTTGAGGGCTACCTATTCATCTCCGTCACAGAATTCCCGATTTTTCGAATTCCGGCAGTTGGCGACCAGCATGTTCCAACCGTTTCCAATATCGACCGTTGCTCTCCGCGGCAGAGCGACTGGACTGTTCTCGAACATCTCCGGGATGACCTCATCGCTGTCGACGGCAACGCGCGAGGCGACAGGTCCGGCCTAGGTTCGTTACATTGCCCCCTTCTCAAAGACATTTCGTCCCGAAATTTCATCCTTGGAGTGTGACGATATCTGCATGACTCCCCATATCTGCACCGTGAAGTACGATGGAAGTAACACTCCACGGTCTTCATGATCGGTCGTGGAAGAGGGTTACAGCAAACCAAAATCTTGACGCCGCTGGATCTGAATATCGCCTCCAGCATACTTCTTATGACTCTCCAGTCCAACCCATCAATACCACAGGACAATTTTGGAATTGCTAGATCCACCAGATTCTGGTCCACCATAGTATCTCTTAGTTTGGTGAGACTCTTCCAGACATCTTCATAGGACGGTTTATCTTGGGAATGCCTCTTGGTAACTAGGTAGTAGATGTTTCTCTGGCCTTTCTTCAACTGTAGCACCCCGCCAACTTCTGGATTCTGCTCCCGCAGTGTTTGGAGTTGACCAAATTTCTTGGAGAACACTACGGCGATGCCCCTGGACATTCGAAGATCTTCTGCCACACAGTGCGCTAGTGCGTAGTCAGCAGGCACCTCGAAAAGGTCTCGTGACTCCTCTCTAGTAACCCCATGTAGAACTTTCTGCCCGTTTGAATACAAGGACATAAACTTCTCGAACGTCATATCATCCTCCGGTGGCTTGAGGGTGCGAACTTGGTCATGGTTTCCAGCGTAAGGCCAACCTGTTGAAATTGACGACCCTTGGTTTCCCTCGGGGTGGCTTATGGATTCGGTACACAAGGTCGTTTATCCTTTTCACGATTTTATACGGGCCTTCCCACGAGTTCCGCAACTTTGGTGATAGTCCACGACGACGTTTGGGGTTGTACAGCCAAACCAGGTCATCAACCTTAAATCCTCCAGCGTCGGCCTTGATGTCATAGGTCATAGGTCTTTTATCGCTGGCACTCTGGATGTTCAACCGGACTCGTTCGTGGATGTCGTCCATTCTCTGCCGAAGTTTGCTGACGTAGTCCTCTCCCGCAGTGTCTTGTCCTGGCGGTATCCCAAACTTCAGGTCACAAGGCAGTCGCAGTTCTCGGCCCATTATAATACTAGCAGGAGTTTGACCGGTTGACTCGTGTACTGCGGATCGATAGGCCATCAGGAACAAAATGAAGATACTGGTCCCAGTCTCTTTGATGGTCAGAGACAACCTTGGACAAGTGGCGGTTGATCGTCCTGTTCATCCGTTCCACCATTCCATCGGACTGCGGATGTAGGGCCGTGGTTCTTGTCTTGCGGATGTTCAGCAGTAGACATATTTCTTGGAAAAGGTTGATTCGAAATTTCTGCCTTGATCCGAGTGCAGCTCCGTTGGACTTACCGTATCGACATATCCGCTCTTTCACCAAGACGTCGGCGAGGGTGGTGGCTTCCTGTTTGGGCAGGGCATAGGCTTCCGCCCACTTACTGAAGTAGTCCATTGCCACAAGGATGTATTTATTCCCGTGGTCGGATACGGGAAACGGGCCGGCGATGTCAATGGCGATTCTCTCGAACGGGCTGCCTACGTTGTACTGACGCATCGGGGCCTTGGGTCGTATTCGAGGTCCATTGCTAGCAGCGCATACAGCGCACTTTCTGCACCAGTTCGGGACGTCAGCTTGACAATTGGTCCAGTAAAACCGTTGCCTCACTTTCTGCAGGGTCTTCGTCCCTCCCGGATGTCCTCCAGCGACTCCATCGTGGATTGTCCGCAGCACTTCCTCTCTTCTGTTCCTGGGAACAATTATTTGGCGTCTGTCTTCCCACCAATATCGGCCTCCAACACACGTTTCAGGATCCCATTGTCCAGAATAAGAGAGTTCCATTGTGCCCAATAGGACTTAACAGCCGGCGAGTAACCTGCGACTTCCTGCCATGATGGTCTTCGATTGCCCTTCTTCCAGCTGACAACTAAGCCAAGGTCGGGTCTTTCTCTTGGTCTTTCTGGATCTTGCTGTCATTCCAGTTGTCATCCATTGCCGCGGTTCTACAAAGTGTTGCTTCTTTCTTCTGCTCGTCGGCAATGTGAGCAATCATCTGACATGGTCTTCGCGACAAGGCATCTGCATTCTTATGGCTAGTTCCGGCTCGATGTTCGATCTCGAAATCGAATTCTTGGAGTCTCGATCCAACGTGCTACTTGACCCTCAGGATTTTTGAACTGTAAGAGCCATTTGAGAGCTGCATGGTCAGTTCTCAACAGGAATCTTCTTCCATACACGTACTTGTAGAAGTGCTCCACTCCCTTTACAACAGCCAACAGCTCTCGCCTGGTGACACAGTAATTGCGCTCTGGTTTGCTAAGCGTCTTGCTGAAATAACCAATGACCTTCTCCTGTCCCTCCTGGATCTGAGATAGGACAGCTCCAAGTCCCACGTTGCTGGCGTCCGTATCCAAAATGAATTTCCCTTTGGGTAGGGGATAGCTCAGTACAGGTGCGTTGATCAAAGCTCCTTTCAGCTTCCTGAATGAGTCTTGACATTCTTCGACCACTGGAACTTTGTTTGCCCTCCGTGAGCCTGGTCAGTGGTTTAGCGATGTTGGCGAATCCCAGCACATATCGGCGATAGTATGTGCATAAACCAAGGAAACTTCGAAGTTGGTGAATGTCTTTGGGATGGGCCAATCCTTAACAGCTTTGATCTTCTGGTCATCCACTGCTACTCCTTCCCAGAGACAACGTGGCCGAGGTATCGTACTTCTTTTGGAACAGATGGCATTTCTTAGGCTCAGCTTCAATCGGGAGTTCCTCAGTCGCAGGAATACTTCCTCCAAGTTTTCACGTGGTCCTCGAACGATCTGCCGACCACAATTATGTCGTCGAGATACACTAGACACGTGTTCCATGAGAGTCCCTTCAGCACTGTCTCCATCAATCTTTCGAATGTGGCGGGAGCATTACAGAGCCCGAATGGCATAACGGTGAACTGCCACAATCCTGAGCCGATGGTAAAAGCAGTCTTTTCTCGATCTTCCTGAGCCAGTTCTACTTGCCAATATCCACTCTTCAGATCAAGGGTCGAGAAAATCGTGGAACCAGCCAACGTGTCTAGGGTGTCATCTATTCTCGGGAGAGGGTAACTGTCCTTCTTCGTGACATTATTAAGTTGGCGATAGTCTCACACAAAAGCGTGTCGATCCATCCTTTTTCTTCACCAGTACGACTGGAGAGGACCAGGGACTGTCAGATGGTTCGATAACTTCTTCTTTTCTCATATCGCTGACTATTTTGTCAGCCTCTTCCTTCTTGGCAAGAGGAAGTCTTCTTGCTGATTGCTGGATCGGTCGGTCACCCTCAGTATCAATCTTGTGCTGGACCACATTTGTTCGACCTCCTTTTCCCTGTCCGGTATCGAAGATGTCTTGGTACTTTTGACTAAATCTCTTAGTTTGGGCTGTTGAGCTGGTTTTATATCTTTGGAAGAGATGGCAACAATTTTCTAGTTCTGTGGGCAAGTTGTTGGTTGGCTAATCGTACCTCGTACGCCCGGATCACAGATGAAACTGACGAGCAGTGCCCCAAAATTGTTCCTTTCTTCAAGGTCACTGGAAATAATTGACATTCATGACCCTTACCGGCACAAATTTGTCGGCACGCAACAAGGTCTTCGCTGATTGCAATCCTCGATCCAATTTTCTCATCATGAAGTTTGGGCTCGAACATCACCACGTCTCCACTGCTCGCACTCCCGTCCAGGCGAGCCTCCAGAATGGTTTCAGCCCTCTCAGGTACGCTTACATCTTCAGCCAACAGCACACGGATCAACTCCTCACCTCCCATGAAGCACCAGCTCTTCTCCGTTGACACGTAGGACGCCGTCTTTGAAATCCAATTCAAACCCTCTGGAATTCATGATGTCCATTCCGATGATTGCATCGTCTTCGATGTCCGCTACAAGTGCCTGATGTTTCACTCTTAGTGCTGCCCAAAATTATTTCAATCGGTAGCTCGCCATATACAGTAGCTGGCTCCCCTGTTGCCGTGCGTAGCTTCCAAGTTGTCGGTTCAATCCGTTCCGGTGTTCTGGCAAAGGAAGGCCCGAGAATTGTCCTAGTCGCACCTGTATCTAGCAGCATGGTGCAAGGCTCGTTATTGATAGACCGTCTACGAAGACACCTTTGTTCTGTCGTTGAAGGATAGCGACATATGCGTTGTTAACCGGGGCTTGCGGACACATGCCGACGATTGCCCCTTCGTCGACCTTCTTTCGTTTTCCTGCATCGGAGTCGATGAATGTTGGTCATTTGCTACGCACGCATAAGTCCAATTCTGCCACAATTCCGGCATCTTATCTGTCTTTTCTCAGGCAACACTTCCTTCATCACTTTTCTTATGGCAGCTTCCAAGTCAGCATGCTCTGTGAGTCTTCTTCAATACTTCGAACTTTACTTTGGTTTTTGCAGGATTGCTTTGCTGCCTCAAATTCCAAAGCGCGTGCCAGTGCGTTTACTGAGATGTGTTGGACGGGCTAGTGTCAACGCTTGTCTGGTTTCTTGGTCACGGAGTCCATCCAGGGAATGCTTGAACCGCTAGTCGCTCCATTACATTTTCTGGTGTGGCTGGATATGCGAGACGAACCAAGCGTGCAATGTCAGTTTCGAATTCTTGTAAGGATTCGCCCGATTTTTGGCAGCGATTTTTCAGCTGGGAGTGGTATACGTGTTCCAAATGGGCGTGGCCATATCGTAATTCTAGATGTTTAATCAGCTGATCATAGTCCTCCTGTTCTTGGGCGGTGAGAGTTTGTAGAATATTTGTCGCTTCTCCACGTAATGCAAGTGTCAGTGCTACAGCTCTTCCCCTGCATTCCATCCGTTTGCTTTGGCCGCTGCTTCAAACTGCCGGCGGTAATTTGCCCATGGAGTTTTTCCGTCGAACTGAGGCGGCTTCATGGAAAGCTTCCCTATATCTGAATTGATCTTGACATCTTTTATTCCCTCTTGAACTTTATCCAAGTTCAAACTCAAGTCCAGCATTGCATTTTCGTTAACCATCTCTGTGGAGGGCGCACTATCAATTCGTTTTTCCAGCTTACTGATTGTTTCCTTTATTTTGTCCATTTCTGCCTCGACCCCATCTTTGACTTTATCTACCTCCGTGTGCATTTGCTCCCTAATTTTATCTATCTCTGTCTCAACGGTTCCCATTCTTTCTTCTAGAAAATTAGCCACACCACACAATTTTTTTTTTAGGCCTTCTGTGTTTTCCAGGAACTTCTCTTCCAGGCTTCTTGAATTTTCTAGAAGCTTCTCTTCCAGATTTCTAGAATTTTCTTCAAGCTTCTCTTCCAGATTTCTAGCATTTTCTTCCAGGCTTCTTGAATTTTCTAGAAGCTTCTCTTCCAGATTTCTAGAATTTTCTTGAAGCTTCTCTTCCAGATTTCTAGCATTTTCTTCCAGACTTCTTGAATTTTCTTGAAGCTTCTCTTCCAGATTTCTAGCATTTTCTTCCAGGCTTCTTGAATTTTCTAGAAGCTTCTCTTCCAGATTTCTAGAATTTTCTTGAAGCTTCTCTTCCAGATTTCTAGCATTTTCTTCCAGACTTCTTGAATTTTCTAGAAGCTTCTCTTCCAGATTTCTAGAATTTTCTTCAAGCTTCTCTTCAGATTCTATTTCTTCCAGACTTCGAATTTTCTAGAAGCTTCTCTTCCAGTTCTAGAATTTTCTTCCAGTTTTTCTGAAGCTTCTCTTCCAGATTCTGATTTTCTTACTCTTTTCTTTTCTTCCAGTTCTTGAATTTTCTTGTTTTCACACTCTATAAAAATGTTTCGGGTCCTCACCTTCTTGTATAAGTCCTTCTGCAAGTCTTTCCTGGAGTACTTGCTTTTTACCCGTTGTTTCCAGTTCCCTTTCCTCCAATTCCTGTTTCAATTCCGCTACCTTCAAGTCCGCAAGGCGCACTTTTCTTGAACACATTTTGTCTTTGACGAGGTATCAGTCTGTTTCACACGAAAAGTTTATCAGTTTGTTAAAAATTCACTTCGCGAATTCTTTTCCACGGGCCACCAGTCTATTGTCTGTTTCACGCGAAGAGTGTATCAGTTTATATTCCCACGCACAATTGTCCACTTCGCGAAAACCGGGCCACTGTCTATTTTCTGTTTCACGCGAACAGTGTATCAGTTTATATTCCCACGCACAATTGTCCACTTCGCGAAAGCCGGGCCACTGTCTATTTTTTGGGCGTACAAAAAGGTCTATCAATTTATTTTTCTGACTATCCACTCCACGATCACTTGTTTATTTTCAAAATCTCACTTCCGACACCAATTGTAACGTAAATAAACTTAACTTGGTTTTTACTAATTTATTTCACACTTAAATCTACAACTTAATTTATATTACGCCACTGTATAGCTCGATCGTATGGGCTCGTTCAGACTCTCCGTGCCATCTTGAGGGCTACCTATTTATCTCCGTCACAGAATTCCCGATCTTTCGAATTCCGGCAGTTGGCGACCAGCATGTTCCAATCGTTTCCAATATCGACCGTTGCTCTCCGCGGCAGAGCGACTGGACTGTTCTCGAACATCTCCGGGGATGACCTCATCGCTGTCGACGGCAACGCGCGAGGCGACAGGTCCGGCCTAGGTTCGTTACAACTTCATGAATTTGTAAGCAGTTTCTCTTATCGTAAATTCTCTTTGCTATGTCTTTTTCGAGAACATCATAGATTTTGGATTTCACAACGTTTTCGTTGAACACTCCATTTCGATCCACGATTTTTTGGCGCTGTTAGTAGCAAAGTAGGACCCTCCCCATCAGCTCTTGGAATTCTTCTCCATCATAGAGCGCGTCGTCAATCAAGTTGGTTCGGACCAGGCATGCGTACCTGGCTAGATCTGTTTCTGTTAGTGGAAGCTTCGTCTAGAAAACAACAGAATGTTTAAGAAGACATGTTTGATGCATAATCTTGCTCAAATAGCAAATATTTTTCTAAAACAATTCAACCAAAAACCAATCATCAACATAACACAACAAACTAGTTTTGCGTTGAATACATTTATTTATTAACTACCATTATTGATAACACTCCATAAGAACCTGTGTAAACAGATTCACGAAAATTAGTCTGTCGAAATACAAGGTACTCCCCAAAGAATTATGACGAAAATAATAGTCGGCCATTTGTCATATTCTTGGGATATTACCTGCAAATATTCCATCTTTGTTTCTGGGTCCAGTGGACGAGCAAGAAGTATTTAATATTATTATGAGCCTTCCTAACAATCTGAAGAACGAATAGTGTTCAGAATTCAATTAGTATGAACATGAAATCTGCTATTCTTCGAATTGGTGTACTCGAAATTCGGTATTTCTCAACGAAGAGAGTTTAACGAGTTCATCTGTTAACCGATGATAAAGCAGTTTATCATAATTTGGATATAACAATGATGAGATCTACCGTTTAGGTAAACCCCAGAGTAATATATTATTATTTGTTAATATTTTAACTCGAGATTGTATCATTTGGGGGGCAAATGATGGAGGCATTGTCGATTGAGGACAAAAAAAGTAACTTCCTCATTATCAGCCAACGTTTCGTTTAATTTGAGTTTAACTTCATTGGGGCCTACAAGAGCGAAATATGTATAAAAACCAAAACAGATAAAGTTTTTTTTGGTAGTAAGACACTTCGTTATATAACGTTTTGATGCATACAAAATCATCAATTGTATAGTTGAACAATGGTACAAAACTGATTATTCAAATACCAGCCATAATAGAACAGCTAGAATATTAAAATACTAAAAATATAAAAAAATGGTAAAACGTCCCTAATAGCAATTGTCATAAATTAATGTCAGATTTGCAAAAACAAAAAGTAACATGTACAGACCTCAACTAGGATCGCATCTGGGAACGATGCAAATACACGTGTGTGAAAAATTACGCGTACAACACATGAATTCTGGTGGAAGTTTTCATAAACAATTTCTTTGGGGCATTCGGTAGCCTTGTGGTATGTTACTGGCACCAAGTCTGTCATCTAGTTTTATCGACTAATACTGAACTAGATGACAGACTTGGTGCCAGTATTGTTCAAGTATGAAAAATATTACCCGATAGAAATATACCAATCATTTCTTTTTGAACATTCAAAATTAATTTACCAGACTTCAGAATAAAATTCAAACATAATTGAACCGAAAGTGGAAAAATCCGTAGTTCATTTATTCTACAGTAATTCATCATCTAGTATAACATTTATTGAAATACAGTATTTTCTGCAAATTCAAAGTTCAATGCCAGTCATTAACCAGGGATTGGATTTCAGTCCAGTATTGCATTCATCAATAGCAAGAACGGTGATTCTGCAAGTCAGCGATATTTTTTCTATAAATGAAAGTGTTTGTTTTTAATCAGGCTCTTTGGTTTTATGCTGCTGGTCCACGGTGACACATCTCCTTCTCTTGGTTTTCATTATAATATAAGTGTTACTTTTATTTGTTTTTTGGTACACACCCCCATTGTTCACTTCAGTTGGTAATTTTTGTATTCATTATTGTTATTTTCGTTTTCTTATAATTTTAATGATCCACAAGAGTTTTTACTGCACTTAGTATTTTTGTTTTCACCATCATGTATGTTTTTGTCTCCTTATATTTTTAATAAACACAATAGCTTTCACTTCACTTTTTCATTTCTCTATACCATGGTGGTCACAATCAGAGAGGTAAAATGTTTTAACCTCTCGCAAGCCAAGCAAAATAATTATTAGGCACCCTAAACAGTTAGGAGACCAGGGTTTCACAGGGTCTCCCAAAGTAGGGCGTGACATTATGGTGGAGGCACGGTCTTCGTTCTTGGAGGTTTCATTCTTCATAATGAGCCTGCAACAAAAAAATTCCAGTGTTAAAAGCAAATAAACTTTTTTCTAAAATATTTTTTTTCCCTTTCAATATTTCAATTGTGAGCTAAATAACGATACCTGGTGTAGGTGATTGTTTTTGTTTTCAATATTTTTTTTTTCAATTGAAGTGAACAAGGTGAATTCAAGGTGTATTTATTTTATGATGTATTGGTGGTTTCCAATGGTTTTTATTCCTTTAATTTGATTCAAGAAGTTTCAGAATTATCGAAAATATTTGTTTGGTTATTTTATTTTTAACTAGAAATTCATTTTTATTCTGGGAAATAATTTACAACTTGCCTCTTATTATCTTGTCGTATTTTTTTATTCTAAAGCAAAAACAAACCCGAGTTTTCAATATCCTCAAATATAGTTTTTATGCAGTTTTCTAATTACTAGGTGACTTTTATCTTCCAATGGAAATCTGAACGGTAACTTTTTTATATTCCTAAGATAAAGAACAATATATATTTTTGTTGTTGATTTTTTTTTAATAATAAATAACATGATTGCAAGAAATATTTCTGCTTGAGTGACATTTTTTTCAATATTTCTCCTTTTCCATATTTTTTTCCTATCTCGGATTTTTTTTTTCATTTATATATACTTGAGGTATTGCTCACATATTATTAATTCCTTATTTCCTATCCATTTTTTTTAAATTTCGGGATTGAGAAGGAAATAAAACACATTAGTTAGCATTATTCATTTGGTCCCTTTGAAATTTTTCTATAAATAATATATTATTATAAATATTATATATTATTTTATAAATTTTCCTGAGACATTGTATTAAATCCAGGGAAATACCTGTTGCTATCAAGCATACTATATTATTGCAATAACTACATCTCCAATTTTGTTCTTTGTGAAAGTTCATTCTTCAACCAAAAACATGTTTATTTTATAGTAATATTTGTTAATTCAAAAGTAGCCTTTCTCATCTTATTAATAATGTTTTAATTGCACATTTCGAAGTAATATGATCTATTTTTTCACGAACTGGAGATTGACACTTTTTCTTTTTCTCCACTCAGAGGAATGAATCTGAGCTCAAAAATTTCTTCAAGGTGTTTTTTGCAAAGAAAAAATTATCTGATTCTAAATTAACAATTGCTCATTCCTAATTTTTTTTAAATAGTAATCAGTTGGATGATGTCGATCATCATATGGGGGCAACATCAACCTGCAGATGGCGGAGTTACATTTTTACATTTCAAAAATCATTTGTTAAATTCGAAATGTTTTTTTATTAAGCATGAACTTTTTTCCCATGAATCAGATCGATGCTTCTCGAGTCTTCAGATTTGAAAGTAATCTGCAAGTTTTGTCAACTTTGAAATTAAGATTTTTTTCTAAATACGATTTTTTTTATGAAACAGCAAGTTTTGAATTTATTCTAGACTTTTGCTCAGAAACAATTTCAGTTCCAAATTATCAAAATATCATTCCTATCTTGAAAGTAAACTCTTTCGTTTTCAAAGAACTTTTGGAAATAACATTATTGACCCAGAATACATTTATTTAAATGTAATTTTTTTTTGATTCAGAAGAAATCTTCCTTTCTTCGAAATAATGTTGATTATTTTTCACAGGGTCTCTCAAAGTGGGGCGTGACAGTATCACAAAATTACCGAATGCCCCAAAGAAATTGTCCACGCAAACTTCCACCACAATCCATGTGTTGTATAAGTAATTTTTCACACATACATATCATGTATTTGCATTATTCCCAGATGCGATCCTAGTTAAGGGAGGTACATGTTACAGTTTTTCATTACTTTGGTTTTCATTACCTTATTTCAAACTTTTCGTTGCTCTTCGTCTCGACCGCCCCCTTCCTTTTTAACCGACGAAACCAAAAAGGAGGAGGTTCTCTAGTCGACGCGTATATATTTTTTTTTATGTATAACGCATAACGCATAACTTTTTACTGAGACGTCCGATACCGATAATTCTTATTTCAGTTGATAGGGTGTACTTCAGAGTTGATCCCATTTTGATTTAAAAGATTAAATCCACATCTAAGGGTAGCAAAATGAAGGATATTGCTCATTCACCCTCTGAATTCTGGTCCGCTAACCGATTCTATCAGGCATAACTTTGTACTGGATTCTTCGATTCGGATGACTCTTCTTTTATTAGATAGGGTATACCTCATAGTTGATCATATTTGGATTTCGAATGGAATTATCCACCCTTACGGGTAGAAAAATAGGGAATAATTGATTTTTCACTTGGGAACATTGGCACACATATGTAGTTGATAATGACAGATAGCTAATGTCATCATTTTTGTGCTCCTACATCCGTCACAATCATTATATCCTTTGAGAGGATGGAATGATATACAAAGTAATGGAATAAACTAACCAGAACAACAAAAATAATTTATATTACAACAAATAGTAAAAGTAGATAATCATATAACTGGTAATAGTTGAAGTAAGGTGGGTAAGTGAGTATTTTGAAAGTAATCAAAAACAGGTAGGTAGTAATTAGTAGATTTCAGCACAAAAATTGAAAATAAAATTTTCAACAATTAAACCCGACGAATATGGAACTGAAAAGTAAAAAATTAAATAGACCTTCTTAGTCTCAATAACTAAGCTCCTAAACTAATGTAAGTAACTAATTTTGAGTCGGCGCCAAACAAACAATCAACGAAGATCATCAAATTACGATGCCATCATTTTACGCCTCACCTAATTCATTTGCTCGTTTGTTTGGCGCCAACTCAAAATTCGTTATTTACATTAGTTTAGGAGCTTAGTTATCGAGACTAAGAAGGTTTATTTTATTTTTTACTTTTCAGTTCCGTATTTCGTCGGTTTAATTTTTTGTTAAAAAGTTTTTGTTTTTACCAATTATGACTATTGCTACTAGGCACGTTTAAGATTTTTTTTTATATTATTAGAATTTTAATATCGTAATGTTATTCTAGCTGTTCTGTTGACTTATATTTGGATATTCAGTTTTTTACCATTGTTCAACTATACAGTATATAATTGATAATTTCGTATGCAACAAAACGTTGTATAATACAGTGTCTCACTCCCAAAAAAAGTTCTCTGTTTTGGTTTTTATATATATCTCGCTCTTGTAGGCCCTGATGAAGTTTAAGCGCTAATTGAACGAAATGTTGGCTGAGAACTAGGTCGTTCCCTTGTTATTATCACAAGCTTTCATTCAACTTGCTTCATTCGTATGTCATTCGTTCTGTCATGCACTTGCCGACATCCGATTGAGGTGAAATTTGGCAGGTGTTCATAATTCCGGTGAAAATGCATTATGAAACTTTTGTTGGAGAAAAAAACAAAATAGCGGCTTCAAGATGACGGACGAGTTTTGTGATTATGGTACGATTCGATTCAACATTGGTATGTGGGGGTTTTCGGGGTCGGAGATTACGAATTTTTTGTCAAGTTTCATAAATTCAAGATAGCGGCTTCAAGATGACGGACGAGTTTTGTGATTATGGTACGATTCTATTCAAAATTGGTATGTGGGGGTTTTCGACGTCGAAGATTTTGAATTTTTTGTCGAAATTCATAAATTCAAAATGGCGGCTCCAAAATGGCGGAAGAGTTTTGTGATTATGGTCCGGTTCTATTCAAAATTTGTATGTGGTGGTTTTCGGAGTCGGAAATAAGGAATTTTCTGTCAAAATTCATGGAATTTTTGTAAGAGAAAAAAACAAAATGGCACGACGGACGAGAATTAGGTTTATGATTCGATTCGTTTCAAAATTGGTATGTGGGGGTTTCCAGGGTCAAAGATCATGATTTTCCTTCAAAATTCATAAAATCAAAATGGCGGCTTCAAGGTGGCCGATGATCTCTGTGTTTATGGCCAATTCTGTTCAAAATTGGTATGTGGGGGTTTTCGGGGTCGGAGATTATGAATTATTTATCAAAATTCACAAATCCAAGACGTCGGGCGAGTTTTGTAATTATGGATTCGATTCAAAATTGGTATGTCGGGGTTTTTGTGGTCGGAGATTATGAATTCAGTCGAAAATTATTGATTTTTAGTTGAAATTCATAAATTGAAGATGGCAACTCCAAGATGGCGGATGAGTTCATCTTTAGATGATCTCCTCATTGAAGGACTAGATAGCTCAGAACTTACAGGAAAGAAAGGTCCCATAATAACGATGCCTTAACAAAAATGCATAGATTAAAGCATACTTAAGTACTAAAAAGCACAAAATGAAATAATTTATAAAAAACTTTTCAAAGACAAGCTTTTATTCAAAATAGAGTAAAAAATAATTGCTTTGGATGTGTGACGTAGGTTATTCCGTGAGTTATAGTTCCAAAAGCTTGTCGCTTTTGTATTCGAACTGAAAACTTTGCGCGATAAGCTTTTGAATCTATAATTCACGGAATAACCAACGTCACACATCCAAAGCAATCATTTTTGACTTTTCAATGCATTTGAAAAGTTTTTCATAGATTATTTTAATCGTCATTATTTGTTAATTTCATTTTTGGTGTATATGTAAAGCACAGACCAAATAAAAAAGGTGAATCCAGTCTCTGGGTAACAAATTATTTTTCAATTGGCATGTTAACAATGATTTGGGACAAGCTTTACGATATAGAAATGTTTCAATCTGAACCCAACAATTACTGCAATTCTAGAAAATAACACATGATACACAATTTCGATTAGATTTTCCAAACAACGATATTTCTGACCTGTTCATCTCCTGACACAAGAATCGATAAAGCAATAACCATAAGAAGGATTTTAATTTTTTCATGTACTTAAACAAAATATGCAGACACAATTTTTCTCTGAATCAGTTGCTAAGCCATAGTTTATCGAAAATACATTAAATTTCATCACATGTGGGATTGATGATAAAAGTCCGCACCAACACAAATGAAATAAATAACTTATTAACGAAAGCCGCATGACTTGATTGATTTATTGAATGGCGATAATTTCGAATATTCGTTTATTTTCAGTTCTCACATAGAAGAGTGAATTTATGATCTCTGAACACACTTTGCCTAGTAGACCAATCGATAGAGATTTTTTCGTGACAAAAATACTACCAGGAAACCGATTGTGCCATCATAAGGAAGACGATCCGTAGTTATATCGTGTTATGTTTTCTACTCCTAACTGTCATTTCTTAATATGTTATAAACATTTAAAAACATATTTTTTTATCGTTTTTGACTTGTAACTTAAAAACTAATGGAGCAATATCGATACTCTCGATGGACGAATTGTAGTGAATCAAAATGCAAAGAAAATGAACCCAGCTACGATCGGATTATTAGTAACGGAGAAAAATTGGAAAAACCGAATAAAATCTGCGTATTTTTTTTAATTCATAACTTCGTCATATTTCATGTTTTGAAACGGGCTCTCCACGATATAGTAGTCATTGATATGTACTTTATGTGTGAAAAACTCAGGCACCGTTGCATTTTTTTTTGCATTATTGTTATTTGATTTTTTTAATGCATTTTATTGCAGCAGACCTGCGTCATAGGTGTTCCGATTTCAATAGTCCTGGGAGATTTTGAGAGTTGAAGTACTACAAAATGAGTATTTCCATTTTGCGTTAAATTGATGTGAAATAGGTGAGAAATACTTGCAAACATGACCGAAAACCAGGGAGCGCATGAAAGCGGCTCAGGAGTGGGGGTAGAGCAGCAGATTCATAAAGGGCGCAGCGCCCTTGTATCAATCTACATATGCTTGTCCGAGTCTGCTGCTCTACCCTCACTACTCAGCCGCTTTCACGCACTCGCCCATTTTCGGTCATGTTTGCAAGTATTTTTCACCTATGTTGCAGCATTTTAACGCAAAATGTGGATATAGGTTTTTAAATACTATACTACTACTCTCGAAATCTCTTCAACAAACCTGGAATGACGCATCCAGGTGCTGCAATAAAGTACATCGAAAAATTCAGATTGCAATTATGCCAAAACTAATAATGCGACAGTGCCTGAGTTTTTCACAAAAATAGAACATATCAATTCCTACTATGTCGTGAAAAGCCTGCACAACAGCTTAAAAAGTGGCGGAGTTCTGCATTTTTTTTTAAATTTTCCGGTTTTTCCGTTACTAATAATCCGGTCGAAAACGCGTTAGGGCTCACTTTTTGCATTTTAATTCTCTACAATTCGTCCATTGGAAGAACCGAGATTGCTTTCGTTGTTTTCGTTACAAGTCAGAAACGATAAAAAATAAAATTAAATGCTTCTGAATGTTCATAACAAATTAAGCAATGACAGTTGGGAGTAGGAAACATAACAACATATAACTACGAACCGTCTTCCGTATGATGGCACAGTCGGTTTCCTGGTAGTATTTTTGTCACAAAATCAATAGAGCAGAAAATCTAGGAGAAATAATTTCCAGTTTCTCAATGCGATTGAATGTGACCCCCGCAAAAAATGCCAAAAACGGCGTGACATGACACAGCATTTTTTTCTAAAGATCTGGCTGGATTTGTACCGTGGCTTGGAGTCAAGTTTGCCTGTAACACCGGGTAGCCCTATGTTTGGGAAAAGTTGAGCGCTATGGTTTCTTATCATATTGGCGGGATACGGATGGAAATTGATAGACTTCATAATGTACAAGAATTGGCGGGGTAAGAAACACATAAAATAAATTATTCCTGGCCCTCACAGATTTATAACCGCATACAGATTCTTAACCCCATACAGGTCGTCCTGAATATTTGTGATTGTGAAACTTTATAACTATGAAAATAGTTGTAAGATTCAAAATGGAAAACGTGAGGCGCATGCAATAGATATTAGTAAGGAGTGTAAGGAGTTGCTGTCATTCAGAAAACCTATACAACATTTCATATCATCGGCAGTGCAACAAAATTGTTATTGATCCAGGTTTATACTGACTTCGCCAAAGCTTTCGACAAAGTAAACCATGATATCTTGATAGCGCAGCTTTTTTCGTATGGTATGGGCAATACGATAATACGGCTATTAATTACTTACCTTAAAGAAAGATCTCAGTTCATCAATTATATGGGAAATAAATCGACAAGTTTTTTGGTGTGCCACAAGGGTCTAACCTTGGCCTCCTCCTATTCATAATCTCCATAAATGATTTATCTGATGTGGTATCTTCAGAGAGTCTATTATTCGCGGATGATTTTAAATTTTCAAACCAATCAGAATTCAATACTATTTAGATTGCAATTCGATATTGTCATATTTTCAAATGGTCGGTCGATAATAATTACACTATAATTTGGAAAAAATTTATGTTACGACTTATGACCTACTCCACCCGCTAGAACACTCTTTCACTAGTTATGTGAATTTCAAGAAACATAGAGATATAATCTGTGAAGAAGCATTAAAGCATCTAGGATTTATCAAACGCAATTCAACTAAATTCAAAACAACTAATTCCATCAAATTGCTGTTCAACTGAATTATACGGAGTCGCTATGGATTTTCTTCAATTATTTGGGATCCTTCTAAACAAAACTCTAAGAAGAACATGGAAACGGTTCAGAATGAGTTTTCAAAATACATATACTACCGTGAGTACGGTGCTAACCCTGGATACGAATCCTTTCAATCCATTAGAGAAGATTTCGAGATAAGTCATCTCGAGCACAGACGAAAAGTAAAAAAAAAATTGTTTATCTCCAAACTATTGAATAACCTCGTCGAAAGTCCATACTTTCCATCATAAATTTATTCTTTCATTCCTTTCAATAGCTCACGTCCTCGACCAATCATGTTTAAAGCAAAAATGAACAAAAATTCCAAATTAATAGATCACATGCTTGCCTTTATCACAGACATCATTATAAACTTTCATATATATAAAAAATTATTTTATTTTTTATTTTCTATTTCTCATTTCCTTCTTTCTTAATTTTAATTCATTTAATTTTATTTTTATTTATAGTTTTCTGTTTCTTGCACTTTCAACTGGGTATTTAGACAGTGCTCTTTCTTTTTATGTCTCGCTTATTTACTTTTACTTTTCCTACACTGCTTATATAGTTATATAGTAGAAAACATGTAATGAAGTGTAAACCTGTTTGTTTTCTGTAATAAATAAATGAACTATTCATGCATCAGTTATCTATTGTATGCGCCCCACGTTTTTTAACCGACGAAACCAAAAAGGAGGAGGTCTCTAGTCGACGCGTATATTTCATTTTTTCATTATTTTTTTTATGTATGATCACGCATAACTTTTTGCTAAGACGTCCGATTCTGATAATTTTTTTCAGTGGATAGGGTGTACTTTAGAGTTGGTCCCATTTGAATTTAAAAGATGAAATCCACCCTCAAGGGTAGCAAAATGAGGGATATTGATCACTCACCCTCTGAATTCTTGTCCGTTAACCGATTCTATCAGGCATAACTTTGTACTGGATTCTTCGATTTGGATGATCTTTTTTTTAATAGATAGGGTATACCTCATATTTGGATTTCGAATGGAATTATCCACCCTCACGGGTGGAAAAATAGGGGATAATTGATTTTTCACTTGTGAACATTGGCACACACATATGTAGTTGACAATGACAGATCGCTACTGTCATTATTTTTTTTCCACATTCGTCACAATCATTATAATCTATGACAGGATGGAATGATATACAAAATAATGGAATAAACTAACCAGAACAACAAAAATAATTCATATTTCCCCAATTCCTTCTTTATTTTCAGGTAATAGTTATAATGATGAACAATAGTAATAATGATGAAGTCTCCTAGAGTAAAACACTCCGGAAGTAAAATACCTCTCCATTCGGATTTCCGGGCGAGAGGTACTCGAGGGGACTCAACATTAAAAATTAATTTTTGCAACATCCGCGGACTCAACAAGAACATCAATGACGTCCACCATCACCTACAGACGGAAAAACCGGATATTCTGGCTCTAACAGAAACACAAGTAAACTCGTCCACCAACAAGGTCCATATGCTTTGTCCTGGTTACGAACTCCATTCTCGATTCAGGTTCAAAGGTGGAGTTTGCCTTTACGCCAAGGCTAACCTTTCATGCCAGCGTGAAGAGAGTTTGGAACCGAAAGACTTTGATGTGATGTGGTTCAAGCTATCTGATACCAAACTGACTAAGTTCCTCTGCTGCCTTTATCTATCACCTAATGAACCTTCATATAACGACCTCTTTGAGTTTTTATCACTCAAACTGGACTACATTCAGGAGAACCATCCAACAGCTGAAACCATAATCATGGGAGATTTTAATGTACATAACGCTGCCTGGCTCAAATTCTCTAACAAAACAGATGATGCAGGTCGTCAAGCCGAGGCCTTCGCCATCACTCATGGCCTAGAACAACTGGTCGAGCTACCAACCCGCATCCCTGATGTCAACAACCAGTCTGCCAATACACTAGATCTTTTCTCACCACCAATCCTGACCCGTATAGAATAGAAGTTTGTGCCCACTTGGAAACTCTGACCACACCCTCATCTCCACAACATGCTCTTTCCATTTACCATCGAGCTGCACAATACCACCCCGTCTCATGTGGCATTACAATTCGGCCGACTGGGAAGGTCTTCGTATGTTTTTCTCAGCGTTTCCATGGAAGAGAGTTTGTTTCTCTTCAGTAGATCCAACACGATGTGCTGAGACAATTTCTGAAATCATCATGTTGGGGATGCAAACTTACATACCGAATACCGAAAGAAGAACATCATCCGATAAGACCTGGTTTAACAGAAACTGCTCTAGAGCTGTGGCTTCCAAACAGGCAGCATACCATCGATGGCTAAAAAATCCGGGCCCTGAGACCAGAGCAGCATATGTCGAGGCTAGAGGCATATGTAAAGAGACAATAGAAAGCTCAAAAGATGCCCACAAAGCCAAAATAAGATCAAAACTTGCTGAATGTCCTAACGGATCCCGTTCATTTTGGTCTTTCGCAAAGCTGTGGGAAGAAATTTCACTTCCAGCTCATTTCCTCCCTAACCAAAGAAGATGGAACACTAGCAACGACTGCCCAGGAAAAGCCAATATCTTTGCGCACCTATTTGCTGGAAATTCCACTCTGGATTCATCGGGAAAACAACCCCGAACATTACACCTATTGACAGTCACATGCCAGAGATCACCTTTCGCCAACGTACTATCAGAAAGATTTTGCTGGGTCTCAACACCAACAAAGCCTGTGGATCTGACGGAATCCCGCCGATTGTTCTCAAGAAATGTGCCCCGAACTAACACCTGTTCTTTGCAAGTTGTTCAACCACTCTTACAATTTGGGGTTATTTCCGTCCAAATTTTAAAATTGCAAGAGTACAGCCAGTCCCTAAAAAAGGCAAAAAGGCCCTACCTAGCAACTACAGACCTATCGCACTGCTATCTATTATTTCAAAGGTCATGGAAAAAGCCATCAACATCGAGCTCATGAAATATCTGGAAGACTCAGGAATTGTCAACGATAGGCAATATGGCTTCCGCCATCAGAGATCAACTGGTGACCTGCTCGCTTACGTCTCACATATATGGCAGCTATCTATTGAAAAGCATGGAGAAACTTTAGCTGTGGCATTAGATATCTCCAAGGCGTTCGATCGAGTTTGGCACCAGGGACTCCTCGCCAAGCTTCCGTCTTATGGCTTGCCCCTCAGCTGTGTTCTCTGCTTGCTAGTTTTCTCTCAAACAGGTCTCTCCATGTAGTGGTCGATGGAGTTTCATCTGACACTCTACTCATAAATGCTGGTGTTCCGCAAGGATCCATTCTCGCACCAACACTATTTCTACTTCACATCAACGACCTGTTGAAAGCAACTTCATGTCCAGTACACAGCTTTGCCGATGATAGTACCCTCCATACCGCTTTCTCTTCCAGGGCCCCTATATCAGCCCGTGAAACCAGAAATGAACGAGGAAGAAATGTTAATAATATAAATATGGACTTGGCAACAATTCTCGAATGGGGATCTAATAACTTGGTAGAATTCAATGCAAACAAAACACAAGCATGTCTTTTCTCTAGAAAAGCCGATCTCACTGTGCCTAACATAACTTTGTCAGGAGTAACCATACCACTGAAGCCATCCATATCGATGCTTGGTATTACTATCAGCAATAACCTTTCCTGGGAAAATCACGTGAGGTCCATTGCCAAAAGTGCATCCCAAAACTTGGTTTTCTGTTTCGTGCCAAGAGCTATTTCACCCCCAGTCAGCTGCTTATGATCTATAAGGCACAGATCCGACCTGTCCTGGAATACTGTTCCCATATTTGGAGTGCGGCACCTAAACATATCCTGAGGCTATTGGATTCTGTCCAAAAAAGGGCAATTCGTCTCGTCGGTGATGCCTCGCTTACAAACTCGCTCACTTGTCTGGAACACCGTAGAAAAGTTGGCGATTTGTCTCTATTTTATAGATATTTTCATGGGCGATGCTCTTCTGAAATATCAACAATCGTTCCTGCTTTGGCAGTCTCTTCGAGATTAACCCGTCAAGTTCAGTCATCACACCCCTTCGTGGTCACTTTGGAAACCTGCAGAACATCACTTTCCAAAGACTCGTTCATCCAACGAACAGCGAGGCTTTGGAACTCATTGCCTAGGGAGGTGTTCCCCGAGGCATACAACCTTCAGAAATTTAAGAAGAACACCAACTCCTACCTTCTTTCCCTAGGTTCCCACGATGTTCTCTGAACATTACAGGATATCCCTTTTCGTGGGAACCAGAACATATAAAAAAAAAAAAATAGTAATAGTAGAGAATCATATTATTTAACTGGTAATAGTTGAAGTAAGGTGGGTAAGTAAGTATTTTGGAAGTAATAAAAAAACAAATAGGTAGATTTCTGCTACAAAAAATTGAAAAATAAAAACTTTTTAACAAAAAATTAAACCAACGAAATACGGAACTGAAAAGTAAAAAATGAAATAAATCTTCTTAGTCTCAATAACTAAGCTCGTAAAGTAATGTAAGTAACTAATTTTGAGTCGGCGCCAAACGACCAATCAACGAAGATCATTAAATTACTTCAAAAAAATTATCAGAATGTCACCGCGCATTTTACGCCTTACCTAATTCATTTGCTTGTTTGTTTGGCGCCGACTCAAAATTAGTAACTTACATTAGTTTAGGAGCTTAGTTATTGAGACTAAGAAGGTTTATTTCATTTTTTACTTTTCAGTTCCGTATTTCGTCGGTTTAATTCTTTATTAAAAAGTTTTTTCTTTTCAATCTTAACACTATTTCCATAGCTATTGAAAACTTACAATCACAAATTTTCATGACAATGTGTATGGAGTAAGGAATCTGTATGAGGTTATGAATCAGTGTGGGGCTGGGAGAAACTATTTTATACTTCTTGGTCCGTTTTATAAACGTAGTATATATAGTAGACAGAGAGAGAGAGAGAGAGGAGAGACAAAGGGAGATTTATACTAAGTCCATATATATATATATATATATATATATATATAATACATTTGTAGCAGGTCCTTGAAAAAAAATTAAAGTTAAAACTTACAAGTTACAACACAGGAATAAAATAAGGTTAACTCAGAACTCAGTCATTGTAAACAATACAGAAAGGGGTATAAAAGTTGATCATCCACGTTAAAATTATAGTTCAAAAAGTCCTTTACGGAGTAAAAACAGTTATCAGAAGACAAGATTTCACTGATCTCTTAAAATTGTAAAAGTTCATATTTCTTATTTCCAAAGGTAATTTATTATATAGGTTCATATTCAATGAATTTTTCTGTGATACAGAGAGTCTATATCTTGGTGTTCTCAAGAGGTTTCCTGACCTTGTTTGGTGCTGATGCGTGTCCGCTGAAAGGGCAAAATCTGATCTTTTTTCATGTATTTCAAGCAGAGTGGAATATATGAAAGCGGTAGGAAGAAGCGTGATCTGGTGATGAATAAATAGAGCATGGCATTGATCTCTGTAGCCGGCCCCTGATATTATTCGAATAACCCTTTTTTGTAAAACACACATTTTGTTTGAATGGGACGAATTACCCCACAAGACAATTCCATAAGTCATATGACTGTGAAAAAGTCCAAAATAGCAGTAGCAGTATCTGCACCAACAAGGTTTTTCAATCTGCGAATGAAGAACGTGCCGCTTGATAATTTTTTCGACAGATTTTCCACGTGACACATCCAGTTGAGTTTGTCATCAATGGATATACCAAGTAACTTGACACTTTCACCACCTGTAAGTGAGGAGTTTGAAGATATAATGAGATTCTGATTTTTAGCAGAATTGAGCATAAGCTTATTTGAACAGAACCACTCATTTGTCATTTGCAAGATGTGTTTTTTGAGGTGTCGAATTCAAACCTGATGTTATTATTGCTCTTACTCGTGGGGAACACCACCTACACGTCTTTTCCTTTTTTGAAGATTCATAACTTTTTTGAACGTACTTCTAGTACATTTTTCTGTGAGAAAATCAATGTCTCTAACATATCTACGTAAAAGAGCTACCCCTGTTACGTGTCGCTATAAGCAACCGTTTTCTAGATATTTGGACTTGAAAATTTCAAGTCGATTATTTGATAATCGATGAGTGTTGAAGTTATTACCATTATTTTGCATTTTTCACAAAAATGCTTAGGAAATTAATTTGATGTAAGTAGTTTTGTTTTTCCGTAGGGGGCGCCACTTATTTTATTTATTTTTACTCGTTTGAAATAGTTATTTTTGTACCAAGAGTGCAAAATCTGTATTTGTTTTAATAAAATTTGCAAGAAATATCAACATTTTATTTCAAGAAATTTTGAATATGTAGAATGAAATAAAATAAAGGAAACTAAATTGTATTCAAATAAATTGTTCGAAGAGTCCCTCTTCAGCGAAGATACAGGGCATTCAGTCTTCTAGTCAATGAATCTCGTACCCGCTCAAAAAGTATTGGTGTGTTTCTCATTGTTTCACAGGAGTCTACTATTCGGTTTCTTAGATCTTTCTCGTTCGCTACTGGAGTTTTATAAACTAGTCTTCAAATGTTCCCAAAAATAAAAATCTAGCGGATTTAGATCTTGGGACCTTGGTGCCCACGTCTGGTTAGGTTCTTCTACACCCCGACCGATCCATCGATTTGGATAGACAATGTTAAGGAATTCCCTGGCTACAACGCTAGAATGGAGCCCCATCATGCATTAACTACATGCGGATACGAATTTCTAATGGTACATTCTGGAGTAGTCCCAACAATTCATTTTCAAGAAAGTCTCTGAAGAAAAAAAGGACCTATCAAGAAATTATCAATTATTGCCGCCCATATATTTACAGAAAATTGATACTGATAATGTCTTTCACTAACTGCGTTCGGATTTTCCAGAGCCCAAACATGGTTGTTATGAAAGTTTGTGATAGCATTTCGGGAGAAGTTTGCCTCGTCCGTAAAGAGTACACATCTTAAAAATTGAGGATTTCCATCCAACTTTCTCAAAAACCACTGACACATAGTAATGCGTTCGGGAAAGTCTCGTGGCGAAAGAGCTTGCACCCTTTGAATATGGTATGGATAAAATTGTTGATCGTAGATAATTCTCCAAACTGTGGACTGAGTAGACTTGAGAGCTTCAACAATTATTCTTGTACTTGTTTCTGGATTCTCCTCGAGAGCGTTTAAAACAGCTTCTCTAAATTCTGGGGTTCGGACTGCTCGTGGTCTTCCAATAATATCAGCTGCCTTCTTATATCTACCTGTTTCTGCCAAACGACGGTGGAGACAGGTAAATGTTGGAGCTGAAGGCAGTACTCGATTAGGAAATCGCTCCTGGTAAATACGTCTTGCTTCGCGGGCATTGCCATCCGTAAGGCCATAAACGAAATGCATATCGGCTAAATGAGCATTATTGTTTGAATAATCCAATTTTTCAAAATAAGTAGTTTAAAACTTACAGAAACTTCAACAAAACAACAAAACGTTTAACTATCACATAATATGTGATTACCAAAACTACTTACTTAAACATCAAATTCATTTCCTAAGCATTCTTTGAAAAATGCAAAATAATGGTAATTACTTCAACATGCATCGATTATCAAATAATCGACTTGAAATTTGCATGTCCAAATATCTAGAAAACGGTTGTTTATAGCGACATGTAACAAGGGAAGCTTTTTTACGGAAATATGATAGAGGAATTGATTTTTCCACTGAAAAATGTGCCAGAAGTATTGCAAACTCTTCCTAAGACAACTGGCTACGAACAATCAGGTTACTCTGATGTGGATACCAGGTCACAAGGGGATCGAAGACAATGAGGCAGCAGGCAGCTTTGCCAAGGGAGGCGCAAACACTCAATTCTCTGGCCCGGAACCCTCTTGTGGTCTTTTCGAAGCCCACATCAACGAAGAGTTTTGGCGCTAGAAAACTGGCCAAATTAAAACCCACTGGAATGAGCTTCCAGGGCAAATACAAGCGAAAAGGCTTCTGAGCCAATCGCCAAAGGAATCTGAACAGCTTCTCGAGTTGGACAAGAAAGACTTGAAACTGTCCTCTGAGGTATCACCTCACAAAAATGGATAGATCAGACAGTGAACTGTGCCGTTACTGCGAGTACTTCTCTGAAACTGCAGAACACCTGCTTTGCGACTGCCAAGCGCTGTTTCGCAGAAGGCTCAAGTTCCTCGAAGGGGTTTCACTGATGCCCTCAGACATCAGGAAGGAGTCTCGGAATCCCGGGCCTTGAATAGATGAAAAGACCTCACAGGTCGAGGTACGGAGAGGCTTGGAGCCAAATCAACCCCCCTGCAATCGACCCTCCTACAATCTACAACAGACAGACAGTAAAGCGAGTTAATATGGCATTGTCATCCAGTTATGAGCTATGTCTGCAGTTTCAAGTCTCCAAGCTCATCGGGCGTGTTGAGATTCAACTTTTTAAAATTTCTGGTAAAAATTTTTTTCTCTGATTCTTTAGCAAAACTGCTCCAATTTTCGTGTATAACATAACCTCAACTCGAAAAAATCTCAAATAAATGTATTTTCGCTACCTTCACCAACACTCTTTGAATCCTCCCCTGAATATTTACTGTTTAACCTTGGAAAATTTGGAGTTGATATTCAAGCCTTCCCACGCTCAGGCCAATGCAGGGTACGCGCTTATCTCGTTATGTAACGATGCAATACAATATTTCAATGCTTACGGGCGAGAAGATCTAAAAAACAATGGGGGGAAGGGAGTTCCTCATTCGCCCATCTAATTCATTATACATAACAATATTTTCTATTACCCAACTATTCCTTCAGGAAAATATTCATTTGAATGCTTTAAATGTCGATAAAATAACTCATTTCCACCACTGGCCCAAAACGAACTCTTCGTGAATGATTTTTCTCATTTTTAGAGTGCTATAAAGCGATACTCTTTGACCGCTGGTATAGAGTGACAAAGGGGCCAATGTTCTACAGATGGGCTAAGTTCAACAGGATGACGCTAATAAATTCGCAATAATATGCTTATTCAGAAATGTTACTCGTCTTGGTCTATTTGAACAAAAGTTATATTTTCATTGTAAACCGTGAATTCCATCGAATTTTGAGAACGAAATATTGTGTTCAAAATAGATATGCGTTTTGCTACCTTAATTGCATTGTCATCCAGTTTTGAACTATGTTTAAAGTTTCAAGTCTCTAGTTCACCGGGATGTTTGTTCAAAAATCGCTTGCTCCTTAACATTATTATGATTATTACACACGAACGAAAAAACAGACAGACGAGAAAGCGAGATATTATTGCATTGTCTGTAGTTCTGAGCTATGCCTGAATTTTCAAGTCTCTAGCTCATCGGGAAATTAGCTAAAAATCGATTGCAAGATTTGTAACCAACAGACAATGAAAGCGAGCTAATATGAACGTGGTAAAATATAATCGTATGAAAAAGTAATAATCAATAAAAAAATATTTTTTAAGACAAGTTTTTATTCAAATGCCCTAAAAAATAAGAAATAGTTGCTTTGAATGAGTTACGTAGATTATTTCGTGAGTTACAGATTCAAGAGCTTGTCGCGCAGTTTTCATTTCGAATAGAGAAGCGACAAGCTTTTGAATCTATAACTCACGGAATAACCTACGGCACACATCCAAAGTAATTATTTTTGACTTTAAGGACATTGGAATGAAATGGAGTTCGCCTTAATCTAAGTATTTTTGTTGACGTATCGTTACTATGAGGCTTTTTTTCTGGGTAAGTTTCACGCTATGTAGATCTTCAATGAAGAGAGCATCTAAAGATTAACTCGTCTGCCATCCTGGAGCTGCAATCTTCAATTTACGAATTTTTACGAAAAATCAATGATATTTGACTAAATTCATAATCTCCGATCCCAAAAACCCCGACTTTCCAATTTTGAATAGACTTTCCAATTTTGAATAGAAACGGTCCATAATCACAAAACACGTTCACCATCTTAGAGCCGCCATCTTGATTTTTTGAATTTTGAAAATAAATTCATAACGTCAGACTCCGAAAACCCCCACAAACCAATTTTGAATAAAATCGGACCATAATCACAGAGATCGTCAGCCATCTTGGAGCCGTTATTTTGATTCTATGAATTCTGACATAAAATTCATGATCTCCAAACCTCGAAAACCCCCACATACCAATTTTGAAGCGAATCGGCCATAAACACAGATCTCACCCGCCATCTTGGAGCCGCCATTTTGTTTTTTCTCTAACTAATGTTATAATGCCTTCTCACCGGAATTATGAACACTTGTCAAATTTAATGTTAATCGGACAACTAGAAATGGGTCAAAATCTACTTGCAAGACTTATGTTTTGTGAAAACATACGAATGTGAAGTTAGTAATAGAGCTTGTAAAAAGAAACTTCTCCACTCCGTTGAAATCACTGATTCAAAACGACTCTCGTGGAGAAAGCAGTCGTTGAACCCAAAGAATCAATTAACTTGAAATCGTATTTGTACAATTTTAAAAAGTTTGTGGAAAGAGAGTTCAATGTTTCCTCCTAGAAATATGTTTCAATACCATCGGAAATCATTACATTCATAGCCCCTCTCCCAACCTTGAACTCCTAAAATGTTGAAAATAAAAAATTCAAGGAATGTTATATCATTAAAAGCTTTAATTTCTACTAATTACAACAAATAATGGCAAAGATCTAAAGAACACTAATATGCTGGGGGCTCTTTTCATAGAAACATTTGACAACATGAAATGTTGTATCGGGACCGTCTTTTTGCTGCACTGCGCAAGCGTCTACAAGTTTTTTGGCATCATCTTCGTTTCCAGCAGCTATCGAAGTCTTCGCCAGGAGAACGTCCTTCTGGAGTTCACCTTTGTCGTTGAAAAAGCCGGACTTCTTGCTCACGCAGAATAGGTAGTCCTTCAATATCTGCTCGTCGCTGAATTCGCCTTGTCTGGCCTTTATCATCAATTGCGGATCGATGTTGATCTGCTTGGAGCACTCCGCATGGTGACTTTTGATTTTTTCCACCTGCTCTGGGGTTTGTGCCTAGAAAATAGAGATATAGTGAGTGTTGGTACATTTGAATATTGAGCCTAAATAGACTCCTGGAAAAGTGATCATTCATACATGCACGAACCGTATCCAAAAAGGGTAGAAAACCTACTACAAATGTTGCAAATAAGGGAATACAATAAATTTCGTATTGATTTTGGTTGTGTGAAAAACTCGAGCACTCTTGGATTATTAGTTTTCGCATAATTGCAATTTGATTTTTTTAATGCACTTTATTGCAGCAGACCTGGATGCGTCATAGGTGGTCCGATTTCAATTTTTCTAAAAGATTGTGAGAATGACTATTTTCATTTTGTGTTAAGATGCTGCGAAATAGGTGAGAAATGCTTGCACACATGACCGAAAACCGGCGAGTGCATGAAAGCGGCTCAGTAGTGGGGGTAGAGCAGCAGATTCATGACGCAGCGCGCTTGTCTAAATATACATACGCTTCCCTGCGGTAGTGTTAGCTGAACATCGATAGTCTATCAATAGTGTCGATAGTATTTCACTATCGGTACCATCGATAGTTTTCGTCGATAGTCTCGATAACTACGGGGAATTAGGGATCGTGCACGAAAACGGAACCTATTGCATTCCGGGCACAAAATATGTCGTTCATCTGCAGTAAGCATTATTTTCGAGGGTAAACTGTACACTGATTCGATTCGAGGTTTCAATCCCATGTTCACGATTGGTGGAATTTGACAGATGCCACTTTTTAACCAATAGTATCGCATAATTTGATTCAAAAACCTCGGTATGTTCGCTCCCCACACAAAAGGTAGCTCCAATTCCAATTGGTCAGGTAGAGCTCGTCCAGTATTGAAAGGACCACTTTGGCCTTCCCCTGCCTAACAACCAATTATTCTCGAAGATGCCCGAACCATTGTCTAACTGTAGCCATCAATAGAAATTCCATAGGCGTACCAAATTATTTGTTATTGGCGAAACACGAGACGTAGTTTTTGGCGGACGAGTTTTGTGATTATGGTCCGATTTGATTCAAAATTGGTATGTGGGGGTTTTCCGAGTCGAATATTATGAAATATTTGTCAAAATTCATAAATTTAAGATGGCGGTTTCACGATGAAGGACAAACATTGTGATTATGGTCCAATTCGATTCAAAATTGGTATGTGGGGGTTTTTGGGGTCGGAGATTATAAATTTTTCGTCAAAATTCAATAATTCGAAATGGCGGCACCAAGATGGAGGACGAGTTTTCTGATTATGGTCATATCTCATTCAAAATTGGTATGTGTGTGTAAAATTAATACTTCAACAAGTTGTCTACTTTAATGAATACTTCGTGAAAATCAAATACTTTGACAAGTTCTTACTTACCAACTAATCACTGCCCAATCAAATTAATTGGTACCTACTTTTATGAACACTTCGCGCGACAAGCTTTTTGAAACCAAATAATTCAACAAAAAATAATTAAATCATTGTCAGCGATGACTAAATTTATTTTATACGTTTTGGTACACGGCTTAAATGAAAGCTTGTCTTTAAAAAGTTTTTTTATTAGTTATTTTTTCAAATCAAAATTAAAGAACTGAAAATGTCGGACAAATAATTATTGTGGTTTATATTTCGATCAGATTTAATATTGTGCCTACGGTTGGAGATTATGAACCTATATATGTATATTCATCTATTTATATATATATACAGTGACCGGCAGAAAGTACGCATCATATGGGAATTTTTTTTAATATAATATTTTGACAAATGTCGATACATGCAATCGCTTCTGCATCAAAAGAAACCCCAAAAGATGTTGTACATAGCCGTTCGTCTTTCCTTGTTTGGCGGGAAATTTAAATATGATGTCTCAAAACACACTTATTTGGGAAAATATTGAAAAATGTTATATGGAAAAGTTGTTAAGAACGACATTTTATAGCTATGTACAAGTTTGGAGAAACATCTGAGATAAAAAAATTAAAATCAATTTTTGCCATAAAAAAAATTTCAATTTGGAAATATACATTTCTGACAAAGAAACTCATTAGTAAAGCCCGAGAGTAATATTTTGAATAATATTTTGTAAAGATTCACCAGTACTTCTATTTATTCGAAGAAATTTTAAATCTGTGGATTTGCCATGTGTTCAGCTGCTTCATAAGAGGTCACAGAAATATCTTCAGGACATTATAATCCCGATACTGTTTATTATTGACAAAGAACCATGTATCTACAGAATTTTAATATTAATTTTTTATTATAATGTCCTGGAGATATTTCAGTGACTTCTTATGAAGCAGCTGAATACATGGCAAATCCATAGATTTCAATTTTTTTCCGAATAAAATAGAAGTAGCTTGCGAATATTTACAAAATATCATTTGAAATATTACTGTTGGCCTTACTAAGGAGTTTCTTCGTCTAAAATATATTTTTCCAAATTAAAATTTTTATTATGGCAAAAAATTGATTTCAATTTTTTATCTCAGATTTTTTTAAAACTTGTACATAGCTATAAAATAACGTTTTGAACAATTTTTTGAATAACATTTTTCGAAATTTTCCAAACTAAGTGTGTTTTGAAACATAATTTTTAATTTTTTTAAATTTCCCTCCAAACACGAAAAGACGAACGGCACTATACAACGTCTTTTGGAGTTGCTTTTGATGCAGAAGCGATTGCACATATCGATATTCGTCAAAATTTATTAATAAAATAATTTCCCATATGATGCGTACTTTCTGCCGGTCACTGTATATATATATATATATATATATATATATATATATATATATATATATATATTATATATATATATATATAGATAAATATAATATATATAAATTCATATATTCAAGATGGCGGCTCCAATATGGCGTTTTGTGATTATGGGGTCGGAGATCACGTTTTCAAAATCCATAAATTCAAGATGGTGGACGAGTTTTGTGATTAAGGACCATGGGGGTTTTTGGGGTCGGAAATTATGATTGTTTTGTTAAAATTTGAAAATGCAATACATAGATATAAAAATAGACAGATAGACCGGGACGGTACCGCAAACGAGACCGGAACCAAACAGACAGACAGATATTTCCTTTGTGTGGCATTGCAATGCGTGCCGGATCCAGCTAGTTTTTTCATAAAAATTCCAAACGGTCACTCCAAGATGGAGACAAGTTTTGAGATCTATAGATTGTTTTATTAAAAAAATATGAATATACAAGAGGGCTAACTAGTTTTTTATCATAAATGACTTGAATATTCCTCTGCCCTATGTAAAAATATGGTGATATACTTTTGCTGCAAACCATAAAAAAACTACAATTTTTTTTTTCAAACAATATTCTGTTATACCCATTGCTGCCTTGGCACGTTCTTTGTAATTTTGTTAAGGTATTTGTATCCCATTTTTGGCCTCATTTTCCATGAATTTGATAACATTTGTCATAATTCCTTTTTCCGCTACTGAATAGTACTTACTGAATAGTATTTTGGTAACAAGAAAACTATTGCAAATTTGAATAAATAACTGCACTACCTATTTATTAATCAAAGAAACCTAACCTTTCAAACGCTGCATGACAAGACACTGGTGAAGATTCGCCGTAGCATAAGCAGCCACATCAAATCGTGCCCACTCGTGTTTTCTCCCTCTCTACCTACCAAACGGTCGTTTCAATATTGGACGAGCTCTACTCCGTATTGTTTCTACTCCGTCTCTTTTCCGTTCTTCGTGTCTACTGTCACTGTCTACTTTCTTTTCTACGTCAGGACCACAATCACAGATCCGAAGCAATAATCGGATCAATTTTATGAATAATCGGGGGATAAAGATAAATCAAAAGGGTGGATATGGTTTAAAAAACATGAGGCACATAGTCATTTTGTCAATTGTTCGATTTGTAACCACAAGTACAAAAATAGTGAAAATACCTCCAACATGAGTGATCATTTAAAAAGAAAACATCACACTTTTTGTTTAACCCACATGACATAACCTCAAAACAGCAATCATTCAAATAATATCGATAGTTATCGATAGTTTTTCCCAAACTATCGATACTTGAAAGTATCGATGTTTAGCTAACAGTACCCCGCGGCATTTTCGGTCATGTTTGCAAGTGTTTTCCACCTGTTTTGCAGCATTTCAACGCAAAATGAGAATAAACGTTTGTACTACACTTCTACTTGCGAAATTTTTCTGAAAAATTGGAATCGGACGACCAATGACGCATCCAGATCTGCTACAATAAAGTGCATTAAAAATTCAGATTGCAATTATGCCAAAACTAATGATCCGACAGTGCGAGTTTTTCACACATGAAGAACATATTATACACTATGTCGTGGAAAATTTGCACTACAACTTATATGATCCGATCGAGTTGTGCTGGGGCCCATTTTTTCTACTGTTCGTCCATTGAGAGTATTGAGATTGCTTTGTTAGTTTTCAAGTTATATATGTCAAAAACGATAAAAAAAAATGTTTATAACATATTAAGCAATGACAGTGAAACATTACATGATATAACTACCGTCTTTCGTATGATGGCACATTCGGTTTCCTGGTAGTATTTTTGTCACAGAATCAATAGAGCAAAAAATCACTATTGATTGACCTGAGAAAACACTTCAAAAATTCAAATCTGGAACGCTAATTCAGCGACGGAAATAAAAAATGCCCACAGAAAATTGATAATTGATTATGTAGAATAAATCCAACACAAAACAAACTGACGCCTGATGATTTTAAGCCTGAAATTACCATGTATTGCGCTTCTCTTTCCCTCAGAATGGAGTATTTTTCTAGTTTGTACGACACCGTCAAGCTTTTTAATATCACGCTATCTTGGACAAGTTGTACAAATCACTTCAAATATACCCTAATAGTACTCAGGAGCTGGATCAGCTCCTGAACTGATTTTCGGATCGAGGTGCATGTCATCTTGTGATATGACATTTGTCAAATTTTCGAACTCATTTGAAAGATTTATATTATGAGGAGATTTATTGTCTGGACTGATTCTAGAGCCTCTACGATAAACGAGATTCATTATAGAGTTAGTTAAATTACCTCTAATGGCTAGTAATGCTGGAAATTTATCTTTTGTCTGCCCTTTTGTGGCCGGGAGATGTTAGTTGGTTCTATAACCGTTTTCTTTTATTTTTTCCAAAACTACCCAGCAACTTATATGGCATAAATCTGTATTTTTCTCTTTATGGCCAAGTACATATTTCCGTCCTTTTTTGGTGTTACACTAAAATTTTGTCCTCAACGCGCATGAAAAAGTTTCACTGCAATAAATCTTACTTAAATGAAAAAAGCGTGGTGTGCTCTTCATCTATATTTTCATTTTACATTTCCTAAATTTACAAATAGTTGGCGGTTAGGAAAAATCACACGGTTTAAAGTTTACGACGACTATAGCCACGTTTATACCGTATGAGAATTTGGTAACCTTATCAAGTGTATGTGACCAAATGTTTTAGTAATCGTTCATTTACATCGTGTTTTGTCAAATGATTAATTAACCAACTTGGTTCTGGTTTGGTATTTATTTAGTCATGTAACCAAGAGAAAGGTTTGAAACTCTGCTATCTAATTCGGAATTGTGTCATCTGTCAATGACATGTCTGGATCTCAGTGAGCTCAGGCTCAGTCATTTTTAATTTTATTTGTTCAGCAGTTTTTGGAAAGCCCCTACTCAACAAGTCTTCTTCAAGGCTTTTGTAAATGTCTAGGTGTTTAAATTTTTTGCCATCCAAAATTGATATAATTTTTTTGTCCAAAATACTCGGAGAAACGCATTGGTTTCTTCATCTGTCCAATTAATACCTTTGTAATTTTTTATAGGAGGTTCTGAATTACAGCAACTCATTTTATATACAAAATACTAACAAAAATATATAAAACAATTTCCGAGGTAATGATGTGGAAAATAAGGTTAAGAATCACAAAACATATTTTTCACTAACACTCTCTCGCTCACTTTTTTGTTGCTATTGTTTCCATTCGGTTCATTCAGCCAGTGCGGTAACCACGACAGAACGCTTAGCTTAGCAATCTTTCAAACCAAAATTTACAGTCACGGTTGGTAAAACTTATCATACTGTTCACACCATCCTAGTCAACTTGGTATTATAGTCTGGTACACAACAAATTCCGATACCAAACCAAGCTAGTTACTTGACCAAGTGCACAGTTTATACCACACTGACTAACAGAATTTGGTTGGAATATAATCATTAGTCAGCATACCAAGACACGGTATAAACGTGGCCTATGTCGAGCACTGCCCGTGTCAATGGCAGAAAATTGAATTTGTTTTGTCATCCAAAATATTTTAACAAAATTAATTTCGACTGAGCTGTACGAAAATGAAGGTTAAAAGGACACATTCGATATGTTTATTTCCTATATGTAAATAAATATTTGAAAATTTTCCTTAGAACATATTTTCTGGTGAGCTGAGTAAAATTTAACCAATATACTTTGAGGGCATATTTGGAATGAATTGTATAACTTGTCCAAGCTAGCGTGATATTAAAAAGTTTGACGGTTTCGTACAAACTAGAAAAAGACCCCATTCTGAGGGAAAGAAAAGTACAATACATGGTACATTCAGGTATGAAATCATCAGGCGTCCGTTTATTTTGTGTTGGATTTATTTTACATAATCAATTTTCTGTGGACATTTTTTGTTTCCGTCGCTGAATCTGGGTTTCAGATTTGAATTTTTGAAGTGTATTCTCAATTCCTCCTTCACCCACATCTACAAATGCATGCATGTCTAGTTTATCCAAGAGAAAAAAAAAACTGGGTTTTCCTCAGCAGAAATCCGTTTCTTGTATTGCATTCCTTAAGGTGTTATACCCTCCATTATATACCATGACTTGCGCAATTTTTCCATGGTTTTCCAATTAGCTTGTGAGTGGGTGCAATTCTGGACCTTTTCTCATTTGGCGTCAAAAATTATGTTATTAACCACGAAAAGTTGACCTTCAATATTCGTGAGAACACAGTGGCTGTCATACCTATATGTTTGGGAAAAGTTCACCCAATAAACATTATAGATAAAATTTACGTTATTTCTAGTTAAATCTAACCCATTATTACATCAGATTTACCAATATGGGAAATATATGGAAGTGATTTGAAAGGCAAAAATTTGTTTATTTTGCCCAATAGATCGAAGCTATGAATTAGTAAATGTGCCTAAATAGTGGCCCTTTTTACCTATTCATGACCTAAAGGGAAGGTTAGAAGAAGTTTTCTGTGTATTTTATTTTAATCTACTCTTACTGTGCTATTCGTGAGAGCAGTGCAAACGATAATATGAACATGGCATTTGGAAAGTAATTGTTAATCGGAACTTACACTTACAGAGGTTGATTTTTAATCGTGCTGAACAAATGGAACCTCCGAAAGAATGAATTTACTGGAATTCCGTGTATTCTATCAACGTTTTTTATGAACTATTTCAAAAACTTGTTTGAAGGGTATAATATGTTCACATATGTCTCATATATATATATATATATATATGTTACCTAGCAACCTTTAAAACACGGCGTGTTTCAATATTCAGATTTCGCACGCTTTTTCCTTCAAAACACGGCGTGTTTTAATCTTGAGATTTCGCACTCTTTTTAGTTCATAAAACAAGGATTATGGTGCAGGTACGATAAAATAGTTATTTATTTATTATACAAGGGAAAAAGAATTATATTTTAGCTCGAGGTTGTGTTGTCTCCCGACGCGAAGCGGAGGGAGACAAAAAACCGAGAGCTAAAATCTAATCTTTTTCCCGTGTATAATACACTATTTTTTTTTGTGTAGGGAAAAACGACGATTTGATATTGAAAAAACATATTATTACAATATATTAAAGTCAGAACATTATCGATGAGAAATTTGAATTTTTAAACTGGTAGGCTGTTGTATTTATAACGACAATTAGACCTGCGTTGCTAAGGAAACTTTTAAAGTAATTTAATTATGTGATTTGATTAAAAAATTGCGAACTTAGTGGTTGTTTAGTAGTTATTTTAAATAATATAAAGTTGAAAAATGTCTGATTCCGAGTGTTCTCTGACTCCACCGGAGTTAGTTGATGTAGCGAAAGTAGCGTTACAAAAATTATTGCTAGCTAAATTGCGGAAAATTTACGAAACCGCGTATTTAAGATTTATGGAATGGAAGATAATAATGATAATAATCATTTTTTTTGCATAAGATAATTTACAAAATTATATAGGAATAGTCAAGTTGATGAAGACAAAAGTATGAAGAGAAAAATTCTCCCACACTATAAAAACATTTTTCTTGTAAAAAGGATCTAAGTCTACTTTTGAACACAGGAATATTATTACTGTTTTTGATGAAATCTGGTAAATTATTGAACATTTTAGGGCCAAGATAGTTTGGGGAGTCGGAAGTTATTTTGAATCTTGCGTATGGAACATGTAGCAATTCTCGGTTCCTTGTGTTCAAATTATGAATATTGGCATTCAGTAAAAAATTGTTTTTGTTCTGGAATACATATACACATATTTCATATATGAGAATACAAGGCAATGGCAGAATGGCTCTACATGAGAACGTGTTTGCCACCCTAGCTATACTTCGAACAATACGTTTCTGTGCAATAAACACATTTTTAGACATTGAAGAGAGGCCCCAGAGACTCACGCCGTACCTCAGTCTAGAGTCCACCTGAGCATGGTACAAACTTAGCAATTGATCTATTTCCAGTACAAAACGCAGATTCACAAAGAGGTATATCAAGGAGTTCAATTTTGAAATTAGTTGTTTACAGTGAGCTTTCCAGTCCATAAACTGATCGAAATGAACACCTAAAAATTTTATAGGATCAAGGCTGTTCTCGGAGGTGTAATCTTTAAAATCAAACTGTAGTCGAGGAATGATGTTCTGGCGATGGTGAAATTGAATAATTTGGGTTTTATTGGCCTTGAAAAATAGATCATTCAAATATTCGGATGCTAATGCAATTGAATTGCTACATTCCTCAACCATGGAATGGGAGCCAGAAGCTGACACAATCAAAGAGAAATCATCTGCATAGGCAGTGTGGTTTATTTCTCCCAGAACAGTTTCGATTTGGTTCACGTATAATATAAATAAAATGGGACCCAAAATAGATCCTTGTGGAACACCCATATTGGTAGAAACTGACTCTGAGTCAATCTTTGATGTTCTTCCGTTGTTACAATACTGTAAGGAGACATATTTTCCCGATTCTTTAAGAAAGAAGAGATCCAATTCAAGGAGACCCCTCTAACACCATAATTCTCGAGAGTTGACAGGAGTTTGGTGTGATTGACACAGTCGAATGCCCTGCTCAAATCGCAAAATATTGTAGAAGGACACTCGCCTGCCTCAATCGAATCAATTATTGAATTAAACAATGATACTAGAGCCGTAGTGGTAGATTTTTTTGTCCGAAATCCATGTTGATTTTTACTCAGGATGTCATTTCCATCAATAAAATTCATGAGTCTATCCAGAAAGGCGTATTCAAATATCTTAGAGAGGGAGTACGGGACAGTTACTGGCCTGTAATTGTTCATTAACTTCGTATCATTTTTTTTATGAATCGGAACAACCTTACCTTTTTTAATGATCTTAGGAAAGTGACCCTCAGAGAAGGAGAGGTTAATTAGATTTGTTAGCGGGTTGATTATTGTATGTTGGATTTTCTTCAGTAGAAACAATGGGACATCGTCAGGACCAGAGGATTTTTTGTTTTTTAATCTTCTATTCAACAAATTTAATAATTCTAGTTCAGTATAAGGAAGAAGATATAGGGTGTGCAAAATGAAATTATCGTTAAAAAATGAACTCGCCGATATACTACTGCGATCTATGTTTCTTATTATCTTACCAGGTTCGTCCAAAAAGAATCTATTGAGCTCAGTTGCGATGACTTGGGGATCTTCAATTAGTGTACCATTTTTTTCAATAACTATATTTTTTGGTTCCTTTTTCCTATTAGTTAGTTCTGAAACGACATCCCATGATGCTTTCGATTTATTATGATGAAAACGACATGCAATTCTTTCTTTTTCGGAGACGGTGTTATTGGCTTATTTTTCGGAACTGGCACAACATCAAAAGCCATCAACAGTGTTGTCGAATTATTCAATGATTAAAAGTATGTTACAATCCAATAATAATGTAGACATTTCAAAATATTTCAAATTAATTACATTTCTGAAACAAAATGGAAAAGGAAAGCTGTGATTTCTACGAGTACACAAATTAGTGATTTTTTAAATAATGCTCCCGATGAATTTTATTTAATGGACAAGGTTGTTGTTGTATTTGGGATTGCAGGAGCTTGTCGAATTTGGGAAATCAGCAAGGTAACATTAGATGATATTGAAGATTCGGGAACGTTATTAATTGTGAAGCTCAAGCAAACAAAGAATGATGTAAACAGGAGATTTGTAGTTACTGAAGAATATATTAAATTTTACCAAATGTACATAGCCCTTCGTCCAGCAGCAGCAAGGGATCGCCGCCTGTTTTATGCATATCTCATTGGAAAGTGTATCAATCAGGTTCTGGGTAAAAATCAGTTTTATAAGGTACCTGAAACAGTAGCTAATTTTCTTCAACTTGAAAATGCTAACTCATATACAGGTCATTCATTTCGAAGGTCGTCTGCTACATTTTTAGTTCAATCTGGGGGAGACTTGATGACACTAAAGAAATATGGCGGTTGGAAGTCATCAACAGTCACTGAAGGGTATGTTGATAAATAATAATAATAATAATTGTCTTTATTATTTTCAAATAAGTATATACAGTCATAGTTATAACTAGCCTAGATATTATTGAAAACAAAGGGCGAAGTTTGTTTTTGTTAAGTGTTAGATACCATCAAAAATATTCTTCCACTTAACCCGAAAACAGAGATATGTTGATATAAAATTTTAGTTACTTATTGCGAAATTACTTATTGCGAATGCATTCCTTACCGAAAAATAATTCATTCGAAAGGGAAAAAAGAAAATCAACTATTGTTGTACACATCGCATATGATTTACGATGACTCCTACAGATATGTTTACGCACCTATGTACACTCAAAACACGAGCATCGACTTGGAAATTCAACCGGATCAATAGAGTGTATCTTCCATCAAAATCTAAATACTTCATAAGTTATTTTATGTGAAATTCCAGAAAAAAAGTATTAATTTCTGACAATGCAAAAAATGAGTTTTAAAAGGATCTTTGAATTTTTTTAACACTATATCTTTTAAGTTCTGAAGAGATTGAGTTGTAAAGACTATATACTTGGTGACTAAACGAGCGTCTGAAAGTTTCTGTCGCAAAGGAAGGAACACTCAATAATCCTCTATTCCTAATATTTATGTTATGTATATCAGTGCGATAAGTAATTTTACGATGAAGATACGCAGGTTTTTTATTGACAATAACGCTATGACATAGATTAGCAAAATGTAGCTTCCTTCTGTTCTCCATATTCAGCCATCTAATTTCCCCTATTTTGTGCGAAATTCTTTGCCGTCTTCGTACTCCAGAAATCAGGCGTTTCTGAATTTTGTTTTCGTATAGTACAGTTAAATTAGGTCCATACAGAGCATCCGCGTAATTAAACACCCACAAAACTAGTGTTTCACAGAGTACCTTTTTTATGTTTATTGGAAAAAGATGTCGGTTTCCATAAATCAACTTGATGTTAGAATAAGCACGCAATATCAACATTTTGATATGTTTTTCGAACCTCAAGCCAGAATCCATTACCACGCCTAGATTTTTTGTTTCATCAACTAACGCTATTTGTTCATTATCTATATTAATATGAATATCCACTGGTAAGGTTTGTCTATGATATTTACCTCCAAACAGCATGACTTTAGATTTTGTTGCATTAAGAAGCAAGCAGTGATCAGTGGCATAACTGATAAAATTCCTTAAATCCTCCACATGCATTCTCTAGTTATTGAGACTTGAAACTATAGTATAGCTGAGTATCGTCAGCGTAGAGATGCACATTGCAGTTTTGGATTTTGGTAAGAATATGGGAAGAGTATATGGAGAACAATAATGGACCAAGTATGGATCCTTGTGGGACCCCAGATCTCAGAGACATATAATCCGAGCAGACACCATTCATACATACCTGCTGTTTTCGATTTTTAAGATAATTTTCTATCAATTTACAAGTATTGTTAGAAAAGCCCATATATTTCAACATGCCAACGAGTAAATCATAGTTAATGGTGTCGAAAGCTCGACTAGAATCTAACAGCACTAGCACTGTTACCTGTCCTTTATCTGTAGCTCTTATGATATCGTCAGTAATGTGAGTAAGGCAGTGGTGCAGCTGTAAAATTCACGAAAACCTGATTGAATTGAGGGAATTAGGGACTGATTGCATAGGAAATCCTTGATTTGGGTTTCTAGAGCTCTTTCCAAAATTTTTTAAAGCACCGGAAAAATGCCAATTGCACGCAGGTCTTTGAATTCAGTGGGTGCCTTTTTTTTGGTAAAACCCTTACAATCGCCTTTCTCCATGCATTTGGAAATACATTTTCGGTTATACAAAAATTTATTATATGCGTTATGGCGTTATGTAGGGGATAATATGTGGACAGCATAATTTGACCATATTAATGCCCAATCCATCAAAACCCTTAGCCCTAGTCTTTATACTACAAATTGCTTCGTAGATAAATAAATCATTAATTTCATAAAAAGTTAAACCAGAGTCAGTGAGCATGTTGGATTTATAAAAATTTATTATTTCATCAGATGGTTTGGTTTGGGGAATAGACTCGATAAAAAATATATTAATATCATTTGGATCGCTTATCATTTCAGGTATGTCAATATTTTTTTGAGGTAGGAATTTATTATATCATTTGGAGTGACAGTTTTACTAAATTCTTGCATGAAATATGCTCTTTTCTCTCTTTTAATTGATTGAAATGTGTAATTATGTAAGTCTTCATATGATCGAAAATGAACAGCTGATTTTGTTCTCTTATATTTATTTAGTGCTTTGTCTCTCTCAGCCATCATCATTTTTATGGGAAACGTTAGCCAGGGTGCTTTAGGTTCGGTAACTCTTGAAGTTACGATCGGAGCGTGCCAATCAAACAAATTATTCAACGAGTTCACTAGGTAGGAAACTTTATCATCTACAGATTCTTGATCATATATTCTAAAAAATGATGTGCTGAAAAGATCGTGACGAAAACTATCTTCGTCAAAATTTTTAAAGTTCCTGTAAGTTATAAATTTTGGCCCTGCCTGTATATTAAAATCAGTTTGGAATTTGCAATAAACCGTAGAGTGATCCGAGATCACCGGCTGCATGATACCCTTTTCGCATTCAAAACCCTCTGAGACTATTACATAATCTAGAAGGGTTGCAGATGTTTCCGTGATTCTCGTAGGTTCATCAACCAATTGACGCAAATTCAGCGTTTCTAAAACCGAATTGAACTTATTGACGTTTGACTTTCCAAAATCGAGTAAATTTAGATTAAAATCACCCATGCAAATAATATTATCAACAGTGGGGTATATAGAGATAAGACTATCTTCCTGTAAGTTATAAATTTTGGCCCTGCCTGTATATTAAAATCAGTTTGGAATTTGCAAAAAACCATAGAGTGATCCGAGATCACCGGCTGCATGATACCCTTTTCGCATTCAAAACCCTCTGGGACTATTACATAATCTAGAAGGGTTGCAGATGTTTCCGTGATTCTCGTAGGTTCATCAACCAATTGACGCAAATTCAGCGTTTCTAAAACCGAATTGAACTTATTGACGTTTGAATTTTCAAAATCGAGTGAATTTAGATTAAAATCACCCATGCAAATAATATTATCAACAGTGGGGTATATAGAGATAAGACTATCTTCAAACTCATCCAAAAAACTACTCGCGTTTTGCTCGTGAGGTTTGTAATCAACACCTATGGCGTATGACTTTTTATTTAGGTTGACTTTTATCCACAGCTGCTCTAAGATGCCTAAAAACCCTGGTGTATTCACTGATTCGATTTTGTTTAGAATTTTTGGGGGACAACAAATGAAAAACGTTAAATTCTGCCTAGAACTTCATTAGTAGATGGCGCGGTTGAGGAATTGTTGTTTGTGTCACGCAAAATGTCAAACTTCAAACCTATGAAATTTTTTTTTTCTGTCAACATTACTTCATGCAAAAAATTGTGAATTGATCGTTTCCAAAGATTATAGTGCTACGAACAAGATCCCGCTCAGAACAGTTGGCGCGAAAATGAGATGAACTCCTGGAAACTTACTACAATGTTTACATCTGTCTGTCAAAAATCAGATTTTTCTTGAGGTCTACCTGGCGATTTTTTCAAAGTTATTTCTTCTCAAATGGCCTTTTTCGGATCATGGAACTTCCACGAAGGAATGAGAAAAGGTAGGAGAGTGGACTGATGTCTCTAGATGATGAATTAACTTGAAAATTGAGGGGATTGGAAAATGTCCCCCATGACATTGTTCCATTAAACTTTCCGATAGAAACTATTACCAAGCCAATCACTGCCCATCTCTGCCGGACTATTACCTCCCTAGCAACCTTCTGACAAGAACAAAATCAGAGAGTTCATTGTAGATATCATAAAATCTGTTGATGAAGGTTCAGAGAAGATTCAAAGTAATTTAGACATATACGAGTCATTTTACTAGTAGTGGAATAATATTAGATTTTAGCTTCAGAAAGTTAGGGGAGTGCGGGAACTTTTTACTGTACATTAGTGATGATGTAAGGAACAACATACAAAAAGATACCAACCATAAAGTATGGGCTTAATTAATTATTTATCAAATAAGTTGCCAAATTACATTGTGTATTGATATTAAAAAAAATGAATAAATAATGGTGTCACTCGCAAAAATGGAAAAATTGACATGAAAAAGGTAGATAAAATTTTTCTTTAAAATAAAAACTGTAAGCTGCAGAATTTTTTCGCTAACGTGCGAAAAAAATGTGAGGCGGCGACTCTGAACTGCAGCGCTGGAGGAGCACGTCGCCACGAGCGAAAATGGTCTAATAGTCTCAAAATGGCAGCTGTTGAAACTTCGCAATATTTCATTTCCATACCCAATATCGGCAAACTATAAGTCGTTAGATAGAGCTTCACTATCTCACAAATTTTACTTTTATTGGTTTGAAAGCTCAATTAAGTAATTGTATGTAATTTACAGCACTTCATAAAATCATTATTCGCTCCATCATAAGATTTTCATCACGAGCAAACAGGGACAGAAATACATAAGTACCAACTCGGTGGAGCTGTATCAATAGAAAATTAACCATACAAAATAAATTGGTAAGGTTCATAATTAGAATTATTTCGGAACCCTCTCGAAAATTCTATATAACACTCAGGGTTATTATATATATATATATATATATATATATATATATATATATATATATTATATATATATATATATAATACTGACAATATATAATAACCCTGATAACAATGACATAAGTACATGTAATAGTTTGTTCTGAAATATGTTACATCGATCGATCAACCTCAAAATATTGCACAACGAATTGACATAACCTTAAAGGCGACAAAAGCACAATCATAGAACGGATCAGGAGACACGAATCACAAAAACACCCTGTGTGGTATGAAATTGCAGTTTACTGAATTATGACAAGAAATGACGTCGGCGCCATCTGAAACTCTAGATAACTCCCTTCATCAAGTGGGCTGTTGTCCCCCAGTTTGTCCCAATATTTTACAGGTATAAGTGAATACACCATTTTTTTAGACATCTTAAGCTGCTCCCAAGTACAATCCTGCCTACTAACGATTATCTCGGGAGTGAATTTTATTTTTACTATATATACATAATCCTCTACAATTCCGATTTCTGTCGGCTCTAAATAGGTTATAGTTCCTTATAATTATAAAATTATTGTCAGTGGTACTCTTTAACCAGGACTCGCATATTAAGAAGATGTCAAAATCATTTTGCAAAATAACTTGTGTAGAATCGTGAATGGAGGGTAGTATTGATCTAGCATTAGTAAAGCCAATTTTCAAAGAATGCATTCACAATAATCAACAATCACCCAAAAGAAAAAGTAATAATAAGGAAGAAAAAAAGAATTCTAATAACATAAATACACCTGGCAAAAACAAGCACCAGGGAATAACCCAATTGCACGTGTGATGATAATGCTGTGAAATTGATCCCAGTTTACAATTCACTTGACATACAAATGTTAATAAAAAACAGAGCAATGATTAAAGGAGTATACTTTGTATTAGAGAAGAATAATTTGTTACAACCAATAGCTAAAGTTTATCGATATCTTCAGCTTTCACGATTTTCATGATGTGAGTTATTTCGCTTTCCAAATATGTTGCTATGATTTGTCCATACCTTTCCCATCTTTGCTATTTTTGCCAACGCAGCTTTCAACAGTGTAGCTTTACCAGGCGTCAGGTCCTCTCTGATGACGTATTTTGTCCCTTTTAGCAACTTTTTATTATAATAAACCATTTCCTTGTGATATCTGGTAGAAAATTGTATTAATATCGGCCTGCTCCTATTATTTTCTTTTTTCCCAATCCTGAAGCACGAATCGATATTCTCTTCTTTACTATTTAGTTTCATTTTTTCTGTGAACATCTGCATAATGAACTCATTACAGTTTTCTCCATCGTATTCCTTCAGGCCATAGACAATAATATTGCGATTTCTGAAAGTTTCATCCTGTCTCTCTTTCTGTCTCACTAAACTTTATATAACCTTATCTACTTCTTCAAGTTTTTTCATGATAGGTTTGTTTTCATCCTTCAACTTCTGAATATCTCCTTTGTATTTCTTACTAATACTATCTGTTATTGTTTTCGACAGTCTATCGATAAACGCATCTGAAGTACATAACGTCGTAACTAAAGACTTTATTTGTGTGTGCAATTCGTCCTCGCCCTTGCTCGAATTCTTTCGGGATCTACTCTCCATTTTAACAGTAAACAGAAAGCAAAACTTACAAGCTTATAGCACACAGATTTCAGTTCAGAGTTTCCTCAACAGATTCCACAACACTCCTTGATTATTTAATCCAAAAATATACTTTTAATTTGACGTCTTTCAATCAGTTTTCAGCTTCAAACACAGCACATCAGCGCACGTCCTACTCGGTTCGACTCATATCTCTCTATATACAGTGCATTCCATTTGAAACGAGCCACCCTGAATAACTTTTGGTACAATGATTTTCAGGAAAAATAAAAAAACACGTCAACAATAGTATACAGGGGGACACATTTTGACATATTCACATTTGATGTTACTTCCACTATCGCACCCCCAGAGCATGTCACCATTTAAAAAAAATGTATCACCCTATATTGTTTCGCATTATCAGATGCTCCATGATGAGCAGATTTCAACAAAGTACAAAACATATGGTCTGACGCATATGGTTCGGGAGCTACAAATTATTTGGTTGAAAACGAGCCACCCTGAATAACTTTTGAAACAATGATTTGCAGTAAAAATAAAAAAACAGGTCAACAATTTATACAGGAGGCCACATTTTGAAATATTCGTTTTAGAGACAAATGAAGCAATAAATCAAAAAAAGAGATTTTTTATTGAATTCTTGAATCAAAATCTGATGACTTGACAATGAGAAGAAAAAAAAAATTCTATAGTAAATGTTCAAAAACGTTTCCACTGTTATTGTTTTCCATACAATGGTACAAACGAGCTTCCATTGCCGCCCTCGCATGGTTGACAATCTCGGGAGTTATTTCTCTGCAATGCCTAATGATATTCTCTCTCAAATCTTCTAATGTTGTTGATTCTATCTCATACACTTTAGACTTCAAATGACCCCATAGAAAAAAATCTACAGAAGTGAGATCCGGAGACCTTCTGCCAATCCAGGACCTCTTCTGCCAATCCAGCGACCAGGAAAATGATCATCCAAAAATTGTCGCACTGGAGCTGCATAATGAGGAGGTGCACCATCCTGCTGAAAAACTATTTCTTGTTCGAATAAATTCATATCCTCCTCAATTGCCCTCTTGACGCACACGGTATTATTCGATTCTCCGACATATCCAAATATTTCTCACCAGTCAAATTACCATCGATAAAAAAAGGTCCTATGATGTGGTCACCTAAAATTCCTGCCCAAACATTCAGTTTTTGAGGTCGTTGGGTTGACGAAATAAATGAGGATTCGTATCACTCCAATATCGACAATTTTGCCGATTCACCTCTCCATTCAAACTAAACGTACTTTCATCCGAAAAATAAATTTTATTCAAGAAATTCTGATGCAAGTTGATCCGTTCAGTGAGACTTTCACAAAACTCGATACGTCTATCGAAATCATCTTCGTTCAATTCATGAACTAGTCTAATCTTATATGGATGAAATTTGTACTTATGGGGGATCCTGAAAACATTTGTACGACTGATTCCTGATTTTCTAGATAACTTTTAGTAAGAGATTGCGTATTTTCCATTAGTCCAACGTGCCCTAAAACTGCAATAGAAATAGCTTCATCGTTGACAACTCCTGAACGGTTATGCTTTTTATTGCTAACAGATCCAGTTTCCATAAATTTGTTCAATAATTCCGAAACGTATTTGTGTCGTACATTTCTTCCTGGATAATTATCATTGAACATGCGGGCAGCAGCTCTAGCACTATTTCCATTCTGGTAGTACAAACTCACTATTTCAATCCGTTCTCGAAGCGTATAAACCATTGCTTCTCAAGAATTGACAAAAATAGAAACACCAATTGTAACTTCACCTGGTAGGTATTCGTTATTGTAGAATGAGACAAATACAAAATGAAGAGAATATCGAATTCAAACTTAACTAGGCAAAATAAGACTTTTTTGAAGTATACTTCAGAAAAACACCTATGAAACCTAGGTAACAGATTGTACAGAAGTTCATTCAGGGTGGCTCGTTTTCAACTCAAATAATTTGTAGCTCCCGAACCATATGCGACAGAAAAAGTTATGTGTGATCATACATAAAAAAAAATGATGGAAAAAAAATATACGGGTCGACTAGAGAACCTCCTCCTTTTTGGTTTCGTCGGTTAATAACAAATGCACATAATCAGTAAAACACTTTACCACACTAGTTTTTAAGAACACATTAATATAGAATTGATCAGACTTCGATTAAAAGTATATCAAAACTTGGTAAATTAGAATATAGTTGTTCTATGGTAATTATTGATTTTTTATTCAATGGCGAAAACAGTTCATTTCACGATGATTCAATGAGTCGATAAAATGTCCCTTTTCGATTTTCTGGTAGGAAAATAGAGTGAAAGAAGTTAAAATTAGACATATTTATTAACTTATTTACTCCCTGTCCATATGAACGTATTTCAAGATATAATTAAGCAAGAACTTCTCCTTGAAAGTTCTTACCATGGATAAATTTTACTGGCGAAATTTTAATTAAATAGTACGACCTCTTTGCGAATGTGTTGGTAAATTTGGTTGATAATAAGGGATTATCCACTATGAGTTTTGCCCATGAAGTCGATAGATCTTGGAAGAGATTTGTTGATAGTAACCATGATTTTCTCTTTATAGAAAAATAATTAGTCAGAAATAAGTAAATTGATAATTCTCGACGACGCTTTGTCGCTCTGCTTGGAAAAGTTTTCCTATAATGTTAGTTGGGGAGCCCCATGAAGTTTTTCAGATGGGAAGTGGATAGATGGAGGGGATTTTTATGATCAAGGTTTTTATTTATAGCTTTATTTCGTTTTTAACCGACGAAACCAAAAAGGAGGAGGTTCTCTAGTCGACGCGTATATTTAATTTTTTTTTTGTGTATTATCACGCATAACTTTTTACTGAGACGTCCGATTCCGATAATTCTTTCTCCAGTGGATAGGGTGTACTTCGAAGTTGGTCCCATTTGAATTAAAAGATGAAATCCACCCCTAGGTAGCAAAATGAAGGATATTGATCACTCACCCTCTGAATTCTGGTCCGTTAACCGATTCTATCAGGCATAACTTTGTACTGGGTTCTTCGATTTGGATGATTCTTTTTTTAATAGATAGGGTATACCTCATATTTGGATTTCGAATGAAATTATCCACCCTTACGGGTAGAAAAATAGGGGATAATTGATTTTTCACTTGTGAACATTGGCACACACATACGTAGTTGACAATGACAGATCGCTACTGACATTATTTTTGTTCCACATCCGTCAAAATCATTATATTCTATGAGAGGATAGAATGATATACAAAGTAATGAAATGAACTAACCAGAACAACAAAAATAATGTATATTACAACAAATAGTAAAAATAGATAATAATATTATTTAACTGGTAATAGTTGAAGTGAGGTGGGTAAGTAAGTATTTTGGGAGTAATCAGAAAACAAGTAGGTAGTAATTAGTAAATTTCAGCTAAAAAAAATTGAAAAATAAAAACGTTTTAACAAAAAATTAAACCGACTAAATACGGCACTGAAAAGTTAAAAATAAAATAAACCCTCTTAGTCTCCTAAACTAATGTAAGTAACTAATTTTGAGTCGGCGCCAAACAAACAATCAACGAAGATCATCAAACTACTTCAAAAAAATTATCAGAATGTCACCGCGCAACTCGATGCCATCATTTTACGCCTTACCTAATTCATTTGCTTGTTTGTTTGGCGCCGACTCAAAATTAGTTACTTACATTAGTTTAGGAGCTTAGTTATTTTAGTTATTGAGACTAAGAAGGTTTATTTTATTCATATCTAACTTTGTCGTGATAAATATGAAGTGAATTTCAAATCTATTTCTTACTAGATTTCAAAAGTAAATTTTATGTTTAATCCAGTACATCCCATTATTTGTAATATCGATAGGATACAATAATATTTATTTTATCAATTTTACGCGATCTCCAATGGCTTTATTTTTTCAATTAAATGCTCTTTTGGTTGAGAAGAAACAAAAGCAATTTTTATAACTTAAAATTCTTCACAGACTCGGGAAGACATTTCGCACGCTTTCTATTATCTGTATTCTGATGAGTAGATTATCAACAGTTATATTTCTTACACCCTTATAAGTTCATATTTCTTACACCCTCATGAAGACTTGCACTGTCCTTATTCGAACACATACATAATTATAAGTTTTTGAAAAAAAAAATTAAAGCCATTTTTGTGAATTCACATTTCTACACACTCGTAAGGACCTTTTACATGCTTTTCATAATTTTTTTCCTAACAAGAGAACAAGTACATAATCTTTGATTTGAAAAACTCGTGAACGCCTTACTCAAATTGGTCAGGTAGTTTGGGTTTCCTCGTAATACCCTTTTTACATGCTTTTCATTATATTTATTCAAAATAGTTCATAATCTTCAGTAAAAAAAGCACGTTGAAAAAGAAAACATTCTCAATTGAATATTCAATGGAGAGATTGTTTGTGAATTGAAAAATTTACGATAAAAATTAAGTTATTTTTTGTGAATATATATACTCTGTTTCCTAATGTGAGAGAGTAATAAATCATCATTGAACGTAAAACCGAGTCGTCTTCGCCGTATTCCATAGGCGTACGAGGTTGAATCTAAAGTTGATGTCATTGGATAGCTTATGAAAAACTAAGATAGGAATGTGCAAATAGATATAGGACATCATGAATGAAACATATCTAGAATTTTCCGGAGAACCCAAAAATGCAATAATATACTACTAGAAAAAACTAACGTTCATATCCTTACTTTTCAATGCGACGTTCAATTGTTTTTCTATTTACATTTCCTGGCAGTTCAGAAAAAATGCTACAACTTTCCTGTTTCAACCATTTTCCTAGCTCTTCAAATAAGGAGGATATTTATTGGTCCAAATATAACCAATAACCCTGTAAAGTTGGTTCAACAATATTTCGTACCAGGTTAGTGACTGATTATCTTTTCCTCACTTAGGAAGTTTTTTTAACAAATAATATTATGTAGATTTAAATCCGTCCCTGCGATAAGAGATAACAATATGGTCGGAATTGTTTCACAAATGGAGGGTTTTTCTAAGAAAACGATTATAAGCTTAGGTAGAGGCACAGGTAGTTTACCTACCTGCGCCTCAGTGTCTCAAAAATTTTAAATGTTCAGTTACTTTCCGGCAGTTGTTGGAAAAGTTCGTTCTTGAAAATGGCAAGTGTTTCTGAATGTGTTGTTGAGAAACGGATTAGTAAAAGTGCGCTTTTCAAAAATGATAAAATTATTATTCTCAATGTGTTCAACGTTGTTCGCCACCATATCTCAACATTCCGAATTACAAAAATAGTTCAAATGTGTTCGAATATGACAGACGGACAGTCAACAATATACCGATTTGTGCACGAAGATAAACGCGGCCCCATCAGGTCACCAAAGAGAACAACAGGAAGAGAAGATACTGTAATAAATGAGGATGAAAAGACTGCCATCAGAAGAATCATACATTCGTTTTACTTGAAGAAAGAAAAACAAAATAATGTCTGAAATGGAAAAGGGTGATTTCATTCCACCCATGGATAGGAATAAAGTATGGAAAACTTTGAAGGGAATTAATTTTCGTTATAGACAAAGACGATATTTGAGGGCAGTTAGACAGTTTCGAAGGAAAAACAGGAATATCCATTGTATGGACGATGCTTGGTTGAATGAAGGATATACCGTTGATAAAATATTGCAGGATAAAAATATAAAATGCGCCAGGCAAGCTTCCATGGAAGGATGGTCGACTGGAATAAAAGCACCATCGGGAAAAGGTAAAAGATTTATAATCACTCACATTTGTAGCAAAAATGGATTTGTCGGTGGCGGCTTACTATCATTTTAATCAAAACGGACTGGAAACTATCATGAAGACATGAACGCTGATGTTTTATGAATACTTCCAGCAAATGCTAGATCTTATTCCTCCTGGGTCTGTTATAGTCATGGATATTCCCAGCTACCACTCAAGAAAATCCAAACAAATAACAACGTCTTCTTGCAAAAAAAATTACATAATTCATTGGCCTTCTTTAAATAAGAAGCCATTTCACAAAGATATGCTGAAAAAGGAGCTACTGGAGATTGTGAAGTTGAATAAACCTCTTTGTACGAAATTTGTTGTCGACGAAATATAACGGTACTTCGCCTTCCGCCATATCACTCTGAATTAAACACTAGGTATAACACTACTTTTTAAATACGAGACGTTGGAAACTTCTTGCAAGAGGGAGTAAAGACAGTGGATTGCGAAAAATGGAGTAAGTGCATCGAACATGTGATTGGAATAGAAAAAAGATTGTGGGAAGCTGATAACATAATAGAAAACACTGGCTACGGTGTTTTCTCTGGACCCCAACGACGATAGTTCATCGGACTACTCGAAATATGATGGCTAAAATTTACAATTTAAGTTGTATTGTAAATAGTAGATTTTTTTCTAAATATTAATATTTATTCCAATTCATTTATTTTTATATTATTATTACTTTTATATAAATTTTCATCTACTCAATATTAGAATAATTGATATCTCAACTATCTGCCTATCTGTAAAATTATAATCCTGTATAATTATTATTATACTTATTATTCTAATAAACTACCTGTAGTTACGCCGCTGTCACATAAATTTCAATCAGAAAACTTCTCTTTCTATTGTTATGCAAATAAAGGTGACCCTAATTTAGGACCGATTTGGGGTATATACGTCTTAAATAACTGAAATACGGAATTTTTAAAAACTATCATTGCAAGTTTACCACCCTGCTTAATGGGTTCTGTCATTGCAAATTCACATTTTATCATCCTCCCACATTAGGAAACAGAGTATGGCATAAACAGATTTTTTCCTTCTAATAGGGTCCTTTGGAAAAATCCATCAGATGTAGTTCAATGTCCAGCGATGCTTTAGCCGGGGAAGTAGTTGTTTTCTGTTAGATATTCACAAAAAATAACTTTATTTTTATCGTGGATTTTTCAGTTCACAGAAAAATATTTCTATTCAATATTCAATTGAGAATGTTTCCCTTTTCAACATGAGTACCCCACAAGAGGTTATCTTGAACGACGGAAGATAGTGACTTAACAAGCAAACTTTCCGAATTTAGAGTTTTTATACACTTCAGTCAGAATAATTTGGTTTTACTCATAAAGTCCTTTTCATCAGCTTCTGTTTGAGAAGACATCAAATATTTTTTTTTTCAAGTTTACATTTTAACACACTTGTGAAGATTTCACTCAAATCTGTCAGGATAGTTCGAGTTCATTCATAATTTCCTTCTTACGCACTTTTTATTAGATTTAGTAGTTAATGAAATCAAGCTCATTCATGAAATTAATATGTAAAATAGTATAATAACATCCTATTGTTGTTGTTTGTGAATTGTTTTATATTTATTTCAAAAATGTATATTTATTCCCCATGACTAAAACAATTAATTGGTTGCGTTTCATTATACTTGCATTTAAAAATATAATTATTCCTTTTTTCAATATAGAAAGAAACCATGTTATAAAATAATCATTTTCGAAGAAAACGCAAATAAATTACCTGTACAAAGCAAACAGCTGCAACTAACAGATTGAAAATCACAAAACACTTCATGTTGTATGCAAATAAAATCAGTAGAACCGTAAAACTAGACAATCTGAAGATACAAGGTTAGCCGTCTTATATATCTATCCAGCGCCCCACTATTTGTGTCAATCTATTCTTTGGATTGCCCTTTTTTTCAATGCATTGAAATGCATAATAATATTGACAGGCATCAATTCTGTTGCCCTATCACCAAAATACGGAAATTGATCTGGAGACGTTTATAATGATCATTTTATTATACTGTTTCTACGACGTCATATATTGCGCTCTTATAAAAATTTCAATTTTCAATACAAGTATCAAAAACTGGTTCATATTGTCCGCTGCGTAGAAAAATGTGACAAGGGATTGAATTATTATTGATTTGGAACAATATAAAATTCAAAATACTGTCTGTTTCTTTGCTTTCACTGTAAACAAGTTTTTCAGTCAAGGGATCTATCATATGTCCGTATTTTTTATGTCCTATCACTATTGGCATCTCGAAAACGGTAAATGATACGAAGTTGGTTAAATTAGACAAAAGTGGCCTATTTCAAAATATACGGGGAAAACCGAAATGACCCGTTTTCTTTTATTTGCATTGGCGCCTCTATTTTTAGGAATATGGAAATGTGTTCAGGAAACTTTCTTCTCTGTTTTGAATTTGCTTCGATATGCTTTGCTTTGATTTTCGATACAACGTTTCGTTCTTCGGGTGTCACGCACAACTAAATTTTTTCGATAATAGACCTGTATTTTTTCAATGAATTCTTATCATACCGACCTCAAATATGTATCTTACCTGTTTTTTTTTCTACGTTGCTGCCTATGAATTCCATCATCAAGGTCCGAACAATGAAAATCCTCCCCTTTGGAATACGGTCCTGATTTTATTTTTGGCGTATTTAAAAGGGTATTTGACATAAGTTGCGAGGATAAAATTTAAAATGAATCTACCTTGAATGAATACTCAGACTTGAAATCAAATCGAGATCAAATCCAATGGGATGAAAAGGAAAAAGGAGGGGAATAACAAGGAACAACGATTGATACATTTACTTAATACATTTTTTTATGTCAAAGAACCGAGAAGCATTTTTTCTTGTGTCCATTCTTAGCCAATGGGCAATTATTTTGTCTGTCTTTGAGTCCTATACGTATTCCCAAACGAATTTATTTCATATGAAAACTGCAAGTTTCAAACTCCATGAAGTATGTAGTGAGCCATGGAATGAAGAAAGTGAATGACAATTACAAATTAACGAACTGAAGGGTGGATTATTACAGTTGACCAAAAACATGGAGTTTTCTAATGATGAGAAAGTGGATACGTTGTTCGTGTATTCGAGGTGTTTGAGAAATAGCACCAGATCTCTGGCTATGTATCAAGAAATGTATTCCGAACGTCGTCAGCCCAATGCCAGAATTTTTCAACGGAAACATCGTCAGCTCAATGTTAGAATTTTTCAACGTATTGGAATAAACATTTGCGAACAATATCCATTTATATGGAAGTTTGCATGGATTGTCAGGTGAATATCATTCAACGTTCTGCGTGGTATTTGCTAGGAAAGTAGTTGTTTTTCGCCTGTCGGTCTACCAATTATTTCAATTTATTTATATTGAACCTTTTGTGAAGCCGACTTTGTGTGTGCTTTATGCATTTCATTTCATATCTTATCCCCTTCATATGGCTTTTTCTTTCATTAAAATATGCCAGTCGGGCATTTTGAGTCACTCCTACTGAGAAGGAATCTTTTATTTAGAATCCTATCAAGGTTGGAGAATTGTATGGAGTGTTTCTTTCTGTCACTAGGTGTCGCCGGTTAAACGTTATCTTTTTCGACGCACCTAAAGATGTTTTAAGCTCGATGATGATTTTATTTATGTTGTGTCTCGCTTCGGCCAGAGCTCTCTGGATCTCTGGCTGGTGACTACTCCGTACTGATGAGGCCCAAAAAAGCCTGAAACCGGTATGCGGATTGTAAGGCGGACAAGACATGAATTTAAACATAATCGAGCTTATCGGAAAGAAACATTTGCGAACAATATTCATTTATATGGAAGTTTGCATGGATTGTCAGGTGAATATCATTCAACGATCTGCGTAGTATTTGCTAGGTAAGTAGTTGTTTTTTGCCTGTCGGTCTACCCATTGTTTCAATTTATATTGAACCTTTTGTGAAGACGACTTTGTGTGTGCTTTATGCATTTCTTTTCATGTATTGAAAGAAGTTTACGAGAGCATGGTTCATTTGGGAAGTCTAAGAATAAAAGTCACCCTATTAGTGGAAATGGTGGTGATAATGAAATCGACGTTTTAGATGAGTTTTTTTGAAGTTTCATGTTATACATAGTAAAATGATAATTTGAATCAGGATTCGTGGATTACATGAAAAATAAAATGAGGAAGTATCTCTTAGAGAGATAGCGAGAAACATTAGTATACCGCATTCGTCAACAAGAAACATTTTGAAGAAACATAAATTCAAGCCCTACAAAGTAAGAAAAGTACATCATTTGCGTTTAACATACTACAATAAAAGGGTAAAATTTTGCACATGACTACTGAGACATTTTCGGCAAGAAATTTGTAGTAAAATTTTATGGTTACAAATAATGGATGGTTCAACAGGAATATTAATTATCAGTAGCGCCAGTAGGATGCTAATTCACGTAGACCCACTGATTTTCGGGAAAGGTTCGACTTTAATGTCTGGGTTGGTGTTTTGGATACCAAAATCATTGGTCCCTACTTTTTTCGATATTCCATTGACGGGGGTATCTTGAATTCCTATCGGAGATTCTAGGCGATTTTTTGAAAGATTTGCCTCTGAATGTACTAAGGAAATATGAATACGGAGCACCACCGCTTCGCACACGAATTTATATAACATTTCTCAATAGGACCATGCCAGGAAGATGGATAGAAAACAACGGTCCTATTGAATGGCCACCGCGTTCATCCGACCTCACTCTCCTTGATTATTCGATAAGGGGTTTCATCAAGGATGAAGTGTTCAGTTAAATTTTTGAGAATGTGGAAGAGTTGAAATCATGCATGACTCTAACTCCTCGAATGCTTCAAAATTTCCACAAACATACCATTTTTAGAGCGAAAATGTGTTTGAGGAATGGTGGGCGTCAATTTGAAACCTTAGACGTCGGTAGCGATGACTAAAAAATGTGTACTTGAGATATCAATTGTTGTTCTTTGTTATTTTCATAGTTTTTTGTCTTATTTTTAAATAGTTTCAAGTTTAATGTGTAATTCAAAGTGGAATATTATCGCCTTTTTCCTGCGAAGGCAAAAGCAAAATCAGTAAAAAATTAATTTATTGGAATTTTCATTGTTCAGATCTTGATGATGGAATTTATGGGCAGAAATATAGAAACAAAAACCTGGTAAGATACATATCTAAACTCAGTAAGATAAGAACTACTTGAATTCATTTAAAAAATACAGCCCAGTAAACACATAATGTGTATGAAACGTTTCAACGGAACACTAAATTGAATCATTTGAAACATTCTGAACGCACGTTTCAGACATATATCATAAACATCTAACATTTCACATTCACAAGGAAGTGTGTTTAAAATGTTCCAAATGTACAGTCTGAAATGTTTCAAATGTATGAAACGTTTCAACGGAACCCTAAATCGAATCATTTGAAACATTCTGAACGCACGTTTCAGAAATACATATATCATAAACATCTAACATTTCACATGCATGCATGCGCTGATGTTTTGCGGGCGACCATCCATAATGATGATCACAGATCAAAGCACAGTGGTATTTGGTATTTGTTGTTATGCTGTGGACTGTGGACTATCTTCAAATATTTCTTTGTCATCGACGACGGTTATACACTTTTATAAGGGAGAGTTAAATTTGTAATAATTAAAATTACAATGAATCGCCAATATCAGGTACGTAAAACTGTTTATTTTAGGCAACTCATTTTGGAGGTTAAGTTATGGCGTCTTTACTATTTTGGTAGTGTTTCTCATCTGTCAGGTTCAAACATAATAACTTTCGAAAACAGATCTTGTCTATCGGATCTAAACGATTTAATCCTGAATTCATGAAATAATCACTTACATTGGTGAATTGTTGATTTGGTGCATGCTGCCTGCATGCACTTGCTAATTATCTTCAACATTTTTAAAACTGAATTCAATGGAAAACAGACAAATCAGAAGAACTGCAACGCTGACATTTCAAATAGTTTTTTATGTATTAATTAAAACATTGCTTTTCAGCTTTATGTACTGTACTGGTTATTATTACAATAAATATGGATAGGGAAATAATTTTCAAAACAAACAGACATTTGGGGAAAATGATAAGACTGTATTTTCTCCAATGTCCTGATCAGAAGAGGCCTAATGAGAATGTTTTCCAACTAACTGTCCATAAAGTGTTCGTGGTGTAACGTAAATAAACTTAACTTGGTTCTAATAATTTATTTCACACTTATTCTACAACTTAATTTATATTACTACGCCACTGAATAGCTCGATCGTATGGGCTCGTTCAGACTGTTCACTCCCTCTTGAGGGCTGTCTATTTATCTCCGATACAGTATTCTCGATGTTTCGAATTCTTCCAGTTGGCGACGGCATGTTCCAATTGTTTCCAATATTGACCGTTGCATTACGCGGAAGAGGGACTGGATGGTTCTCGAATATCTCCGGGGATGATCTCATCGCTGTCGATGGCGACGCGGGAGGCGACAGGTCCGGCCTAGGTTCGTTACAGTGGTATGAAATAATTTGATAGTTAGGTATATCAACTCTGAAAGGTGCATGGTTCTTCAATGAATACAAAATATGGAGGCTTCCGAATAATCAGATGGAAGTATTCATTTTAATGTTGCCTTTTTTCGATGTCAAAAATAATATTGAGATTAATTAATTCGAAATGGTATTCACTTGAAATATTTTTTCAGATGCTGCACGAAAGTGATTTCCCAGTATGTCTGACACGGAATTCGAAAAACACTGCAACCTGGTTTCGATTGGCAACTCTAAGGTTCAAAAGGGAATCTTTAGATAACAATCCATTTTGTATAAGTATATTCTATATACAGGGTGGCCCATCGAAAACGTACCGCAGGGCATTACAGGGAGGGAAAGAATGTGTCGGCAAAATCCAAAAACACATCAAGATTGTTTGTCAGGGGGACACATTTTGACGCAAAAAGCATAGTGGAACCTTCAACCCCCTAAAAAGGGGTGTCATAACAAAAAAAAATTCAAATGGGAAAGGGGGTCAAGTGTAACCTCATCAGAAAAAGCTTGTCATTCCCTATACAGTGCTGCTTAGTTTTTGAAAATCGATCCACTCTTTTAGCAAATATGGAGCGTTCAAACTCCAACAATAATGTGTGACGAAAAATGCAAAAGTCGATGAAATTGTACTTTAAAACTTATTTATTAGTCAAGTAAATGCTCGAATTGCTGTCCGCCAACCTGCATACAGTGGTTTCAAACCGTTGTCGTACATTCTGGAGCCTTTGCGGTGTCACTTCGCGACATACGTTGATAATTCTTCTTTGCAACTGTTCTAATGTGTCTGGTGGTGTTTTGTAAACAAAGCTTTCTAGGTATTTCCACATAAAAAAATCTGAAGGACTTAAGTCGGGTGACCGGGGTGGCCATTCAATTGTGCCCCGTCGTCCTATCCATCGTCCTGGAAACGTGTCATTTAAATAACTGCGCACATTTTGGGAGTGATGTGGAGGAGCTCCGTCTTGTTGGAACATCAGTTTCTGTTCATTGTATGCGGGATCGTTCTCAATGATATTTGTTAGAGCTGAGTCGATGGCATTTTGTAGTAAATTCAAGTACATATTGCCTGTTCAATTTCCAGGAAGGAAAAAAGGTCCTACAATGGAATTTCCAAAAATACCAGCGCACACATTCAACTTCTGGGGGTGTTGCGTGTGCGACTCGTGGAAAATCCTTGGATTGGTGTCAGCCCCGTAACGGCAATTGTGGCGATTCACTAAGCCATTTAGGAAGAAGGAACTTTCGTCCGAAAAACACACATTAAATAGGAAATTACCACTGTTCAACGCTCGCTCCTAGATAACTTCGCAAAATTGCAAGCGACGATCAAAGTCGTCTTCATTCAGTTCGTGCACTAAGCGAATTTTATAAGGATGGAATTTGTATTTTTTTAATACCCGTTGGACACTAGTACGAGACACACATGTCGCAATGGCCAATTGTCTTGTACTTAGCGTACTATCTACTGCAACTTGCCCCAATACTGCTATCTCCGTAGGTTCATTTAGTACTCCATTTTCAAGCTGCCCTTTTTGTTATGAACCGAACCTGTTTCGCGAAATTTTGTCATCAATTCGCGAACAATTTTTCCACAGGTATGTTTGTCAGGATGCCGTTGGTTAAACAACCCCGCGACCCGATTTCTACATTCATCGTTTTTGAAAAAAAGCTCAATAATGTCCACTCTTTCCGCAGTTGGATACACCATAATGATAAATTTTAAAGTCAACAATTTTTAAACACGTTAACCACGACAGGTATCTAGCAACTACTTGACCTAATATAAACGTGCAGAAAGAAACCCGATAATTTTTTACTCGCTAAAATGAGCCAAAAAAATCTGCAAATCGGCAAAAACAGCGAATTCATTTCAATAATACCTACGATAAGATTTAATCGATTTTTGCATTTTTCGTCACACATTATTGTTGGAGATTCAACGCTCCATATTTTCTAAAAGAGTGGATCGATTTTCAAAAACTAAGAAGCACTGTATAGGGAATGACAAGCACTTTCTAATGAGGTAACACTTGACCCCGTTCCCTTTTGATGGGATGGGATGACACCCCTACTTAGGGGGTTGAAGGTTTTACTATGCTTTTTGCGTAAAAATGTGTCCCCCTGACAAACAATCTTGATGTGTCTTCGGATTTTGCCAAAACATTCTTTCCCACCCTGTAATGCCTTGCGGTACGTTTTCGATGGGCCACCCTGTATATATTAGTGTCTAGAATAAAAATAATTTGTTCAGACCTTGTTTCATTCATTTTCAGCAACAATGTAAACAATGTAAACAACAAAACAGATTCTGAAAACATTGAAACCCACAAATATTATAGTTATCAGTAAGTGTTATTGTAACAAACAGGAAAAGACCAACTATTGCATTAGAATCATTTATGTAAATCCTGGCTAACCTACCTATTTTTCATGAATTATGTGAAATGTTTCATTCATGATTAATAACATATTATACAGTTATATAAAATGTTCCTTAAATATTTTTTTTGGAACATTGCTCGTGAAATATTTTAAAATGAATTCTTGAGCAGTTGTTTATGTTTTATACCGGGTGACCAGGATATCGGCCACCCCTGTAACTTCTGCATTCGTGAACGGATTTCTCTGAAATTTGGTATAGTTATATAAGCAACCATTTCGGATTTTATCACATTACAATCCAATATGGCAGACTTCCCGTTTTTCTGGTAATGCCAGTAACTTTGTTTTTTCAAATGGAATACCCTGTATATTTTTACATATTCAAGTTCAACAGGTCAAAAAAGTCCAAACCTTATGTCAAATGTAATTTTTTTTAACAATTGAAATTAAAATGATTTTTTTATTTTACCTCGTGGATAAATGAGATTTAGTCGAAGCTATTCACAATGAGTCGCAAATAACAGAAAAACTCATTTTTTTCTGAAAAATTATTTTTTGTGTCACTTACTGGTTAATCAATTCAGTCACATCACATTTCAATCAAAAATTATTTTTTTTCAAATGAAACCTCTATGGGCCACCTACCTGTCTCTCTAGAACATACATTATGGAAAAAAATGGCATACCTATCATTTTTGTATTTCGCTGCAGTGACAAGTTGTATAAATTCAAAAATCTACAACCAGTTCATGAGTTTCCTTGCAGTTCGAATAAGTTTTCAACTTAGTGAGCTGTGGAAGACAACATTTCTGAATCTTGTCAACTCATTGTGTAAGATATACTTTTAAGCACGATAATGGTGTTTTTTTAAATTCTTCTAGCGTTTTCTCGACTTACATTGCATTGGTATTCCAAATCACGCGTCGAAGCGGTTGGATCAAAATCAGCATAAGCAAAACGTTCATTTCTGCCTCCTCACTAACGATCATCTTCTCCATTGTTGGGTTCTTTTCTGTGTGGGTATCGTTCAGCGTATAACTGACAAGCGGCGACACTGTTTCAAAGACATTCTCCGTAAATTAATAACATATCAACCAATCCAATAATCCAATAATATTTATTTTAAGTATTAAGTACATTTCAAACTGTCTTACAAACTAACTATTTACACTACATACATAATTATATATACAGAATTCAGCTTGTGGTCCAGATAATGATTTTTCTTCGGCTGTATGTTTCATCGGCCTCCTACATTTTGTTTATGCCAATGTTTGATGTTGTTGCTTTGTATGTGGCGGGTTTTGTGTTTTTGTGTTTTGTGGTTAATTTCCAGGAAAAGTGTAAATTAAAAAACCTGGTTAAGGGTATGAAGATTTAAATGTTTGAGTGTTGTTGAAATTTATTTGAAGTATTATTTGAGTAGTGTTAAATTTGAAGTTGTGTGGTTATTTGAGTTTTTAGTTTTGAGTTTTTTATTTGTGTTGTTATTTGAGTGGTGAGTTTGAGTTTGTTTTGCTGTTTTGAAGTTATTTGTGTAGTTATTTGAGTATTTTAATTTGAAGTTGTGTGGTTTTGTGTTGTTCGTTTGGGTAGTTTGAATTTGTGTTCAGCTTGCCGCTTCTGCGTCCGGTTGCCGCACCCGGGAGACGCATCTCCATGCCACCCCCACACGTCCCCGGGCGCCGCCTCCGTCCGCACAATGACAAGCTGTTGCAATATTTGAGTATGCGCTGCTAGTGTGCTTTGTATTTCATGTAGTGTTTGCAATAGTTTTACCATAACTTCTTGCTTTTGAGTCTGTGTTTGAGTGAGTATATGAGTGAGCGCCAAAAGATGCGGGGCGAGGTCTCCCCTCTAGTCTCCTCTGGGTAGGGGTTTCGCATCGTATGGCTGTGTTTGTTCTCCATGCAGTATCTCGAGCCCCTAGACCTCTTGTGGGGCGAGTAGGCATCCTTGAGCTGTTCGTTCTTGGTCCTGAAGAGCTTTGCTCTTGGTTTTTTGCGGGTTGTGTCATGGCTTGTGTTTCTTTTTCAGCCAATTTTTCTAGGTATATTTCACACTTCCGGTAGTTGGCCGGATGGTCTTGCATGCAGTTTGGCTTTTTACGCATTCATAAGTTAGGTGCTCTTCGGCACATTTGAGGCATCTCGGTGTGAGATTGCAGTTGCATGCTGCATGCCCTCCCCCCTCTGACACCTCCCGCACTGAGTCATGGCCCCTTTCGTTTTTTTGAGTTCCCAGTCTATCCTGGTTTTTTCAGAGTTTAAACATCTCTTTTTAAGGCAGACATTGTAATTTCTCCATTCGTAATAACGAGGTACAGTGGTCTTCTCGTTTTTTTCATTCGATATATATTGTGTGTTTCCAGGTTATGTTCGTCCTGGAGCCACTTTTTAATCTTGTTCGGTTCGGGGTTGTTATCTGGGCCCTTCAAGATGAAGGCATGTTGTCTTTCATCCTTGTTCGTGAAGGTGAAAAAACCTACATTCCTCCTTTTAATGAAGTCCTTGATTTTTTCACAATCTTCTCTTTCTGTGTAAATGTGGGTATTTTCTTGCGTGTATTTGATGTTAATCTTTTGCTACATATGTTGCTCAGTTCCAACATCTCTTTCTTATTGATAATAGGCCTCCCTTCCAGTATGATTGGCGGGGGCTGTTGACTCAAGTTTTTCCCCTTGAATGATTGTTTCGAGGGGTTTCTATCCTTTCTCTTACTATTATTTCCCCTGTTTTTCGGGGGAGTTTTTCCTTCTTATTCTTCTTCGGACGATGACGTATCCTCTTGTACGTCCATCTGTCTGAATCTTTTTGCTTTCTTGGTTTTCTCCTTAGTTGTGGGGCTGTTTCCTTCTTCCGTTGATTCAAAGTCGCTAGAAGGATCTGTTGGTCCATCTATCTGAGGTAGACTTTTGATTTTCCGTTTTATGTCTCTGACTTTCCCCTCATCAGGATCTAATTCTGTTGCTTTATCCTTTCCTTTTGCCTGTCCGTCCGATTGTTTTTAATCGCCAATTTTGGGTACAGGCATGGTGGGGATTCTTTTAGGCTTGTATTTGTAGCAACTTCAAGATTCCTTTACCTCCATTTCTTTCCTGATCTCCTTGAGTTGGTTTTCTGCCTCATGATATTTCTCGAAATATCAACCTGTTCACTTCATGTGAACCTATAATTTTGATTTTACATTTCTACTGAACTAATTCTGGAAGTTATCTAATTTTCGAGAGTTGAGATGGAAGATGACAGCGAAACACAATCAGTTGACAAGATTCAGAAATGTTTCCACAGCTTACTAAGTTGAAAAATTATTCGAACTGCAAGGAAACTCATGAACTAGTTGTAGATTTTTGAATTTATACAATTTGTTACTGCACCGAAATACAAAAATGATATGTCATTTTTTTCCTTAATGATTGTTCTAGAGAAACAGGTGGTAGCCCAAAGGGGTTTCATTCGAAAACAATTAATTTTGATCAAAATGTGATGAATTGAATCATCAATAAATGACACAAAAAATAATTTTTCAGAAAAAAATTAGTTTTTCTGTTATTTGCGACTCATTGTGAATAGCTTCGACCAAATCTCATTTATTCACGAAGTAAAATAAAAAAACAATTCCAATTTAAAGAAAATGACATTCGACATGAGGTTTGGACTTGTTTTGACCTGTTGAACTTGAATATGTGAAAATATACAGGGTGTTCCATTTGAAAAAACAAAGGTGCTGGCATTTCCAGAAAAACCGAAAGTATGTCATATTGGATTGTAATGTGATCAAATCCGAAATCGTTGCTTATATAACTGTACCAAATTTCAGAAAAATCCGTTAACGAATGCAGAAGTTACAGGGGTGGCCCGATATCCTGTGTCACCCGGTATGTGTTCCTTCTGAAACATTGCCTGTGAAATATATCTGAATGTATTCGAACACAGTTATTCCAGGGATATTTTTATTGAAACGTTTCATACGTAGGTCGTTTCTGGTGTCTGGTGTGTTTCACAAATGTATCAAAAGAAGAAACATTTCAAATGAAAGATTAGTTCTTTCAGAAATATTTCAGACATATATTTTGGTTTACTGGTAGGTCCGTATTCGAAAAAAATGAGCTGAGGGTGGCCCCCGAAGAACGAAACGTGGTATTGAAAATCAAAGCACAGCATATCTAAGCAAATTCAAAACAGAGAAGAAAGTTCCTAGAACACATTTTCATATTCCTAAAAATAGAGGCGCCAAGATTCTGTGGCCTCTACTGATAAATGAAACCTGGACTCTGATGAAACTGCCAGAAGATAAGAAAGTGATAACTAATTCATGGGTCCTGAGAATGAAGAGAAGCCCAATGGGTTGACCGCTACAAATTCCGTTTAGTAGTAGTAATAGTAGTGGTCAAAATAAAGTAAAAAAGACTCTCACTTCACTAGATGATTCACAAAACCACGACACGTGTTTCGCTATACAATAGCTTTTTCAAGTGGAGATAATACTAACTCATCAATCACGATGTATCATGTTGGATAGTCAAGGCAGGTAGTAGCAGGTATACAGTGCTCGAATAAAGTCCGTTCCCCCCCTACTAATTTTTGAACCACCAGGTATATCGCAACGAAATTTGGAGAGCTGAAATAGGAGATAAAAACATACTTTTTCATTAAAAAATCACAGCTAAAAGTTTCAAAATGGCGGCTGAGCGCCATCTTCAATATTTTTTTTCAATAGAACACCTCGTATATCATTCCATTTTCGAAATCTGCTCATAATTCTCAACAGTTTTCTCCCATACACTTTACTCGTAAATTCAATTGTTTTCCAAATATCAACGGAAAAGTGACATTTTGGTCATTTCAAATCCAAACAAAAACATTAATGTTTCTTTCAATCAAGTTTGCATTGGGAATTATCGTTGTTTACTGTCAAACTGAACTGCTAACTGTCAAATAGTCCGTTGAGCACATCCTTTTATGAAAAGTGTGATCATGGCTCGTAGTTTAGACGACAAATTTGAAGCAGTTTTGATATTTGGAGAAGCTGGAAGAAATTATCATCTAGCAGTCCGTATGTTTAATGATGGATTTCCCGAGAATCCTATTTCGAGGTCATATTTGCGCAAATTTTTAAATAAGCTCCAAGCAACTGGTACGCTGAAAGATGCTCCAATATCAGGAAGACAGCATCTTTCAGAAGAAAAAAAGGTAAAAATTGTTCATTGTTTCATCCCTATAAAATGAAAATCCTGCATGCTTTCACGGAGGATGATCCAAACCGGAGGGTTGAATTTTGTGAGTGGTTGACAAGAATAATTGAAGGAGAACTGGGCTTCCCAAAACGTATATGTTTCGCAGACGAATGCACGTTTTTTCTTGATGGAAAAGTCAACAAACAGAATGTACGATACTGGAGCGATATTAATCAGCATATTTTCAGAGAGGGACATACCCAGTTTCCTAAAAAGTTGAATGTTCGTGCGGGGATTTTGGGCAATCGCGTTGTTGGACCGATTTTCATCAGAGGCAATCTTACAGGAGTTCTTTACAGAAATCTTTCAGAAACTGAAATTGAACCTCGAATAAGACAAATTGCATTAAACAATCAGGAGGAGTTCGAAAATCGTGAAATCATATTTCAGCAGGATGGGGCACCTCCTCATTTCGATCGCATGGCTAGAGAGTTCCTCGATACACACTTTCCTGGGCGATGGATAGGTCGCAGGGGAAGTACAGAATGGCCACCAAGATCTCCGGATCTTACACCACTGGATGTCAAACAATAGAAGAGTTGGAACGCAGAATAATAGATACATATGAAGGAATAGATGAACAGAGAGGGAAGCTATTTATAATAATGCACTTTATTGTCAAGATTTAGGAGGGGGTCACATTGAACACTTAATGAAATAATTGTTGAGGTTGAATAAAAGTGTTATTCAAAAATAAATTATAATTTTTTAGCACTTATTTGTTTTGATTGTGAATTTACAGAACACATTCGTAGGCTTCGAGATTTTCCGGTAAGCGGTACTGTTTATCCTCAATAAACTCTCTTTACGCCTCTTATTAGTCGAATCCATTGATAGATTTGATTACAAATTAATAACAACGTTTAGTTAGCAAAATGTTTTACCGGAAGTGACCAAAATCCATACTTCATTTTAAACTGGAATGTCACTTTTCAAATGTTAATATTTCAAAAACAATTGAATTTAGGAGTAAAGTGTATTGGAGAAAACTGTTGAGAATTATGAGCAGATTTCGAAAATGGAATTATATACGAAGTGTTCTATTTGAAAAAATTATTGAAGATGCCTCAGCCGCCATTTTAATACTTTCAGCTGTGAATTTTTCATGAGAAAGTAGGTTTTTATCTCTTATTCGAGCCCTCCAAATTCCGTTGCGATATACCAGCAATTAGTAGGGAAGGAACGGACTTTCGACGAGCACTGTATGAAACTTATTAAGAATATTGAGGATATTAAGGATTATCCATTAGGTATTTATTAGTAATGGAACCCAGTAGAACGGAGATTCTATGCTGAAACAAGTGTCCTCACACTTATCGGCTTTTGCTGCTTTGTCCACACCATCAATCTCAGTCTAATTGTAATTCTTGTGATTCCAGTGATCTGCGATTGTGTTTTGTTTGTGAATATATATTATTATTATTATTACCTATTTAATCTCCAGTAAAACAAATTCAACAAAGGAGAATTATTTAAGTTGATCTGGTCTTCAAGCAGATATTGACACTTTTTGCATTTATTAATTTCAAAACTTTCTAGAAAGTCGAGTTTATGACCTTTCCTTTATGTATGCAATATTTCGAAATCGTTAACAAAACAATGTTATTCAGTCAAGAGGTGAGTAGCAAAAGTTGAATTAGTTTTTTCATTGACGAAACAATTCCTATGTTCTGTTAATAGTTTTTTAAATGTTCTGTCTGTTTGGCCTATGTAAAAAACTTGCACAAGAGCCACAAGTTGATTCTCCAGATCTATCGGATTTTTCAGTTTTATTTTTATTGTTCTTGAATTATTATCTGTTTAATATGCGATAATGATGTTATTTTAACGCAGAAAGGTAGAATTTTTTTTGCTGAAATGTCCTAAATATGTAATAACTTTGAAATTATGTTTTTCGTTCTGAATAGGAAACACTTTTATTATAGCTTTTTTATAAAGATTTCTTGAAATAATATTACCCATAAGGTTTGGACTATAACCGTTATTAATAGCAATTTGTTTAAGTATATTTAATTCTTTATTGACATTTTCTTCTGAAAGCAGAATATTGATTAATCTATGTATAATACATATGCGGCTAATTTATGTTGGTGTGGATGCGTTGTTCTGTGTATTGTGATGTCTGTATATAAGGGTTTATGGAAAATTGAAAAGTTATATTTATTACTAATTTTTATTACATGGTTTTATATACAGGGTGTTACGAAATAAGTGCGAAGGTTTTTAAGGCGAGAAAATTAAAGGTAGTCTTTCATGTAAACAAAAGCTCTAGGCCTTTGTTTGAGAAGTTAAACGCTACCAAAAATAAGAAAAACATTTTTATTTAAATTGAAATTGGTGAGTTGAAGAAATGGCATTTCGTGGGCATGTTTTACCAATAAAAAAGCTACCTATGAATATTTTTTTAATTTTGTTGTGATCTTTTGAAGGGGTGAAACATGCAATCCCTATTCCAGTTTTTACCAAAACTTTTCAAAGAAACAAAATATCCCAATTGAAAAATATGTGTTGGGAAGAATGATTCATTGCAAAACTTTTTATCCCCTATGGTAAGTCCGTAAAAGCAATAGTTCTCTAATAAAAAAATTAAATACAACATTGAGCATGAACAGACCTTCTGTAAATGGAATCTAAAAAATCTAGTAGGTAGCTATCACGTTTTGTTTGCACAACTTGTGACCTCAATCGTAGTATTTTAAAATCGAAAAAATCTGGTAGGTGGCTGTCAAGTCGCTTTGATTTCTATGTGGTAGTTGAAAGTTCAATTGTGTCTGCTAGTGAATCTTCAATATGAATAATTACACTGATGCTTAAATGGCCGATATGCATTTTATGTATGGTCGTGCAAATGGAAATTATTTGGAAGCTAGATGGATCTATGCAGAGAGGTATCCTCAGCGCGTGATACCCAATTACACAATTTTTGCACATCTTCCCCAACGTATCTGTGAAGGAGAGACTTTTCAAAAACGAACAACTGATTGTGGTCGTCCACGAGTAATGAGGAAGGTGGCACTGGAAGAAGAGGTTCTCAATATGATTGAAGATCGTCCGCAATTAAGTGCAAAACAAATTGCTAACACACTTAATGTTAGCCTTAAACTAATCTGGAAAATTTTTAAGGATCACAAAATGTATCCTTACCATATTTAACGAGTCCAGGCACTGTTGCTGCGAGATTTTCCCCATCGAGTAGACTTTTGTCAATGGAGTCTCCAAATGATTACCCAAAATGCTGAATTATTAGAAAACGGAATATTCACTGACGAATCCAACTTTTCAAGGCAAGGGATTGCAAATTTCCATAACAATCATTTATGGGCAGAAGATAACCCACATGCAATTCGAGAAGGTCGGTATTAATATTAGCGAAAATATCATTGTACCGTATTTTCTACCGTTAAGGCTAACTGGTGCAACCTATACAAATTTTCTCCAGAAGCAGCTTTCCATTTGACTTGAGAATGTTCCACTAGCTATTCGACCACGAATGTGGTTTATGCACGATGGTGCGCCTGTCCATTTCAGCATAACTGCTCGTCAGTACTTGAACGACGTGTATCCAAATCGTTGGATAGGCAGAGCAGGACCTCAACCTTGGCTTCCCAGATCTCCAGACTTTTGGACTTTTGCTTCTGGGGTCACCTGAAGTCCTTGTTTTATACGACCCCCATTGAATGTGTGAATGATTTAAGGAATCGCATCATTGCAGCCTGCGAGACAATCCAAAACACACCAGGAATATTCCAACGTTTGCGCCAGTCTATGAGATGAAGACTTGATTCTTGTCTAATGGTTGGAGGTGGTCATTTCGAGCAGTTTTATAACTGCGTTCCGTTTGATCTTGTTGCCTTTTTCTTTGTTGTAATACCCATAATTTTGTTTTGTTTGTACTTTTAATTTGATATATTAAAACAAAACATGGCACTGATACATGCCTACTTTCAAAGTTAAAATGAGCGGAATAATTTTAAAATACTACGATTGAAGTCACAAGTTGTGCAAACAAAACGTTACAGCCACCTACTAGATTATTTCGATTCCATTTACAGAAGATCCGTTCATGCACAATGTTGTAGTTTATTTTTTTATCAGGAAACTATTGCTTTTACGGACACAACACAAAAGTTAAACAAGTTTTGCAATGAATCGTTCTTTTCAACACATATTTTTTAATTCAGAAATTTTGTTTCGTTAAGAAGTTTCCGGTAAAAAATGGAATAGGGGTTGCATGTTTCACCCCTTTAAAAGATCTCAACAATATTAAAAAATATTCATAGGTAGCCTTTTTATTGGTAGAACATGCCCACAAAATGTCATTTCTTCAACTCTTCAGCAATTTCAAGAAAAAAAAACTATTTTTTTTTCTCATTTTTGGAAACGTGTAACTTTTTAAGGAAAGGCCTATGAGCTTTTGTTTATATGAAAGACCCCCTTTAATTTCCGACAAGGAATCACCCCTTGAGAACTTTCGCACTTATTTGGTAACATATACAGAGTGGGCGATTGCAAACGAATCAGCGGCTCTGTAGGTCGCCAGAACCGAATTATATAAAAACGCTCGGACACTTCAACTACATTTTCGAGGGAGACATCGTTCGCGAGGAAATTCACCCGAAATACATTTCATCCCTCGGAGATGTGACCGCCACCCCTATTTTTTCAAATGGCAACATATGACAAGTGATAACTCATTTAAAGGGTATTTTCCTTCCTAATATCTTTAAAAAAATTGTTATTATTTCAACTCTTTCCGCGATCGTATACACCATTATTGCGGAATTATAGTCAGCAGCTTCAGTCAAGTAATTCACTCTAATGTCGTTCAATCAAAGATCAGTTTGACACTGATAGACGTGCACAATTGCGATTTTGCGAAAAAAATTATTCATACATATTTTTGTTGTACTGGCAATTGAGCCGAATTCGAGAAAAGTCTTTTTATCGATTCTTAAGAACCTTACATTTTTTTCGATCAAGTAAATGATGATGGAATATAAATTTGAAACGGAATTGCATGTTATTTATTGATCATTTAATTCCTTGACAATGATGATTTTTATTGATTGAGTGAATAAAAAGTGATTTCCCAACTTCAAGTTCCTATATCTCGAAAACGAATCTAAAGAATTAATTTATTTTTGTTGTTTGATATTTAGAAGGGAAATACCTTTCAAATGGGTTATCACGTGTTATATGTTGCCATTCAAAATTTGGGGGTGGTGGTCACAGCTCCGAGGGATGGAATGTATTTCGGGTGAGTTTCATTGCGAACAATGTCCCCCTCGAAATTGTAGCGTTTTTATATAATTCGGTTCTGCCGACCAACAGAGCCGCTGTTTTGTTTTCGATGGCCCACTCTGGATATATATATATATATATATATATATATATATATATATATATATATATATATATATATATATATATATATATATATATATATTCACTGATATTAGTATATAATGTATATAATTGTAATTGGCGAAACAGTTGAGTAATTGACATAATATGGTTAAAACAATCGTGGAAAATTCTCTTTGCATAATATTCTATTTCAAATACTGCTGAATAATATTGTTGTTGATCTTATTGATTATTTATTGTATTATAATTTCGATAAGTAATCACTTCATCATCCGACTGATTTGCGGTTAGTAATAGGTGACCCTGAAAATAGTTTTTCTAATAGTATCTAGAAAAGTGATGGAATCTGATGGGACTATTTTTTTACGCCAAAGTACTATGTATATATTTATATATATATATATATATATATATATATATATATATATATATATATATATATAAAAGTTATTCATGATGAAAGTTCTGCATGGCCTAAAACCAAGAATGAAATAATCAGAATTCTTTGCATTTGTATACGAGGTTTGTTGGAAAATGTAAATTTTGCTCAGGAGTATAAAGTACCTTTATTTTTTAATATCCACAATCTCGATTCTAATTGAAAACTACGGTCAGATATTCAATATTATCTCTTAACGATCTTTTATAATTTTTTGGTAAAATAAATTTAATTTTACAAATAAAACATTTATTGTATTGATAATCATGATGATCTCTCGGTTCATTGGTAAGTTATCTAACAATTTGTTATTGCATTAGAATAATTAATGCATGCATATTATAATAATTTATTTTACAAATGAAAAGTAAAACAAAAGATAACAAGTTAACTAAAAAGTAACACTTATAACATTTTTAAATTCTAACTAGCGTTTTGACGTTTGCTATCAAAAATTCCTTTGTTCTTTCAGTGCATCCTAGATTAAATGTGAACGTATAGACAAATTGATACCAAACAGAATTTGTCAGTGCATCCTAGATTAAATGTTGATCTTAGACCCGAATTATCAATGCTAATACAGAGAAAAGTTTTGACATGTATTTAATTTTTTACGTGTTTTTTTTTATTTCCGTATTGTTTATTTATATCTGTTTGTATCATGACGTATCATATATGTATTCAGAGGTTTCAATGAATTATTGTTAACAAATTCAAATTCTTTATTGTTTTTTTGCCATTATTTGTAACAGATACGACGTGTCAAAAAAAGAGAGAAAAAGTTCATTCATACAAGAATACACAGAAATACACAGAGTAAATAGCATTCACAAATTATATAGGTAACAACAGATCATTGTTATACATAGTATCTAGTTTACCTTGACATCAAACTTACGAGAGTGTTAAATATTTGAAAGATAAATTTCAAACTCAAGATTATAAAAACATTTATCTATGAGTATTATTTTTAACCTTTTTTTTTTAACTGTGACTAAATGTTCTCTCTTTGACTTTTGACAGAAGGTGAGATTTACTTTATTTAGTAAAAAAATCATTCTTATGCCTGGCGTAGGCATGTATAACTTTATTCTTTACAATACATTTTTGGTTATATATATATATATATATATATATATATATATATATATATATATATATATATATATATATATATATATATATCAGTTAATAGTTTCAACAGATAGATTGAGGTGACAGTAACGATTTTTTTTTGTTTAAATATGTTACGGCACGACAACCGATTGGTATGCTAAAATAAGCCTCAAGATGCGTTTTTGTAAGACAAAAATTCTTTCTACGTCTCGTCCTTGTTCCCAAACGATTACGTTAATGCAATAGCAGCATAGCATTTGAATAATCAACTTTTATAAGGATGTCAGTATCAAGCATAGATTCCAATATAGTTAATAAATAGTAACATTCACTGAGTTTTTTATAAATAATGTCCGTCTGATCAGTCCAAGACAGGTTTCTACCGAAAATGGTTCCCAAAAATTCAACATGTTTTGAGGATTCAAAAACAGAATTATTGAAGGAAAAATGGTCATAAGGTGGTTTGTAAATGGTGTGATATTCAATACATAGCGTTTTGTTAAGATTTATTATAACCCTGTTGCTAGTACACCACTTAACAAATTTCATGAATGTGGTATGTATTTTTTGTGTTAGAATACTTTTAGAATGATCGGCGATAAGCATACAAGTATCATCTGCATACATTAGCACCTTTGCTAGAGTTATATAGGTAGGGAGATCATTTATAAATATTTTAAAAATTAAAGGACCAAGGACGCTTCCTTGGGGTGTTCCCAAGTCAACGTCAAAGCCATTTGACTTACATCTTGAATTTTAACAAAAAAATGTATGTTTTCCAGAAAAGAGATAAACCACTCATTAATGCAACCACGTATACCAGAGCTGTTCAGCTTCAAAGATACAAAAGTCTTTTCGACAGTGTCAAAAGCTCTAGCTAGATCAAAAAGTATAGATACGACACAGCTTCCAACATCCTATGTGTCATGTATATATTGTGTATAGTCAACAATGCTGGTTTCTGTTGAGAACCCAGTATGAAAGCCATGTTGGCAATTTGTAATTTTCGAAAAGGTGTTTAAAAAAAGCATAACCCTATTTGAGACCACTTTTTCAATAATCTTTGGGAAAACACTTGATAAAGATATTGGTCGGTAATTTTCTATTCTTTTTTTTTTGTAATAAAATGACAGTACTTATCCTAAGACTAGTTGGAAATGTACCTTGAGCAATAAAAATATTTATAATATGTGCCAAAATAGGAGCAATTATTTCTTTACATTCTTTTATTACGGTAATGGGGATTTCATCCATACCAGTCGATTTTTAAGAGGTAATTTGTTAATTACTTCAATAACTTCAGATGAAGTGACAGGTGTGAAAAACATTGTATGTATTGAGGAGTCTCATGTGGTACAAGTGTTACCAGGATTATTGCCAAAGTGGTTGGATATTTTTTCTCCAACATTTGAAGTCAAGTATTCCCCGAAAGCATTAGCCTGCTCAAGTGGATCAGTTAAATGTTTGTTATTGTGTCTAATTTCTTTAATGATATTATGTTTTTGTTTGCCTTTTACTTCATTTACCAGCGACCAGGCAGCTTTATTTTTGTTGGCAGATTTGTCAATTAAATCATTGTAATGTTTGTTATTTCATTTATTTTTTATTGATTATTTTTTCAATCTTTTTAATTCTCATTGATGTCCTCATCAGAAACTATTTTTCGTAACCAGTCCAAATCGCGTAAATGTTCTATCAATAAATATCAATACTATATACATGTGTATAAAATGTAAGCTACATCTTCAGTCACTATGCAAAATAAATCCATATCAAATCCCAATCTAGCGTAATGCATCATTTTGTGTGATGATTTTTTGTATATGATAATCACCTATTCACATGTCTGTCATTCATGATAAATGGTTTAATCACCAGAATAATTTCAATTGTTAACTTTGTGGATTGATGGATTTCAAACGAGCTGATTTTTCTAATCAAAATTCTTCACAAACTCGTTATTCAGTTGATTACAAGTAATCTTGAAATAAGAAATAAGTAACGAAACTAATGAAATTTTAACGGGCAAAATCACGGAAATTATAATCGCTTGGTGATGTATCTAAGCATGAATATATATGTGATTCCGTAAAGTACTACGTTCATTTTTAGCCCAACTCTGCATTTCTGAGGAATCTCCTGAAACATGTTTGACTAATGACGTCCACGACAATTCTTTCAAATGGAACACCCTATATATTATTCAATTTTTGGAATCTCCATAAGAAGCTGATTTCAAAAATATATCACGCGTAGGGTTTGTATTCAGTGCGTCCGTTAAATTCCAGTGCTCTCGTGAAGTAGTGGATGAATTCGTAAAAAATTAAAGGAATAATTTTTGGAAAGAACGCTCGAGGACTCCGAATTTTATTTTCAATTGGGCATTCTTTCAATTTCAATTAATACATACAGAATGATTCGTGTAGGAGAAATGACGTCATCGGTATTTTTTTACTGGCAACTCCATTTTTCATTAATTAATGTGAAAAGGTGATTATGAGTATGGGTGAATTGAAAATAAAATAAGAAAAACTATTTTGAAATATAAAAATACTAAATTTGATGGCAATGATAGCTTCAAACAACGATCAAATTAAATGTTCAAATTGTGCATCGTTTGCTATCTGACAGTAGCCGAGACGATGAATAAATTCATTTTTAACATTGTCAATAACGTCAGGAGGTATACATTGTATCTCGTGACGAATTCTTGCTATTAAATCTTCTTAATTCTCCGGCCTATTGATATACACTTTACTCTTTAAGAATCCCCACAATAAGTAATCAAGTGGTGTCAAATCTTGATATCTAGCTGGCCACTCAATCGGTCCCCTTCTCCCTATCCAACGATTCGGAAACACCACATCTAAATAGTCGCGGACAGCTGCTGCATAATGGGAGGATGCACCATCTTGTTGGAATAATAAATCAGTTCTCGGAAGATCTGGATCTGAATACAAAGCTATTAGTGCAGGAATAAGGTCGAATCGAAAAAAATCCAAATATATTGCACCAATCAGATTCACGTCAAAGAAATAGGGACCCTGAATTCTTCTGTTGACTATGCCACACCATACATTCACTTTATGTGGATTTCGAGTGTGATACTCCATCATCCATCGGCGATTTTCGGTAGCCCAATAACGGCAATTTTGCCTAGTGACGTGGCCGTTCAAAACAAACATAGCCTCGTCAGAAAAAATTATATTTTTTACAAAATTATCATTATTGTTGCAGTTGTTCGCAGAATTCATTTCACCGATCAAAGCCGTCTTCATTCAGCTCATGGATGAGACGTACCTTATAAGGATGGTGCTTTGCTTTTTTCAGAATTGTGTGGACTGTATACGCTGCCATATTGAAATCCGAAGCCAATTGGTTTTCATGCACTGCCAACAAAATATTAAGCTAATCGTCTTCTGGTGGTGGGGGATCGACCAGATTTAGGAAGATCACGGACATGCCCAAATTCACGGTATTTTGACTCAAATTTGCTCACCATGCTTTGGTTAATAGGTTGCCGATCAGGATGAGTTGCATTAAACAATTCAACGACTTCTCTTTGGATGCGCATTCTGTCTCCAAATCCTGGCATGCATGGATTTTCAATTCTTTCTCGTTCATTTAATTCAATCATTTTCCATGAAATGACAAAGTTACTACTCAATAATGTATCGACATACGATAAGATATATTATTCTTTTAAGAAATGACTTCATAAAAACTATTCAGCAATAAAAACAAAATTCTGGTCGCTATGGCTACTGTCAAGTAATGGAAAACGTCAGATAGCAAACGGTGCACAATTTAAACATTTAATTTGATCGTTGTTTGAAGCTATCATTGTTATTGAATTTTGTATTATCATATTTCAAAATAGTTTTTTTTATTTTATTCACATTTCACCAATACTCATAATCACCTTTTCACATTCCGTGATCAAAAATAGAGTTGATGTCATTTCTTCTACACGAATCATTCTGTATGTATAAATTAAATTTGAAAGAATGACCAAATGAAAATAAAATTCGATGGCTTCGAGCGTTCTTTCCAAAAATGATTCCTCTAATTTTTTACGAATTTATCCACTAATTTACGAGAGCACTAATTCAACGGACGCACTGTATACAAACCTTATGTGTGATATATTTTTGAAATCAGCTTTCCATGGAGATTCTAAAAATTAAATAATATATGGTTTGAAAACATTGTCGTGGACGTCATTAGTCAAACGTGGATCACCCTGTATATTCAATTCTCCTTTTCAAATGTGGCAAATTGAGATTGAAAATCGACATGTTCCAGGAGATTCCTCAGAAATGGATAGTTTGGCTAAAAATGAATTTATTCAGTATTTTACGAAAGCACTGTATGAATTAACTACACAGCATTATCACAAAATCGCCATAAACATAGCTTATTAAGAATTGCATACCACTAATTTATTTGGAAGGCAGGGAAAATGAATGCTAGATACATTTCTCAATTATCGTTGGCAGATAAATTTTGGTTATATTCGCAGAATGAGCTCAAAATTGGAAAATATCATAAATACCACTATCATTGTCTGAAGATATATCAATGCTACTATTGAGATACATTGTCTGATAAATCATATCATATGATTACCGACATCTACATATTAAAATTAACGTACTATCGACAGGCGTGTAATTGGAACATTTGCATCATTGTTCATGAAGCAGTTGAAAATAATAATACACTTTTTCAACTGATGTTCTGAACAAAACAGCAAATGTCGTGGATATCAATCAACCTACTACATTGCCAGGGCATACTTAATGCCTGATAGACGCAACTATCAGAAAGCGGGAATAGGGGAGTCTCGCACAAGTTGCCAACTTCAAAAAGAACCCTCAAAAACTTCTGCCTCTCCAATAGGGGAGTGCCACACAAATTGCCAACTTAAAAAAAAGTTTAAAACTTCTGCCTCTCCAATTGTAATGATTTGCTCAGGGTTGTGTGGAGAATCACAAACTGAATATGCTGGAGCATTTATTTTTAGTCCCAAAGTGTTGATATTTTTTAGTTATATTATGAGGGAAATTTTGGGTCAATATCTCGAGTGTTGGTGCCTGTCCCAATCTGATTCGTGCTTTCATGCATTATCGACTGTTATCTGTCACGATGCCATTTTAACTTTAACGTAGAAGAATGCCACTTCTTTCTCTTGTTGCTTGACTTTCATTGTTATCAGTTGTTCTTGTGTTGTGCATTCCCTTATTCAATCTTTTTTTTTCACAAAATATGTTTTGCGCTATCAACTGTTCATATTTTCAGACACAAAATCCCTATGAATGACACATTTGATATATGAAATATATGAGCGCTTCATGACCAAATGAAATTGATATATCAAATTGGCGATTTTCTGTAAAACCTAAGTCACACAACTGCATCTGGAGTAACAGAACTTTTTGAGGTTCTCTTTAAGTTGGCAACTATTGAATTCGCTCGAAAATAATTTGCAAATAAAGTGAAAAAAAATCAAAGAAGAAGACCAACAGTCAAACTCAAAACGGCAAATATTCGTTTATTGGACTTGCGCGATTTGGGACATGCCATTTGGCAATGTTTATGATTTTTCACCTCCTGTACACGAATCTGAAGTCAAAACGCTGCACTCTCAAATACTTTCCGAGATGCAGCCCTCTATCAATGAAAATATTGTAATTTCTCCGCATTATTTTTGGCCAGTGGAAACACTCAACATTCATCTTTATTCTAACCTAAACATCGCACACACCATTAGTCACGTGTTCATGGCACATTTCTGTAAGAAGAACTTCCTCTTTCCAAAATATGCACCTTTCACAACGTGAACAGATCATATGTCTCCAACTGATAACCATCTATTCTATTCTATTTGGTAGGGGGTGTCAATGCACTGCACCTATAAGGTCTATTGTATCCCCTTCTGCTGCCCAGCCGTTTGGGATATATCAACGACTAGAGCAGTTCCTCCTGTCCTATGACTTTTAAAAAAATCAGGATCTTGGATGGCTTCAGGTTAGGTAGATCTCTCTCTTCTATTTGATGTTCTCCAATGTATCGAGCCCTCGGATTTTGCACGATAATGCATTCTGAGATAATGTGGATAAAGGTTTCGACCTCTTCCTCGCAAAACCTGCATTCTTCTCCCTCTACTAATTCGAGTTTCTTAAGGTGCCCTCTCAACCGACAATGCCCTGTTAGAATTCCCGCTAGTATCCTGAGCTTATTTTTACTCTTGCTGGTGCAGTCATTTGATCTCTCCTGGATGAAGTTTCCCAGTAGTATCTTGGCCTGCCTCATTCCTTATGATTTTATCCAGTATTGGGATCTTTTGTTGTGTACTTATTTTTCAAGTTCGTCCAGTATTGTGCAGAAGGGTCCAGGTCAGCACTTTTTTTGCAAGTACGTCTGCCATTCCATTACTCTCCACGCCAGTGTGTCCCGGAACCCATAGGAGGTACCAGTGTTATTCTTGCCTAGTTCATTTCGTTTCTCTAGGCACTTCTAAACCATCTTGAAGTTGATTATATGGGATTTCAGAGCGTTAATGGCTGCTTGGTTGTCTGACATGATGATAATCTCTTGTCTGCGAAAATTTCTTTCTATGTTGAACTGGACACATTTTCCGATGGCGTAGATTTCCGCTTGGAAAATGCTTGGAGATTTGCCAAGACCGGAGTATTTGGTTACTGGCCTAGATACTCCGATTCCAGTTCCTTCTGTTGTTCTAGATCCATCTGGGTTCCATTTGATGGCACTTCTCTTGAGTCTTGGGAGGGTGTCTTTGTTTCATTCACTTTTGGTACTTAGCTTTGTGTTGGATTCTTTTACAAAGCTAAATTTTTTTGTCATCTCATCTTGGGGCATATCCCAGGTTTGGTGATTTCAAGAAATATGTAAATGATCGTTCTGTGATGTCGCATGATGATAGTGACGGATTTACTTGAACACACATTTTGCATAAGTTGTCTATTGAAAAGATGCATCCAAAGCATATATTGATATGAGCGGTTGACTGTAAATAATAAAAATTCGACGCACCCCACGATTTTATCTTAGTCTGATCAATGCCCTGTAATGATGAGGAGATTGATGTGACGACTGCTACCTGGTACCTACTCAATTATTTTTCAGCTCTTAGTATATTATCTGCATTATTATTGTGTTTCTTTACAATAAAACCGTTCAACTTAAAAAAAATTACTTATTTTATTTTCAAGTTTTAAGTTTTCCATTTAGTTACTCAATATTTCTCATTCTATTTAGTTCATTTAGTGCCTTATTATTACAAGGGTTATTTCCTGTCAGTTTGTTGCAATCTAACTACTCAATACATAATCCTTCCAAAGACTTTACTCGACTCAGTGCCACGAAAGCTTGTCCTCCCTCAAACAAATCCGATCCTAAACACAACCGCGTGGTCTACAGTGCTGCCTTGCATTTTGTTGGCAGTGGAAGCCCATGACAACGATACGAAATCTTAACCTGGGTAGGGCATTCATGCTTGATTCACGATTCTAGGTTGACAAAGTCCTTTGTTTTGATTAGATACCTAGATTTAAGTTTTGATGTATTGACTGTCTAAACTTTATGATCCGCCATTTTGTTTCAGACGCCATCTTCGATTTGGAAATTTTTCCCAGTTCCCATGCTAACGTCACAACATTCGTTACACTTGTTAAACTGTGATTCATGTGATTTGGAACTCAAAAAAGCGTTGGTCGATCCTCGTGAATTAGCAGAAAAAGCTGGAATAGAAACAGTTTTTCAGAAATAGAAGAAAGAAGCGAATTATCGACTATGAGTCAAGAGATGAGTTTGTTGCTGACCCCTTGCATAGTTTCAAAATTCATTTTTATTTCCCCGTTTTGGACACAGCTATGAATGCTGCCAAGGAGAGATTTTCTCAGTTAAATGAATTCTTTGGTATATTTGGATTTTCGACAACATGCATGACCGAAAGAAACAGAAACTAGACAGAGGATCAATGTGATATTGGCACTTCAGAGAGAGAGAAAATATACTTAATTGTCAAAGAAAAAAAATTGTCTCATTGACAAAGTTGAAAAAGTTTAAGATTAATTGTAGGTAAATAATATTTAAATCAATTACAGTAACTACATATTAATGAAGTAGTACGTCAGATGCGCTTAAGTACTTATATGTCATCATTAATTTTTTTTTAATTAATATACAATATAACATATACACATATAAAAACAAACATATATAGCCGTACAATTATATGGAACGGCATACTGTACCAAATCTCTGAATAGTACTTTTCCAAATACATCTTTAACAGACCTCCGAAATTATGGTAAGGGTAGGTGATAATATATTTGTATGCCTTCATATATAATTGATTTCCTGATTCGAGGAGGGTATAGGCAGAGGTAGATTTAGATTATTTGTTCTACGTGTTCTGTGATGTATCTGACGATTTGCTTAATTATTTGTTTCTAAAAACTAATCACACGCTTTTTATTATAAATGAAGAGGATAGAGTGAGTATTCTCTCAGAGACAAAGAGCGGTTTGCACATCCTGAAGCCAGTTTTTTACTAAGAGACAAAATGTGTGTAATTTGGTCTTGTATATTCAATGCCAGCGGATTACAGTCGCACCATTCCTCAACTTTTTCTAAATCGTTCTAGATGTTTTTTTTTCAATGCTGAAGAATCTTATTCGTGCCACAAGAAGTGGTATCATCAGCAAAGAGAGTGAACTTGCCTTGAACATTGAGAAGCGCTAGATCATTTAGGTATAACAAAAAGAGTACTGGTCCCAAAACTGACCCCTATGGAACGCCCTAGTAAATGTTCCCGCACAAGGAATATTTCTGTCCGATGAATACTTTTTGTGTCCGGTTCGTCAAATAAGACTGAAACCAATGAAGCAAATGTCCTCTAAATCCATAAAATTCAAACTTTTGTGGCAGTATTCTGTGACTTACACAGTCAAATGCTCCTGTTAAGTACATAATGCTGCTGCAACTATTTTTCCATCGTTAATTTGACCATGAAGATGTTCTAAAAGTTCAAATATTGCATATCATGTGTACTCTTATTGCTTCGAAAACCGAACTGGTTGTGGTTTAGTAGGCTGTGATGTTCTATGTAGGCAATAATGCGAGTCTTCACACGTTCTTCGATTATTTTGGATTGGTCGATAGCAGTTATATAAATCGATAATAAGAGGGTTGGTCGACTTTCTCCCCTTCATAAAGGAGAATTAGCTAATTTCACACACGGGGAAAAATGCCCAGATTGCCATGAGTTGTTAATAGCGGAAACTAGTGCATCTAATGCAGAATCAGGCGAATTTAAAAAAATATTCACCGATATACCATCCTCCCCAGCAGAATTTTCGTTTCTGATGCTCAGAAGAACTTCTTTTAGTTCCTGGTTATTTGTAGGGATAAAATAAAAGGAATCTTTGGGGGTTTCAGTATTCAAATAACTCATAGGGTCTGGGGAGGAAATCATATTTGATGTTATTTTGCTTGCAATATTACAATAGTAATCATTGGGCTGGTTGGAAGAAAGGTCATCATAAAGGTCAACCTGATTTTTACGACTTGTTTGACGAATTTCATATATGATATTCCAGCATTCCTTCTGTTTATTTTTTGTGACAATTAGTCATTGTAATAATTTTGCTTCAAGATTTTAATGATTTGTCTGGGCAAACTTAAAAGTATTGATGGAAATATATCTTATTAGTGAACTTCCTGATCATATGCAGCGAACGAAGGTTTCCAGAGGAAGCCTTCAGACCTTTTGTGATCCAAGGTTTTTTTCGTTTGGGTTCAATGATCTTAACATGAAGGACCGTGTTGGATTTAGCAAATAATATTTTGTGAAATGGGTTAATTTGATCACTGACAGAAAAAAATGGAATCCTAGTCAGTATCAGCATAGTTGATGGCACTTACCATAACTGGCCTTGTCAAAGATCCTACCACGTTTTGGTTGGAGATTGCTTGGATTTGGATAGATGGAAAATGTACCCAATAGAACTGAGCTGAGCTCAGTGGCATTTGTCGTCGCCCGGATTATGAACTAACCTCCCAAAAACAGCTAAATAAATTTACTGCCATTATCTGGAAAATGGATTTCCCAACTTATGTGTTGCTCTTAGAATTCTACTCTTCTATTCTTGCCATTGTCTGTAGCTAATGCAAAAAGCAGTTTTTCCAAATTAAAACTCATAAAAACTCACCTACGTAGCACAACGTGCCAGGAAAGACTGGACAACAGGTCTCGTTAGGATTTCTATCGAATGCGAATTAGCAAGCCAGATCGACCCGAAAGACCTATTGAAAGAATTTGAAGCACCATCAGGGTTCAAGCCTTATTGCTAAATTTCTGGTAGAAATAATTGTTCTAGGGGTAATAACCACCTGTTTTTATGATTTTGCATTAAAAACACAATTTTTTTGTGTAACTGCGTTTTTCATTGGAAGTCCATTCCAAATAACACAGCAATAAAACCTAATTCGCTTTTTGACTATGGCGAGAGATAGGAACCAGTACTATGACGAGAGATTGGAACATACGTTTTATGTCATGTTTAGCTTAAACAAAACGAATCAAGGGGTGAAAATAATTATGAGGGGCGACAATTTTTCTTGCTTAGGTTAGCCAAATACCTGGGTATATGCCGCACAATAATTGGGAAAAAAAGTATGTCAGTGATTGTGGTTGTTATCCGGAAAAAAGATAAATAAAAAAAAGTTTAAGATAATTGGATGTGAGTAATTGTGAAAGAAAGCTTTATTTGTCAGAGTTTGTATATAGGGACTTATTATTTGAGTATTGTGGTGATGGTGTGTCAGTTATGTGGTTGAGGTTGTTGAGGGTGGGGGTTGTGTCGGTCCATTTGTTTATTGATGGTTTGAGTATAATTTTTATATGCTTGATTTCTAGGAGTAGAATAATTTTGAATTAAATAATGTTGCCAGATGCAGATTTACTTTGAATTAAATTTGTGTTGTGTAACTGTAGGAGAGTTTGTGGTTCAAGTTATGTAATCTGAAATGTATTCGAACACTACGTTTTTATCACCTAAAATCAGCTCTAAGAAATAAAAAATTTGGAGAAGAAATTTTTTCTTAAAATTCCATTTGCGCTAATTTGAATTATTTCCAAGTAACTTGGGGAACAAGAAATGTTAGCGTCGCGCCATATTTATCAAAATTGTATTTTGCAAAATTTTTGAATCGAATCGGAAAAACCTATGAGAAAGTATGACATCGAAATTCACGCGAGGATATGCTAGAATTGTATATTTATTCTCGATTATGTAAGAAGGCAGGTCCTTTGAAGTTTTCACACGTAACTGAACAATATAAATAATATTTTCCACAATGCATTCGTTTTGCGGTTTCTTATTTTTTTCAAGATCAAGGATAAGTTCTTATTAACAACGCAATTAATATGATTCTACTCACTTACATAACGTGATACTTTTCTATTATTGAACCTATAGAATGAATATAAATGAGTCATGGATATGCGTAATGCAAGAGAGTGGTCTTCGGCTGATACTTCAAGAAATGATTCACTTAAGCGAGACAATTATTGTTGTATGAATGTTATATCTTCACAGCCCTTATGGACTCATCAAAATATCGCACTTGAACACTCCAAACGCAGTTGCGACATTGTTGCAGAATAAAACAGGAAATGCAGCCTAGAAAGTTATTTATCTGTTCTAGAAAACGCAGATATTGGGAGCGTTAATTAGAATATCCTGGAGACAAATGAGTTTCATTTCTTCCTTCGATATTAAAATATTAAACGGTCCAACCAAGTATTCTGTTTCAAAAGGCAACAACTGAACTTAAACGAGTTTCCAAACATTTGGAGCTAAAATTGAAAATATTTGTCAAAACAATCTGGCTTGCTTTCACGACTTGTAGTACCTATATCAATTCTCAGTTGAAAAATCAATATTCAACTCAACTTATAGGGTTTCTTCAAAATCGTACATTTCATAATGTTGCATTATGAAGGAATGCGGAAAGATAAATACATTATTCCTCGTACAAAGTATATAGTAGACCAAATTGAAGGAAAACGTAAAAACCAGTCGATATTACCGTAAACCACCACACATTACTTTATTGGGTTTGGGGTTGAATCTATGAGTAGAACAGTGGCGTGGTGTGTGTCTGGACAGAGGTATGGTGAACAACTGCAGGAAAAGTTTTGTTCAGTAGTCGAAAGTACCATCCACTTGAAATTTCTGGCTTGAGCAAAACTTCTTTAGATTTGTATAACAGCTAAACATTTATATATTGTTTGTTTGGTTGTAGACGATGGTAACTTTATTACTCTCGTTTCGGACGTCCATTGTCTTAATGGATTTAAAAGATTTTCACGACGTTTCGATTGTTTGTATCTGCAATCGTCTTCACTATGCAGTTATATTATACAGATTGAACCTCCGACCCCGTCATTGATTGTTAATTTTTATTTATCCTTCCCCAAAGTACTCTCCATGATACGATTATGAATAATCTCCGAATTCGAAATTTTCATTTTCTCTATCTTGCTACTTCTAAAGACGTTATCAAAATCACATTCCTATTTGATTATGGTATAGTAGGCCCTGGATGAATGAAATTTACAATGGCGCTGTCTATCAGAAAATGGCTTGACCAAGAAATCAGTAAGAATGTTGGTAATTATTTCTCGCTATTTTTGAAGTTGGCTATTCGCCGCCCATTTCGTATTACAAGTTAAATTGTCTGGAGATTGGTTTAAATCGGAAGTCGAACTATTTTCATGGGTCTTCCGTTTGAAATGCAAAAGAAGCATGTATTGGCTCATTTCCTACAATTTTCCATAAAAAAAAAACTCATTTCCGAAAAGAATTCAATCTCAATATTTTCAATTAGTACTATAATTCTTTCTGAGTTTACTTAGTAAATTTTAGTTCTCAGAGTATAACCGTTTCTCGATGCAACTTGGAATAAAAATACCCTACATTGAACGTCCACCTTAACCTTCATTGGAAAGGGAAACCTATCTAATCAAATCTTGCAATTGAAGATGATGGCGTCAAGTGGCAGGTGGCGGAGTTCAGACACTCATGGTCTGATAAACTAAAAAACAAAACAAAAACTATATGCAGCTTCAGTTCGATTTGCGACCTGAGTTATACTGTATATCAGTGCAAAGACTCACGATTATTCTTGTGCGAATACTTTTAAATCTGTTACAGACTGACATAACAATTCACGTCACACAACTAATAAAAATGTATTATTGTCCTACTAGTGTTTTTGAATGAAAGACTGTCTTCAATTCTTGTACCTATATTCAATATGCATATTTTAAATATTCGAATACTCTTACTCATGTTTTACGGGAGACCATTTATCAAAATAAATTGGCAAAATAATTCATTCATTCAAACTGTAATACATTGAATATATCAGTAGCATAGGAAAGAGTTACATTTTAACCTTCATTCTGTTCCACCTTGATTTTGTATTTATTCAATTTAGGAATGCAAAAACTGATTTCTGAAAAAGTGATAATGATGGATCCCTGATATATTTAAGTGTGCCTTTAAATGTGACACATGACGATTATTAGCATATATTATTGCTCAAGGTTCTAAAAATTATTGAATTGACTAATCGAAAAATTTCCGCACAACTGGATGAAAATAAAAATAATTAATCCGTGGAATGGTATTCCTTCATTAGTGATACAGAAATTACTCTCGACTGTTTTTGCTTTACCTACTTCTCAGCAAAGACGGATACAAAGATGGCAGATTCATGAGGAGTATTTATGGGGATATATTTTTCTGAACAGATACTATAGACTTGTCGGGAAGTGAGTTTCCTGCGAAAAATAGTTCCAAGTGTCCAAAAAATTTAGCTCCTTGGAGCCCATCTTCTATGTATACTCAACAAGATCACGTTATAAAAGTTTTTAAAAGTTGTTTATTTTGTTTATTATAATTTTTTAAAGTTAACAAAAAATGAAAAATAAAAAAATTGTTAATTTTTTTTTATCCATATGTTTTGATATTGATGTTTTTTTTAATTTTTAAACTAATTTATTTTTTCAATATTTTTTATAGATTTTCCTGAAATTACGGTGTATGAAAGTTGCAGCGGCCACTTGATTTTTCAAGTGACAAACCGATGTAACTTTTGATCCATTAAAGATACAGTTATCAACTTTCAAGATGATTTCATAGAGCATTACTTGAGAGATCAACTACTCTTAAATAAACTCTTCACCAACTCTGTATCTGTCATGATTTCCTGTTTATATGCATTTGTTTATGAAAAATTCCATTATCTACTTTTTACAGTGCTTATATCTTTTAAACTATGAAAGTTAGCCCTTTTGCACTCAAGACGATTTTGTAGGCTAGTATTTGAATAATTCAAAAAATTTTGGTTTCATTCATTAACATCAATTGTTCATGAAATATACGGATTTATTTAAATAATGTCAACTTCATCGTGTATTATAGCAGTGTTTAATCACATATTTGTTAATAAATACTCAAAGAATTTTTTAATTTTTTTTTTAATTTTGGAAATTATATACCATAATTTTGGAAAAATCTATAAATTACATTAAAAAAAACGACACTGTTGCATATAGTTGTTTTTGTAATTTTTAGTGGTTTCAGAAAAAAATATAATAAAAATATTAAAAGTTAGATTGAATATATAAATATACAAGAATATGTGCTCAAAAATATCGTGAGTAAAGAAAGAAGAGTGATAAGTGCTAAAGCACTTGTTTCACAATTATTCAAACAATAAAAAAATGGTATAAAAATGATATCTAAACAGAAGTATGAAATTTTTAAATAATGAATAACAGTAATATGTAAAAGTAAATAAAACAAAACATACAAAACAATCAGTCACTCACCTATACACACATATACATATCATAAATATAAAAAGTTCGTTGTGAATCAATATAATATTATAAATAAACATATTTTTATATTATTTATCGAAATGGGTTTTCAAAATTTTTTTTTAGTCTTCAAAAAAAGAACGAATCATATTTCTTGGATTTTCATTTATGAACTCTCTCAATTGTTGTTTAATTTTTTTTTTTATATTTATACATTTTAGTTCATCAGGAATGCTATTGTATAACTTGGGTGCTAAGAAGAGGATCATTCTCTGTGTTGTAGCTTTGACCATTAACGGAGGTATGTAATGATTTTTTTTTCGTGTATGGTAATTGTGGGTAGGTAATTGGTTGAGATGCTTTGTGTCGTGATGTCTTAGGCAGGTGATGAAGAAGTGTAATTGTCACACGTCCAAGATTTTAGATTCAGAATAAAGTTGGTCAAAAGAGTATCTGGAATTTTTGGAAAATATAAATTTTATGAATCTTCTCTGGAGTACTTCCAACGGATTCAGATGAGTTTTTAGTGCTCCACCCCATGCCAGAATTCCATAGCGGATATGACTCTCTACCAGAGAGTGATACAACGTTTTCATTTGATTGAAAGGTATGTTGTCTTTGAGCTTTTTGAATTTATACAATATACTTCTCAACTTTTTTACGACATACATTATGTGCGAGTCCCATCTCATGTGACAATCAATGATCACGCCCAAATATTTTATTTGTTTCACAGGTTCTATAGAAAAAGGTGCATTGTCCATGTTTATATCAAGTTTGCTAAGACTAGGCAGGTCACGAGAGTTACAACTGAATGGCAAATAGTTTGTTTTTCCATGTTGATCGTAAGTAATTTATAGTCAAACTATTTTTTTATAGAATAAAAGTCAGAATTGTTTCAGGTTATCCCAGTTATCAGACCTATAAAAAATTGCTGTGTCATCAGCAAATCCGAAAATTTTCCCACTACTATCGAGTAAGAACAGTCCATTTATATAAATGTTGAATAAACTGGGTCCTAGGATTGTTCCTTGCGGCACTCCATAGTCAATTTTTTCGGCATCGCTTACCACACCATCAACACTCACGGCCTGAGTTCTATCGCTTAAGTAGCTCTTGAAGAGTTCTAAGCAAATGCCTCTAACACCAACGTCTTCCAATGACTGTAAGAGTAGAACATGGCTAACGGTGTCGAAAGCTTTTGACAAATCTACGAATATGCACAGATATGGAGTACTTTCATTCAGAGCTGCGGTTATTTTAGATGTTAAAGCTAAAATTGCATCCTGGGTTGATATATTCTCCTTGAAACCAAATTGATTTTTAGAAATTATATTGAATTTGTTCAGAAAAGAACTTAATCTGTTTTTTAGAATCTTCTCAAATATTTTAGAAAGATGGGTTATTAGAGATATCGGTCGGTAATTGCCTACTTTCCGTGTATTGCCTTTTTTGTGGAGGGGGAATTGTGATAGATATTACCTGTAATGGAACTGTTATCTGGCAAGAAGAACCAAAATTATAAAAACTATTAGGTAAATCTTCAAATTTCTGTATTTTTGTGACTTGTTTGACAGACATTCATTCTTTCCTTTTTTTTAACAAAAACAATAACATATATACAAAGTACTATACAAAGTGACTATAAATCAGCTTCCGACATTCTCCTCCCCGTAATTGAAGTTATTGAACTCAATTACTCTTCTTCGTTCCCACATCCAATATACAAATTCTGTTGACTGGACGACGAAGTGTTCCATTTATGGTCTTGACGTCTGCTACTCTAATGATTCCATCCTTTCCAGGGTAAACTGCCGTAATTTTCCCACGTGGCCAAGAGTTTCGGGGTCCATTTGGATCAGTAACCAATACCACATTGCCAACTTCTATATTTTTTCCAGTTGTTAGCCATTTCTCTCTTCGTACTAGTGTAGGCAAATATTCCTGCAGCCACCGTTTCCAGAATAGGTCGGATAATCGTTGTGCAGCTCTCCATTTTGTTAATAAACACAGATCTCTGTCATTTGTTGTCATCGGGATAGTGGCCAAGTAATCAGGACCTATCAAGAAATGATTAGGTGTCAACGCTTCAGCATCTTCGTGATCTAGTGATACGTGTGTCAAAGGTCTACTGTTGATTATATTTTCCACTTCTGTCAGTAACGTTCTCAGAATATACTCCGGTGGAAACTTCTGTATTAAAACTTGTTTGAGACTTTTCTTTATCGACTGGATCAGTCTTTACCAAGCTCCCCCCATATTGGGTGAAAGTGGTGGACAAAAATGCCATACTGTGTTTGTAGAAACGGAATATGAGATCACCCAGTATCTTCACGAAATTTTTACAGGTGCTTCAAAACATGGTAAAAACAGTATAGCAATCGAAAATTTTGCGCGGAACTGATAATATTAGGAGATATGGGCCCCCGAAGGTCCATAAAGAGAGGTTATAGGATATCACTTTTGGAAATTATAAACTGATATAAACAATTTCTATTTACACTAAAATAGTAACTGCACACACCTTTTACCTTTTAGTAGTATTAAAATTACATAATTTTCGATAAAGACATGAAAAAACTCCGATTACTTTTCATATAATTTTACAAAAGAAATGTCAAAAATCAAATGTTATGATTATTCGAAACTTGAAGTTCATTGATATTCGACGTTGCCTATGTCTCCAAAAGGGGAAAAGAAAATACTGAAATTCAATGCGTCATACATATTGAGCATATAAATGATAAGTATTACAGCATGAAATAACGATCTGATATGTGTTTAAAATGCAAAGTATATTTCACCACGCTTCTTGATATAATTTCGAAAATTAAGCATGATGTGCCGCATTTAGAAAGTTACCAAACATATAAAATAATTTGACTTCTGATTATTTTATTTTAAGTAATTTTAAACTAGACCAAGAAACGCATTTGGATTGGATGTTTTCTTGTATGCCTGGAATTAGTTTCTTACGTAAAAAGAAGGAACATAACCTAACCTAACTAGGCTAACCTTGTTACCCAAGTTGAATGCAATCTAATCAACCTTACAAGGCGACGCTTCGCTCCGCTCGCGAACATTTCGATCAAATCATTTTCTAACGTAAAAAGAAGGAACACAACCTAACCTTACTTGGCTAACCTTGCTATCCAAGTTGAATGCAAGCTAATCAACCTTATAAAGCGACGCTTCGCTCCGCTCGCGAAAATTTCGATCCAATTAATTGCGAAAATCCGGATTAGCCAAATTCACTTGAATAGTTGGCAACGTGGCATGTCCATAAAACGCCAAGATCAATGCAACCACCAATATTTGATTTTTGACAGTTCATGTGAAAAATTTAATGAAACATAATCGGAGTTTTTTCATGTCTTTATTGATCATTAATGCCTGAATGCACCGTTTGTCAATTCTAATTCTAGTTCCCCAATCCCGTTTTTGTAATCTTTTGCCCGTAGCTATGCACCGTCAGCAGATTGAATAATCCAGATTGGAAATCTGACAACGTTGGAATTGCAAGATTTTTTTTATAGTTGGAAATGATGAAACGTCAAAATTGTCAGTTTCGATTTTTATTCTCAAAATGACTGATGGTGAAAACACAAAAAGGATCCCAAATTTTTCCCTGGGAGAAAAGCAGAGTCTCATGAGGGTACTCTTGAAACACGCTAATATCATCGAGGACCAAAAAATAAACAAAATTTCCAATGATGATGAATCTCAAGCTTGGAAGCGAGATACGGAAGATTTCTGGAAACTGTGGCCTGATGGCAGCCAATAAAATCTCCGATTGTACTCTGATGACCCGCACAAGAATACAGACGCAATGTGGTCAGGTATTGGTCCATTGGGGTTAGACTATTATTTCTAAAATAAATAAGATAGTAGATAGATACCTGCTAGAAGCCGTTATACCACTACACCTCAAATCACCGAAAAACTATTTATGTAACCAAGGAGCATTCTCCATAAAATAAGTTGTGTTGGGTGAAGGTGCATGAGGTGGGGTAACCTACTAGCCAACAAGACACAATGACATACACTCCCTTGCATTCATCAAGTTACAAATCATTTTGGAATTCAATTTCGTCTTCTATGTTTTCCAGGAAGCTGAAAACTGTAGGTTTTGTAAGTCGAAATCTTCGAAAAAATTAATAATTGTCCATAGTGTCGAAATAATCACTCCTTTCGTAGACGAGGAAAACCAAAGGTGATATCGAGGATATCTAGGTTATCATCAATGAATATTTCGTCCTCCATTTTATCCATAAATTACGAAAAACTTGCAAAAAAACTCAACACTCAAATAATAGACGTCATTCGCTAAACCACGCTTCGTTGACCGATTAGAAAATCTGAAGCTTAAACCAGATTTTTCTTGCGGTGCATAATAAACAATAATCTAATCCAGGTTTTCGTAACTAATCCGCGAAATTAGCCTACGGTGCATACGGGCGTAAGTGATTTTAATATTACTTAAACGTTAAATGAGTGTACAGTTAATAGTTTAGTGCAAAAAGCCATTCTTTATATCAGTTTGCAGTTTCCAAAAGTGATATTCCATAACCTCTATTTATGGACCTTCTGGGGCCCATATCTCCTAAAATTATCTTTTCCGCGCTAAATTTTCGATTGCTATACTGTTTTTATCATCTTCTTAAGCTCCTGTGAAAATTTCATGAAGATACTGGGTGATCTCATATTCTTAACCTTTACCCTCCCTGTGTAACAAAGAATTGTGCACTTTCTGACAACCATTAATTTGACAGGACTTCTTTCGGGTACTTTTTTTGATTTCGTGATTGGAATACAAACAAGAAAAACATAAACGTCTTTTATTCACGAAATCCCATCGTTTGTCTACATTTATATTTGAAAATGAGCTACATTTTGACAAATGGTGATTTTCCCCATTGCAGAAAACACATCCCTTTGTCTTTTTGGCAATTTCAGTTGTAGTATAAGTATGTTCAAACTTCCTACCTTGTTTCTGCTCATATTTTGAAGTTGAAGGAAATGGATTCTGTAGCTGACACACATCATCAGCCAAGTTCTCCAACCATTCTTGAAATTTGACTAATTTCAAATCACTTTGAAGCAAATCCTTTGATTTCCTTACCCATTCCATTCTCAATCTTATGGGTAACTTGTATATCAAATCTTGAAGTAAAACTGGGTTTCTCAAATGGTCTTCCTGGTTCAAGGTTTGTATGGTGTTGACTAGATTTCCCACAGTATCTGAAAATTCAACAATATTATTGATTTTATCTTCTCTCACCGACGGAATGTTTTTGACTTTTTCTAGAAGTGTGTTTATTAAATATTCTGGTCGTCCAAAGCGTTTCTGTAATGTTTCTATGACTTTATCAACATTTTTTGGGAGAATTAGCAATGATTGAATAATTTCTCGGGCTTTACCTTTCAAACATTTCTGCAATCTTGACTGGTTCTCTTCTTGAGTATATCCACACATTCTTGTGGTATTGTTGTACTGACATATAAAATTTGGCCAATCAAGAGGATCGCCATTAAATATTGGTAAATCTTTAGGTATTGATTGTCTGGTTATCATTTTATGGAAGAACTTAATATCATTTGAATATTTTTTACCTGCATTTAAGTTGACATTGTCAGTTTGACAATGCTCCACGTTGGGACTATTATTCAGATTGTTCACCCATTCTACAACTCTAGACCCTTGACCACAATCACTTATAGATCTCTCGATGAGATTTCCGGAATTCGCTTCACTCACACCACTACCATTTTCCAAATTCGCTATTTTTAATGCTAGTTCTAAATCTAGCAATTCCCGTTCTCGTCGTTCTTTCTCTTTTTCAATTGCATGTTTTTTCTTGGCAATTTCCAGTTTCTCTTGTAAAATCTGGCAATGCGTACTACTAGTTACTGATCTTACCTTGGATTCGGATGATTTATGACTATTCTTACGAATCGATGTAGACAAACTTCCTTTTCTTAGGCTTTTCACTTCATTATCGATAACGTCTTGTTCAACCTCGACTTTTTCTGAGATCTGATTCTTCTTGAGACGTTCACTTCTTCTCACAGACATCTTTTGGATGGATGTATCTCCAAGAACTGTTCTTAAAGGATCAGAAGGACCACAATGTGATAGATATTACCTGTAATGGAACTGTTATCTGGCTAGAAGAACCAAAATTATAAAAACTATTAGGTAAATCTTCAAATTGCTGTATTTTTGTGACTTGTTTGACAGACATTCATTCTATCCTTTTTTTTTAACAAAAACAATAACATATATACAAAGTGACTATAAATCAGCTTCCGACAGGAATGACCACTGTGTGTTTGAATGCCGATGGATACTTTCCCACTTTCATACACAGGTTAAAAATGTGCGTTAATGGCTTTTGGATAAAAGTAGTCCAGACTTTTTTGGCACACTGTATATGGCCGTAGGTGAAGTATAGTACGTGATGCGTGTTGTAAAGCAATTACGCACTCATGGAATTTTTCCATTCGTGCGTAATATGCTTTTTACAACACTTGATACGCAATATACTATTATCAAATCTGAGTGTGTGTTCGATATCATCTGAAATCCTTGTTTCATTGTCAGGGGTACTATTGGACGAAAAATAGGCAATAATTTCAATAATTCAGTTAATTGATAAGGAAGTAGTGGTAAATTCTTCAACCATTGTCTGTAGAGTGTTTTTGTCTGCAAGGAAGTGAATGGGGTTTTTGGCTGATCTCAAAAAATCATTAAGATGGAACAGTTTAGGAGCCGGGATGGGTCCATGAGAAACACATGGTAAAATGTCAGATCATACCCATCCATATATTCATTCAACTATTCACAAGGAAACTGGAGAGCCAAATACCCAACTGAGAAGGAAGGGCATATTTTTTATTACGCGCCAAGTGCCTATTCACCAATTCGTCACGGTATATGAAAGACTGACACTGCATTAGAAAGGGGATACCATATTTTAATTTTAATCATCTTGTTGACGATGAACTCCAGTTATAAATATAAATTTTAAATACTGAGAATGAGTAATAGTAAACAATCAAACCATAAGTGGCATGTAATGGAGGGAAATATTTCAATTAGTGCAATGTATACTGTGTTTATTATGATAATGCATTAAATAATAACTTGAAAACATGGAAAAACCATAGTCGTTATTGTATAGATCTTCCAAATAATATTCAATTGTGGTTGGCCAAAAAATCAAGTAACGTTGTTTCTTCACAAAAATATTAGGTGATCGTCCTCGACTGTCATCTAATTTGCAATCAGATCTATGAAAATCTGTTTTGTTTACGATTTGAATTTATCAAAAAATAATGGTTTCTTCACCCCCTGATGCTTCTGACAATCACTACCATGAGTTATATACTGAACTATTAATCGTTTATTTTTTAATTTTTTTAAAAAATTTTTTTTCTATCGATATACTTTCCTTGTAAATTCACCTTGTGGAATGGAATAGATCTCATTTGGAAACCCGCTGGAAAAGATAATGTATAAACAGTAAGAAGTTGATCCGTATATACAGGGTGCGATCTAATTTATTGCACACCCGTTATGACGTATACACTCGTCCATTTTACGATCACAGTGCTTGAAAACTCGAAAAAAAACATTTTGTAAATTCCATAATTTTTGGAACCGAAACAGCGGACTTTTGGTAGGCAATACTTTTTTTTTCTTGCTTATTAAGGACATCGTGAAAATTTCAAAGGAAAAATCTTTATATTTTTCGATGGACTATCTACTATTAGCGTTTGTGCAAGGAGTTACAATTCATCCGGTATAGCAGTCATTGTCTATTAATCCCTTGATTGATATCATTTTCATTTCCGAGAAATTTCCACTGGCAACTTTTGAAGGACCTCGCACCGCATCAATGGGAAATTGGCTTTCGGTGAAATTGCTCGAATTTTTTATATATTGCAGAACTCGTGATGCTGATCAAATGTCTCCATTGCCCATGCTCTAAATTCAACAGTTTAGATTATATAGGGTGCTAAAGATAACTTTTCCAAAATTTCAAATGGCCATTGTAAAGAGACTTTTTCGAATATATAAACCAAATCGAGTATGATTCGATTGTTCATACGGCCGAAGAGAACAATGATTTCTGCACGTACAGACGATATACAGGGTGAGTCCAAAGATGGCAAGTTTTTCATTGATTTCCAAAAAATTGAGCGGTGGAATTTCATTCATTTTCAGCTATTTTGTAGGATACCAATATCAATTGCGATTGATGATATTAGCATCTCCTGAATTAAACTGACATATCTATTATGTATTTCTCATGAAACTGCACCAGTCCTGCATATTGATATATCCAAATGCCTGAAATTCCGGAAAAGTCGGTTTTAAACTCGATCGTTCACGGTGGAAGTTCAGTCTGCAGATACATAAAATATACAGGGTGGATCAAAAACTAGTGTCCTTTACTGATAATTTCCTCAAAGTAGTTATGTTTGACATTGATTTTATTGAAACATTTTCAGAAATACCGTCTGTTCGACATACATCTGCTGAAAGATTTTGAACAATATTATTAGTAAATAAAACTTCATCTACTACGATTGGTAGGATAACTCGAGTGATGGTAGAATAATCTCGAGAAATATTGGGAAATAATTAAAACAGAAACATTATTTACAACAAATAGGAAAGGTTCCAAAAATTTCCCTTTGTGTTGAGAATATTGTCAAGTATGAAAAATATCACCCGAGATAAATATAGCAATCATTTCTTTTTCAAAATTCAGAATTAAAATTAAACATAATAAGCCCAGTATTTAATCATATTCCATTAAAAATTTTATTAGTATTTCATCATTCAGTATCACATTTATTGAAATACAGTATTTCCTGCAAATTCAGAGTTCATCGCCGTTCATTAACAGGTGTCGGATTACAATTCAATTCCTGAGTACTGAATGGCAAGGACACTGATTCTGCAATAGGAAGCGCAATAAATCATGACTCAGCGATATTTTTAATATAAATTGAAATGATTGTTTTTGGCTCGGTTCTTTTTTGGTTTCCATTGAACCTTCTGGGTTTTATTATAATGTATGTTTACTTTTATTGATTTGTTTTTTGGTACATAGCCCCATTGTTCACTTCACTATTTTTGTATTCACCATTGTGTTATTTTTGCCCTTTTATAATTTTCAATAAACCATAATAGTTTTCACTTCACTTTTTTTATTGTATTTTTTATTTTTATTTTTTTTTAACTATTATGGTTTATTGAAAATGATAAAAGGGCAAAAATAACACAATGGCGAATACAAAAATAGTGAAGTGAACAATGGGGCTATGTACCAAAAAACAAATCAATAAAAGTAACACTTACATTATAATAACAACCCAGAGAAGGAGATGTGTCATCATGGACTGGCAGCATAAACAGCCACAATAAAAAGAACCGATCCAAAAACAATCATTTCAATTTATATTAAAAATATCGCTGAGTCATGATTTATTGCGCTTCCTATTGCAGAATCAGTGTCCTTGCCATTCGGTACTCAGGAATTGAATTGTAATCCGACACCTGTTAATGAACGGCGATGAACTCTGAATTTGCAGGAAATACTGTATTTCAATAAATGTGATACTGAATGATGAAATACTAATAAATAAATGAACTATGGAATTTTCAACTCTGGGCTTAATTATGTTCAAATTTAATTCTGAATTTTGAAGAAGAAATGATTGCTATATTTATATCGGGTGATATTTTTCATACTTGACAATATGATTGTCGTAATACCCGGAAGTTGCAACTTTTGTCGATGTACAAATAAGTACCATCTATATAAACTATTGCTTTTGGTTCATTGGGTTGTGGATTGTACAATTGATTCGCGAAAACACTAACATGTCGTTCTATAAATTGTTCTCTTGCTATTGCGGTAAATCCTATATCATCGGGTACGAAACGAGTCATCAAAGATTCTCGCACTTTAGTTATCACTAAACTTGTTGCTAGGCGTCTTGAATAATTGAACATGATGGTTAAAAATTCATCAGAGTTTGCATAAGAATGTCAATAAATATTTTTAAAAAATATGTCTCTTGTCTTGGTACAGATACACAATATATAAGTCACCAAACTGTTTTTTTTGTGAGCGGAGCAATGGATTTGAATTCTTCATCAAAAAAACTATTCTCGTCTACGTAATCCAATTTACGCTTAGCGGCAGTTCTGAGTTCTTTTAAAAATGATTGAAGTTCCTGACCTTCCAGAGCGTAAGGTCTATTGATATATCTTAAGCCTATCTGTGGGATGGGAAATAAAAAGCCACGATCATCAAGATGAATTCTACAGGAATGGGTATTTTCTGGTATATAGATGTTCTGATTTATGAACACGTTGACTCTGCATTCTATTATAAGGCTTTGAGGATCAGCTACACCATTGCAAATGAGACACGTGTGCCTTGAGGATTGTGTTAAAATATGCAATCTAAAACATCCCGGATCTTCTTGAAGGTGATGAATCTCTTGAATAATTGATTGGTTGCATGTCAAATGGATTCTATTTCTGCGACATGTGGAAATCCCCTTTGGTCGCGTCTTTCAATGGCAATTTCTCATTTCAATTCATTTGGTTCTCCATCGAGTCGCGCCATGTATTGAATATAACATCACACGTAAAACAATTCAATCGGTGACGATTAGCCATTTTTTCAATAATTGATATGATTTCAATGAGAACTTGACATATGCAATGATTGCAAAATGACAATTCAGTATTTGTTAAACAAATGGATATGGTTGCTATATGTCATTCCAAACCAGAGCCATTCTGACCAAACTAAAGTTGCAGCTAGTCCATCTCCTCTCCACTTTTCAAATGAACTTAGTGTCGGGATAGTATACATGACTTAGAGTGAACATTTTATGGCATAGGCTTATAAATGGAAAGTGTGAGTCACAAATTGGTCACAAATGGTTCACAGCAGGCTACTAAACATGTCTTCCTTTCCATATACAGGAAGTTTCAATTACCAATCAATGGACATTTCACCAATTGAGGTGTGAATTCGAGTAACGAGTATGTTTTGCGAATTGGTAGTTTTGCTAGTCATTGGTGGGAAGTCGATTGTGGTTTATTCTAAAATTCCATATGCAAAATATCTAGAATCTAGAAATTCTCCAAGGAATATTGAAATTGATTGTTGTTACGCAATGTGATACACCTGTATAGGTACGAAACATTTTTTGTAATGAAATATGAGCATATTCAGTTACCTATAATATTGTTATTCATGATTTTGTTTTATTTTTAATATTTTTCGAGATTTTTTTACCTTCACTCGAGTCGTTCTACTACTCGTAGTATATACAGGTTTATACATATCATTTAAAATATTCCAGAGAAAATTGTTCAAAATCTTTCAACAGATGTGTGTCGAACACATATTCGTGGAAATTTTTCAATCAAATCAATATCAAACATCAAACTACTTCGAGGAAATTATCAGTGAAGGACACTAGTTTTTGATCCACCCTGTATATTTTATGTATCTGCAGAGTGAACTTTCACCGTGAACGATCGAGAATTTCAGTCATTTGGATATATCAATAAGCAGGACTGTTGCAATTTCATGAGAAATACATATTAGATATGTCAGTTCAATTCAGGAGATGCTAATATCATCAATCGCAATTGATATTGGTATCCTACAAAATATCTGAAAATGAATGAAATTCCACCCTTTAATTTTTTGGAAATCACTGGAAAATCTTGCTATCTTTGGACTCACCCTGTATATCGTCTGTACGTGCAGAAATCATTGTTCTCTATAGTGTATTCAAATCGGCCGTATGAACAATGCATATTCGATTTGGTTTCTTCACAATGGCCATTTAAAATTTTTGAATAGTTATCTTTACCACCCTATATAATCTTAACTGTTAAATTTAGAGCGGTAGTGCAATGGATACATTTGATCAGCATCACGAGTTCTGCAATATATAAAAAATTCGAGCAAATTCACCGAATGCCAATTTTCCATTGATGCGGTGCGAGGTCCTTTGAGGAACAGTTGTTTATGATGCTACCACATAAAAAACAGAATGATACCTCAAATAAACCCATTTTCTGCGCAAATATGCAGCTACGAACAGCTCTAAACTCATTGAGATGCTTCAAAAATTCTTGAATAGAATAGAGTTTAACGTTTTTTTTTCATGGAGATGCGGTTTTCCGATAAAAATATGTTCTATTTTTTCTGCCACATGATTCGTTAGCTTGACTGTTGACAATTTCAAAATTAATAATTAAATTATGAAATATACCTTTCCAACTGGCCGCTTATCGAGTTATTATATCTTTCGATTGGGAACAGTGTTCAAAATGTAAATATTTTAGACTGGGAGTAAGAACATGTAAACGAGCACAGTACCCCTTTTCATATGCTTTTTCGGATAGATCCAATAATATATTTTACTTATATCATGGATCAAGTAACGAAAATCCATATCAAATTATATCCCACGTAGTTCCGAATATTCCTTGCACTCACCAATTATTCCAAATAGATGTGTTTTACAAACCATCGAACAAGTTTTTTGTAACATCACGAATTCGTTCGCCTTGAATGAATCATTATGATTAGCAGTGTTGATCATTACGGAGCATTGGCGTGATTTTTCAGCACTATGATCTTAGTGCATTTTTTACTATAATCTCACTTAGCACAATAGCACTTGATACCTGATGAATAGTCATTTTTTGTTCATATCACGTGCTGAATTCCTTGCTTTTTGCAAATGAGGTTATTACTATCAAGCCGCAGAGAAACTCTAGTGAATTTACTATGTATACATATCTACAAATCTACAGAAAGTTCGCATCATATGGGAAATTCTTTTATTAATAAATTTTGACAAATATCGATACGTAATCGCTTCTGCATCAAAAGAAACCCCAGAAGACATTCGTCTTTTTGTGTTTGGCGGGAAATTTTAAAAATAAAAAAATTATGTCTCAAAACACACTTATTCGAAAAAATATCGGAAAATGTTATTGAAAATTTTCAGAATGACATTTCATACATGTTTTGAAAGAAATCTGAGTTAAAAAAATATTTTTATTCTTTTTTGCCACAAAAAAAAACAATTTAGAAAAATATTTTTGACAAAACAACTCATTAGTAAAGCCAACAGTGATATTTTAAATAATATTTTGTAAAGATTTTGCAAGCTATTTCTATTTTATTCGGAGAAAATTTGTCATGTGTTCAGCTGCTTCATAAGAGACCACTGAAATATCTCCAGGACATTATAATCCCGATACTATTTATTATCAATAAAGGAGCATGTATCTACACAATTTCAATTTGAATTTTTATTAGAACAAAAAATTATTTGATTTTTGACATAACAAGAACTTACAAATGTTTATCTTTTTATTTTCAAACAATGCAAAATAGAAACTGAAATAACATACATACTCGAAACTTTGTAATTGTCCATTACTCGACATGTGTTCCCTGACGTTCAATACATATGTAGTTGTTCGGGATTTCATTTCTCTGGACACATTTTGCAGGATTTGTGGTGTAATGTTATTAATACATTGTCGTATTACTTCTTCTAAATGGTCGATATTATGAAATGGCCGATGTTTATAAACCTTACTTTCGAAGTAGCCCTATAAAAAGAAATCCAAGGGCCTCAAATCTGGGGATCTTGCAGGCCACGGGTTTTCTGAATATCGTCCTATCCACTTATGAAAAAAGTGTTCCTTAAGCCACGCTCTGACTTCAAGGGTACTATGTATTGACGCTACGTCTTGTTGGAAAAAAATATCATTTCTTCTTTCCAGCGGTAATCCATCTGAGAAATAAAAAAAATCGTTTTTTGAAAACTCTAAATAATTTCGTGAATTGAAGTTGCGCCTAAAAAAGTAAGGCCCAACGATCTGCGTATCTAATATGCCGCACCAAACATTACTTCTGAGAGAAAATTGACTTTTTGCCTCTATCGTCTAATTTGGGTTCTCATCAGCCCATCATCTACAGTTCTGGGAACTGACAGTACAGTTTGATGTAAAAGTCGCCTCATCAGTAAATAAAACTTTTGTAGGGAAATTTTGGCATTCTTCAATCATGCCTTGGAACCAAAATGAAAAATCTAGGCGGGCATCGAAATCTCTATCGAGTAAGGTGTGGATAAATTCTGGTTTGTATGCACGAAATTTATTATTCTTCAAAATGGATTTTTCTCCGATAGTGCCATCTGTGGATTTTCTGTTACCGATAACAAAACATTAAATACACCTTCATCATTGGAGACGGGCTTATTATGTGGAATTTTGTAACGATTTTCTACACTGCCTGTACTTACCCATCTCACATCCTAACTGTTATACAGTGAGCATCATAAGTATTACCCCCGCTATGTAACTCGTTACTGGACTCTTGTTAGGAAAATCGCCGAGACACATCGACTTTTGATTTCTACAATGTACATTTTTGTATGGATAGTTTACCCCTAATTTCATCCCTTACTGGAGGGGAGCATCCCTTTCGAAAAATTTAAATAGCATGGGGTGGTGAGTGATAGTTCATCTGAAAAGATGTGTTATCCTCCATTCAACTGTGCAAAAAATCTGAAATTTGCTTCATTACGTGTTGAGTTATTAATGTTTAAAAATAACAAAACACCACAAACTAACACTAACCCTATCTGTTATTACAATAAATGATCAAAAGGTTCCTCGTTGACCTCCTGGCAAAAATGAAGTCTATTTTTAGTTTTACCCCTGTCGCTTTGCGAAGTTTCTCTAGTCATTGTTGCACACACTTCCGTAATCCGCGCTCGCAACTCCTGGATACAGTGACACTGAGTCTCGTATACTTTAGATTTTAGGTAACCCCATAGAAAAAATCTAAAGGGAATAGATCTGGTGATCTTGGAGGCCATTCCACATATCCTCGGCGCCCGATCCATCGTCCTGCATAAACAGTATTCAAATAATTCCTCACAGTAACTTTAAAATGAGGAGGAGCTCCATCTTGTTGCAAAATAATCTTCATGTCAAATTCGTCTTCATTATTTTCGACAGTTGCCACTATCAGTAGATCTATCACTGTTTCCAACATTTGCAAATAGGGGAACAGTCAGATTTTCTCAATAAATAAGGACCTATAATGTGGTCACCCAGTATTCCTGCCCACACATGAACTTTTTGTGGAAACTGAGTATGAGTTTCGCGAAAAAGTCAAGGATTTTCATCGGACCAGTACCTCACATTTTGTCTATGCACGTGACCTTTAAAAAAAAGTTGCCCCATCACTGAAACAAATGTGTTTCAAATAGCTGGGATTTTGCAGAATATTATTAGATACAATTTCACAATATTCTAGACGGCGGTCTGGATCATCGTCCGTCAGAACCCTCTTTATTTTATAGGGATGAAATATTTTTTTTCAGAACTCTCAATACAGTCATCTGCAAAACCTCACAATTCAAGGCAACAGTTCTACTCGATGGGGACGGATTTTTAACAAATTCGCCCATAATGTCGACTTGTTTATCTTCCCCTGTAGTTGATCGCCCAGAACATTTTTTATTTTGCACACTGCCGTTCTCACAAAAAATTTCCACTAAATGTTTGGAATAATGTCTATCAATAGGGCAATCTGGAAACCGTTCATTGAACATTTGTACAGCCTCATGATAATTGCGCTGAGCCTCACCAAAAATAACAATCGCTTTGCATTTCTCATTTAACTCACGTGGTGCAACCATTATTTGGAGATGAATAGCAATCAAAACTTACAGCTAGAATACACTGACTCGCACTCTCCTTGATATCAGTTTATTGTTTTGACCATTTATCCTGAAAACAATGCTAAAACACCAACAAAAACGTGCAGTTAATTTCCAAGCATATGGCAAATAAGTCTCAGTTGACGTCTGAACCAAAACCGATATCATGCAGGGCCGAATTTTAATTCTAGGGATGAGTGCGCTACGTTAATTTCCGATATTCTGGAACAATAAGGACTGGAGAATTAATGGAGCAAATGTCAATTCCTTTGCACGGTTGAAAAGAGAATAAAACCCCCTTTCAAATGAGCTATCACTCACTATTTACATTTAATCAAGGGTTGCTCCCCTCCAGTAAGGGATCAAATCGGGGGTAAACTATTCATACAAAAATGTACATTGGAGAAATCAAAAGTCGATGTGTCTCGGCGATTTTCCTTACAAGAGTCCAGTAACGAGTTAGATAGGAGGGGTAACACTTATATCGCTCACTGTATACTATAACTAGCTGGTACCAGCGACTTCGTCTGCGTTGAACTTTTGTGACTATTACAAATTCACTTACCCCTTTAGGGACGAAATGTCTAAAAATAATGAAACACGTATTTCTTTATTTGTAACATAGACCTCAAAAATCAATTTTAATGACCATAACATCAAAACTAACGGAAACCTCACACAACTTTCACCCCTTCCGCCCTCTAGGGGTTGCATTTATAAAAACACTGAAACATGTATTTCTTAATCCCTTACAAAGACCTCAAATACTCATTTTTATGACCCTAACTTGAAAACTAGCGGAACCCCCATACAAACTTTCACCGACCATTTCACCCCTTCAGTGATCATGATCCTAACGTCAAAACTAACTATGCAGACTTCCAATCCCCATTTACCCCTTCAGGGTTGAATTTTCGAAAACCCTGAAACACATATTCATTTGTGAAGAAGAACCCAAATACTAATTTCCAAGACTCTAATTTCAAAACCAACTGTACTTTCACTTTCTGCTCCTCTCTCACCCACCTTTCCACCCCTTTAGGGATGGAATATCAAAAAAAATGTGCTGCCAAAATTCTAGCTCTTAGATACAACCGTTTGGTCTGGGTCATCAGTCAATCAGTTAGTCAATTAGTCACGACATGTAATACAGTGTGGAACAGAAAAATGGAATTAATTCATTATTTCAATTGATGTGCATATTTATAAAAAATCCCGAAATACGTCAATTTCAGATTTCGAAATGACATCCTGCAATGACAAAATTTCATCCCTACTTTCAACCCCATTCGAGTGACAGTTAAAACCCTCAAATTTTTAAATGGGAAGTAGGGGCATGTGATACATCATTACAAAGGTATTTTAATTCTCTATTCAAAAATGTTAGTTTTTTTTTAATTTGTGTGATAAATTACCATGAAAAAATAAAATTATCAGTTCAGTTCCTGATGATGATATTCTTTTTCTTGAGTCAACTAAATCAAATGGTTTGGTTTTGTATACCATACTTTTCATTTATCCCCATAAGAAGAAGTCCACTGGCGTAAGATCAGGTGATCGTGCTGGCCATTCAATCCATATTCGCCTTCCTATCCACCGATTTGGAAATATTCGGTGTAGGTACTGCCGGACATTGATTTAGTGATGTGGAGGTGCTCCATCTTGCTGAAACCATATCATATCCGCTAGAACTTCTTGGTTTGTTGGATCAGGATGTAAGTTTGCCAAAGTTGGCACAACGTTTTTTTTGAGCATTAATACTTATCCCCATTCAAATTGCCATCAATGAAAAACGGACCTATGCCATGGTTTTTAACTATCCCTGCCCAAACATTAACCTTTTGAAGGTATTGTGTATTTTTTTCTTTCATCCAGTGAGGGTTTTCCGTTGACCAGTAGCGGCAATTTTGACGATTAGCATGTCCGTGAAGCGTAAAAGTACACTCATCAGAATACAAAACATGTTGCAATTGGATCACATTGTTATCTAACATTTCCATCATTTGTTCACAAAAATATGTTCTTCGATCAAAATCATCTTCCATGAGCTCCTGAGTTGGTATCATTTTATAGGGATGCATTTTATTTTCTTTTAATATTCGAAGAATCGACGAATGGCTAACCCAATGTTGCGGCTGCTTGTCGACTCGAAGTATGTGGGTTTTCCTGAAACTCAAGCAGTACATCCAATTTGGTATCAATATTTATTGCTTTGGAAGGTGCTTTTTTTCATCTGCCTCACATGTCCAACCTCGCGAAATTGCTTTTGTATCTTACTTATTGTCCCTTGGCGGCAAATCCGGAAATTTTTCGAGAAACTTCGATCTGTGTTCGAGTGTTGTCTCCGTAACCACTCATCTGCAGAACTGTTATTTTGTGCATTTCTGTTAAACGAACCATGTTTCTGAATTGCAGTTGACGAAATTCAAACGACAAGTATAACACTGACAACTACTGTCATGCGGTTATAATCCCACAAAACTACACCAGTATGGTTGCAGAGGAACCACGTACAAATGGTTTGAATCTTACCTTTCGGGTAAGAATCAAATGGTGAGAACAACAGAACTTTCTGAAAGAAAGGAAATTAAGTCCGGAGTGCCTCAAGGATCAGTTCTCGGTCCCATTCTGTTCTTGTTGTACATAAACGACCGAACCAACTTGAACATATCTGGAAAATTCACCCTATTTGCGGATGATACCACGATATTATGGAACAGCAAGAATTCTAACACCTTACCCGACTTAATATCTACTGATATGAAAAAAATTAAGGAATGGTGCGATGCAAATTTGTTATCCTTCAATACAACAAAAACAAACATCATTTCATTTAGATGCTCTCTTGACGACCTTACATTTAGTAATAACATATTGATCGAGAACAAGCCTCTAACTAAACTCCTAGGTATACATATTGATAATAAGCTCAAATTCGACGGACATATCAAGCATCTCAAAAGCAAGATTTCTGCTGGATGCTATGCACTGAGAGTAACTTCGTCGAATTTGGGATCTAAAATCGCCAAAACTGTATATTACGCCCTAATAGAGTCCCATTTACGTTATGGAATACCTTTTTGGGGTGTTAGCAACTCATCGGCACTTCAATCAGTCTTGGTGCTGCAGAAACGTGCTTTAAGGTACTTGCGTAAACTAAAACCCCGTGATTCTTGCAGAAACATATTTGTTGAAGAAAAATACTAACAGTATTTGCGTTATTCATTCTAGAATCAGTTTGTCTCATATACAAGAATGTGTCTATGTTCGAGGCTTCAGGTAGTCATTACAACACCCGCTCTCACATGTTGAAATTGCCAATTCCCTCATCAAACATGATCAGAGATTCGATTTACTACAACGGGGTTAAGATGTACAATCACCTCCCCTCACACATAAGGGAGGCGAATATGAATATGAACATTCCAAACTTTAGAAAAATTATTAAAAAGTTTCTGGCAGATAGACCCTATTACAACTTGCAGGAGTTTTACAATGATAAATTTGATTGACAGGGTGCATATTTGAATCCATGTAAGTTTTTAAGTTGACGTCACTAAGTTGTAGATGTGTTTGTGTCTATATGTAAATTGTTTATGTGTGTATACATCTACGTGTTTATATGTATATACATGTCTATACAGGTATGTTTTGTGTATATAAATGGGCGTGTGTGTACGATATATATTTTTTATATTTTTTAACAATACAGACAACTCTTATTTTTAGATATTTTTTATAAATCTTGTAATCATCAGTAATACTTCTATATTCAAGCTTTGTCCACAAGATTTACTCTTACTGACATTAAAGTATATTTATTATTATTATTATTATTGAAACAAAACTTAACATTGCCATGGTAACTTTTACAATGGGCTACTAGACTGTCATTATAAAACGAATTTCATGATGATAGATAATATGAGATCGAATCAAATCTATTAACATCTGCCTGATAATAACTTTTTGGCATTTGGTAGTTTTCATAAAATTAATTTCAAAACATGAAATAATCAGGACAGTACCTGAATGAGTGGTGATGATAACAGTGATATTCTAAATTTGATACCACCTAATCTGATATTGTAGGAGTTAATTTCAATCCATAAATAAGACAGAGATTGGATAAGAAGTGTTAATTCAGGGTTGTCCCGGATTTTTCACGCTGGAGGTTGTGGATTCAATTCCTAAAATTGTATTTTTGCTTTATGAAATCAATTAGAGTAATGTTCGATTTATATAATATTTTTAAATATTTGTATTTTTAATGACGGCATGAAAGTGTATGATTGAAAAGATAACAGATTTCTAATGATATGATTAAAATAGTCGTAGAAAAACTATAGAGTACAATATACTATTTCTCACTTTCTCATTATCAAGAAACGGTATTAGTATTAGTTTTCAGCGTGTTGAAGCAAATTACGTCATTCAATTTTTTTTTTTTAAGAATTCTAAAGAAATAGTATTTTTGAATAGAGAATGAAGAGACCTTTTAAATGATGTATCACATGCCCCTACTTTCCATTTGAAAACTTGGGGGTGGTAACTGTCACTCGAAGGGGGTTGAAAGTAGGAATGAAATATTGTCATTGCAGCATGACATTTCAACATCTGAAATTATATTTCGGGATTTTTTATAAATGTGCACAATAACTGAAATAACAAATTTATTCCATGTGGCTGTTCCACACTGTATATTTACGTATATCCCAAACACGAGGTAGCTGCTGTGAACCGTTGAGGAGATATCTCGACTGCCTTCCGTCTCCATCATCAGATTAATTCCGAGCCTCCATCATATTGTAGTATCATCAGAACTACATATTTGTGCCAAGTTTCAAAAGAACGGTTCACAGGTGTAAAATCAATAAATAATCCCCTATTTTCTACCCCTTAGGGATGTAATTTTTTTCACATTCAAATGAGGCCAACTTCGGAGCATACCCTATACAATAATCATCTGAATCGGATTACTCAGTATAAAGTTATGCGTGGTGGAAGTGGTTAAAAGTAAAAATTCAGTGGGTGAACCTACAATCATCCCCCATTTTCTTACCCTAAGGAGTGGTTTTGTTTTCAAATCCAAATGGGACCAATTCGAAGTATACTCTATGCAGTTAACAAAGAATCATCAAAATCGGTCTACTCTGTAAAAATGTATGCGGGGTCACACATAATAAATATATAGGCGACGACTAGAGAACTTCCTTCTTTTTTTTTCGTCGGTTAAAAATAGGGGGTACTTCCATGAGAAGTGAGACATATATTTGGAGTTTTAATGATTTTCTCGCATCATAGATTCAACTACTATGAATTTTTTATTGTCCAGTCAATATCCAACAATGCTATGCGCATGGAACCCTTTTATAATTTATAATTGTTCACTCATTCGAATTAAACATCATTTTTGGTGTCAGTTTAGCTTATTTGAAAAATAGTCTAATCAAATATATCTCGGTCTATTATTTTTCAAGAAAAATTTGATCTGTTAATGTGCACGAAATTTCGTGCCATTAAAATTCCACGATATTAGGTCTAAGCTTCACCGAACAGATTATAGGTGTCACTATCTATAATTTGATGCTTTTCACATTTTCGTACTTGCCGGTAGGTATTAGCACTACGAGATATTTGATACAATTTGAAAGAGACCACAACCGTCCTGATGATTGGGAAACCATGAAACAGTGTTGGCGGATGGTGGGCTCTCTTGGATTCGTAACAAATTTCTCTTTATCTAGTTATTTGTTTTGCGTTACTCTGAACGTACTAGGAGTACGACTATTGTTGTCGTGGGTTGGCCTATGCTGACATCTGTTGGTGACCTGTTAATGTGCACGAAATTTCGTGCCATTAAAATTCCACGATATCAGGTCTAAGCTTCACCGCACAGATTATAGGTGTCCACTATCTTTAATTTGATGCTTTTCACATTTTCGTACTTGCCGGTAGGTATTAGCACTACGAGATATTTGATACGAATTTGAAAGAGACCACAAGCCGTCCTGATGATTGCTTATTATAAGTAACTTCCCTCGACAAATTAAATGACAAAATCTCTAGCCTTCGGCTCGAGAGTTTGATCATGCAATATTTTGATCAGAATTTTATCCGGCAAAATAATATTCCCTTGATATATTGTAACTGACTATTGCCCCTACATACCTAAAGGGCGACTTCCGGTGAAAATAAAACATCGGCGTGTTAACACTGAAAACGCATTCATGCCATGAAAATACGAAATTTTATTAAATCTCGTCGTTTTTCTATCGATAAAAGAACACTTGAATGTAAAAGACACCAGGTATTTTTCGTGAAAAAAACATGCACTAGTGCATTTTTCGTGACAATTCAACTCATGTATAAAAAATCGCATATGCCACAGTGCAATTGTCAGTTTGACAGCGGCAAAAGTTAGCTGCAACTCTTACAGCGACAAATGCACTAGTGGTTTTTTCACTTATTCATTTGTTTATCAATTATCGCGGTGTTGGTTGCCAAAATAAATAAAGTTTGCATTGATATGTTTCTAAATTCTTATTCATTAAATTGTCCTGCCGAATTACACTCGATGTTTGTATTGATATCGGGTAAATTTGTGTTGTTCAAATTCTAAACTGTTTCCTTTAGCAATTGGACTCGAAAAACTGTCAACAGTTTCTCATTCATTCAACAACCCAAATTTACCCGATAAAATACAAACCTCTCGTGCAATTATAAGTGAACAAAATCAGCAATTTTTTCACTGTTGTCAAGACAATTCATTGTTTGTTTGCTCACATTGCTGATGACAATTCATTATTTGTTGAATGTCAAGATTAAACACCCTTCAGGTTTTGGTATTAGTCTTAGAGCTGGCTACAGGACCAGCAACATGTCTCGGTCCACGGAATATTTTACCTAAATCTCCCATTATACCAGATATCGTGCATCTCTTAGTTCTAGGCAACGGCCAGAATTTACAAATATCACGCTATCTTGGCTAAATTGTACATTCAATTCAATTGTACTCTTCAGATTTAGCCTAGTCACATTCCCCAAGAAAAAATCTGGAAGAGCATATATATAATTGAAATAAGGGCCATTTGTCACCAAACATACATATCATGCTAAAAAATCAACAAAATGGAAACAATCACCCACTTCACATCACCCTCTGGTCTGGTGCAAGCTCGTGCAAACATTTAGCCGCCTGGAAAGCCGTTTCTTCGGGAGTTTCTTTCTTCAAGACGCATTTTTTCATGACCTCTTCAACTTTCTTGTCATCCTTGACGATATCCTTGAGCTTAGCTTTAGCAACTTCCATAACTATATCCCCATTTTTGTCTTGCAGCCCGACCTTCTTGTTGAAGCAGAGGATTTGCTTCTTGAGTTTTTCGTCGTTCGTGTATTCCCCCTGAGCTGCTTTCATCGCTATACCCAGATCTACTTTGGTTTCTTCCAAGCATTCTTTGTGGAGCTGGATGATTTTCGCTTTTTGTTCTTCCGATAGTAATTCAGCCTGTAGAAAAAAGGATTATAAGCTACATGAGAGGAAAATTATTTGGATTGATCTGTGTTATGTGGAGATGTGAAGAGCATCTATCGATCGAAAACGGTGAACAGTTTATTTTTTACAAGTTTTGTCTGTCTGTCTAGCTGTAATCATATCTTGTAAGTTCTAATTGCCCGATTAACGTAAAATTTCGCATAGTTCCCATGACAATGCATTATGTAATTTTTGTTAGAGAAAAAATAAAATGGCGGCTTTAAGATGGCCGACGATCTCTGTGTTATGGTCCGATTCCATTAAAATTGGTATATGGGGATTTGCGGGGTGGAGATTATGAATTTTTATTCAAAATTCACAAATTCAAGATGGCGGCTCCAAGATGAAGACGAGTTTTGTGATTATGGTTCGATTCTATTCTAAATTGGTATGTGGGGATTTCCGGGTTGATGATTATGTTTTTTCTGTCAAAATTCATAGAATCAAAATGGCGGCTCCAAGATGGCGGACGATCTCTGTGATTATGTAGAGTTAGTAATTAATTCTTTGGTCCTTTCGGTCCAAAAAAAAAATATTTCATTGAAAAATATTTATTTTACGACGTACGTTTCTGCTAATAATAAGCCATTTTCAAATTCTACAAAAAATTGAGGTGTAATTAAAATTGTAGCAAAAGGAGAGATAGAATTACTTACATGAACAGAACGAGGTTAAAATGATCAGCATGTTGATGTCTTAGTCGGTAGTTGTAAAATGTGAATACAGATGTTTATCGTTGTTAAAATAAAAAGTAGTTGGAAAGAAAAACTATGATTGATTTGTTTGAAAATATGAACAGGGTGTTCATAAAATCGAATGTGGAATCATCTGCGACTGAAAGATAAACTTTAGTCACTATCTTCCATCCTTCAAGGTAACCTCTTGTGGGGTATTCATTTTTATCGTGGATTTTTCAATTCACAAAAAAATCTTCCTATTCAACATTGAATTTCCCTTTTCAAAAACTATGAATTAGCGGAATTGCTGCATACGGGGTTATAGTATTATCTACATATAAAAGGTGATTCGGAAAGATGTAAATTTCTGATAGATGTGATTAATTTATCAAATTGATGTAAATTGTGGACAAATTTTGAATGTTATTCCGGTTATTCACTGAGTTTTGATCTTTTTTAATTACAGGAAATGGGGTATCCCATCGCTGTGATTATGGTCTGATTCTATTCAACTTTGGTATGCCGGGGTTTTTGGGGTCGGAGATTACTGATTTTTCGTCAGAATTCATGAATTGAAGATGGCAGCTCCAGAATTGCGGACGAGTTCATCTTTAGATGGTCTCCTCATTGAAGAACTAGATATCTCTGATTTTTTTTTTAATAATTGTTTTATTTGTGTGAGCATTGTCCACAAAATACGTGAGCACCTCAGGTGGAGGAGGGATAGTGGCTTTCGTAACGAACTGTGTCAGGGGTGGATTAGTTATAAAGAACGTCACGCAAAATATCTGGAAAAAATCAAATATATCCACTTAGCTTAGCACCAGCGTTTTTAGGTAGTGTAATGGCAGCGATCAACCAAGTATTTTAATGTATCCATGTGTAATACCCTTAACTGAAGAATGCGGCCATAAAAATTATTAGATCAGAATTCATTCAGTGTTCAGCAAGTACGGAGAGACGTTCTGTTTTAGGCTTCATATTATGAAGCGAATTGAAGTAGTTTCACATTTCATCTAGAGAAGATGCATTCCCATCTTCTGATGCGAAGTAAATGTAGACTTCGTATTTTTATAAAGTAACCAATTCACAAAAGTATGCAGAAAAATAGTAGAAGTGTAACTCTCAGAAATCATCTCAGTAATAACTCAACTAATGGAATTAATATTTGTCGAAGAAGCTACATAATCATATTACGATCCGTGAACGCATAATAAAATATGGGTAATTCAAAAGAATAATTAAGTAACATTCAAAACGTGGTGTGTTCTGCAGTTGAGGGTGAGAAAATAAAACTGTTTATTTGGCAAGGTATATATGTATAGTGTAATAAGGAACTATTCCCTGATTGATTTCATAGTAGACTCAACTATTGAAATATTAGCAATCGCCAAAAATTGAAATATTAGCAATCGCCAAAATAACTGAAGAACAGTTATTTTATTTGGCATTCCATATTTGTTTCTTATTCAAGTATTGAAATTAATTTTGACTTCTTATACATTTTCTCCGTAAATTATAGCAGGTATATCAATTGTAAAATATATATATATATATATATATATATATATATATATATATATATATTATATATATATATATATATATATATATATATATATAGAATAACAAATAAAATGAACCTATGCCATGCTGGTACCTAAAGAAAAACATCCGCCACATTGCTTACGTAAAAGTTAATATATCGTACAGTAGTTAAGTTACGACCAAACTACAGTTAATGAAAATGATCAAACAAAAGTGGAGAATAAAAAACAATTGCACTATGGTTTCCCTACAACGTGATTTACTAGAAATTCAGAGCCTCTCAAACACATGTTTGATGGTAAGTTTCCTTACGAATTATTTGCCTTCTAACGATATCAATAATTAGAATTGTATAATTTACAGTTCGTACAAAAATTTACCAATGTCACACAGCCCTGAAACTTCGTCCTTTTACATGTTCTTGTCTTTGTCAATGAAGAAGACGAGGAACTCCCGTCGAAACGTCACAATAAATCCCAAAATGGAATGATTTCAAACGAGTCTTAGTATGTCCCACCGAACCTCATAACCCAAGAAACTACCCCAAAATATATATATATATATATATATATATATATATACAGTATCGGAAACAATTTATTTGGGGTATAGACAGAAATCTACACGAGCAACGAGGAACGCAATGATATGATAATACCACATAAACAAGAGAGACGCACTGCTGTGCGCCCCTCCTGTTACCCCACCCGACGCATTAACTGACCACGTGGCAATGCGACACAGCGCACTGCGACTCAACTCATTCTTGCCGAGCCGTGGTTGCGAAAACAAAAGATCGTGACAATTACTACCTTTTGAAACATGCCGCCTATTTACACAACATATATTTGTCTTTTCTTGTAAATATTTTTTTTCTCTCCATTCAAGAAATAATTGTTTTTCTGTTAGAAATAAGTTTTTTGTTTTTATTGTCTCACAGAAATGCCGTTTGCTTTTGTTTATGTTTGAGAATTTCATTTTGTTTTCGCGGCCACCACGGCACCAAAGATATTTTGATCTACCTGTCGTCCGACAGATTAAATTGAATCAATGATTCAGTTTAATTTGTTCAAATTATCTGATGTGAAATAATCGTCAATAATTCTTCTTCATTGCAGCGCACACATTCTCCCGACTGCTGCTGGTATGATACTGACGTCCTGAACTGACCGCCCTGACTCTCCTATCTCTGTGTCGTGACGTCGATATCCCTTCCTCGAGCGAGTCGAGAAGAAATTGTAATGCTCTCTCAACATATTATTTACGCTCTCATAAAATCACCATACCCAAGATAAATACTTTCCGATACTGTATGTATATATTATATATATATATATATATATATATATATATATTATTACAAGTCCTAACTGTATTATTGTTTCTAAACTATCTGGGATTGGTAACTGTACTGTCAAATTAAGCCCCACGCTTCATTACATACTGAGTGAGATAGCTTCCCAAGCCGCTCTGGGAGGTTGTTCAGTTATTGGTCACTAGACTAATAAAGCTCAGTAGGGTTGAGGCCTAGCTATTAAAAAAATTAACGAGCAGCAACAACAGTAGGCTCCTACCATGGTGGTGTTCCTTGGTTTTCAATAGATATGAATATAATTTTTACTTTTCTAATTCTTTATTTGTTTGAAAATTGGAACAAATGTCTTTTGGATGTAGCGTCACAAAAATGATTTTTCAATAATATTTTTATTCAAACCCAACCATAATTCTTACATTGGAAACTTCCCAAGAATATTGAAAGACGTGTGCACTCACCAAAGAGTCACCAATTATTCACAGCTAAAGAGGATTTTGTGTATATCACAAAAGTATTCAATGGATCATTTTGAACATCACTATATTTCTTTTTGTAATCATGGAAGCTACATCTGTCTTGAGAATGATGCTCAAATTCGAAAATACCTTCAGAATTATCTGAAAATGTAAACCGCACACAATATTATCTTAATACAGTGTGGAAAGCTTTGATGGAATAACAGAAATATATTTGAAAAATCCTCGAACAGCTCGATTTATATTTTTGAAAATCTATTTTTTATTTTTTATTTTCAACCCCCTTTCAACCTCCTTGAAAATTTTGTAATGAAAAGGGGGATTGAGTTGTACCTTGTTTGAAAGGTTTTTAAATTCTCAATACAACCATTTATTTCTTTTTTTATTTCTGTGATGCTTATTCAAAATGAAATCATTGCAAAAATGTTGTTGAAGAAACAGTCAGACAAGTTTTATTTCCAAAATACTGCCACCTACAGATTGGCTTCAGGTAAAATTTCAATCAGTAAAAAAAGGGTCGCGTTTTGCTGTGCTTGGAAAAAATTCTAGTTCTATATGCTTTAGTTAAAAATACTCAGCTAAAATAACTTTATTTTGACACACTAGTTAAAAGATGTTCAAAATGTGCTCCTTCTACTTCTTGGCAACAACCCAGCCTATTATAATAGTATATTATGGTACAAGTGTATAAGTGAACCTTTAAAGAACGCGCAACGAGTTTGAAGGCACGACGCGGAGCGGAGTTCCTTCAACGTTGCAAGTGGTTTAAAGGCACTTATACACGTGTATCACACGCAATTTTTTATTATACCTGCATAACTTCAATAACAATGCTGGAAATGAATGTTCAGATCATGATAATGACAAGTGGTATTCAAATATCAAATAATCATAATTGTACAATCAACATTTACTTGGAATAGTTGTTTTATATTTTTTATGTAATTTGACACATGAATAAAAAGTTGGACTTATTTTTATTACCTAGCAACCTTCAAAACACGACGTGCTTTAATCTTGAGATTTCGCACGCTTTTTCCTTTAAAACACGGCGTGTTTTAATCTTGAGATTCCGCGCGCTTTTTAGTTCATAAATTTGTTTTTTTTTCTGGATAATTGAGGACACAAGAATAGTTCGGTGTTCAGTTGTGGGAACGACCAGAATGTTCAAATTACTTCTCGTGCACATAGCGTACTGTTTTCTGATTGCTTGCTAAGTAAGATATTTCATTTACCAGCCGAAAACAGTAATTGAATCTGCCAAACGTTCGTTCGTAAGTTTGTGTTCTTACAACTTATTTTTTTATCATTGTGATTCGTTAAGTGCTTCAAGGTGTTGTTACGTGCCTAATTCTAGCCACGCAACAGAACGTTTGGATTGCCATCTGACTACCCTGAAAATAGACAACCAATAATTGTTTTATTTATATTAGCATACATTATCAATTCTTTCAATATGATATGCAACCAGGAAACAAGTACAGCTGAAAGGTTGGTTGCCTATTCAGGAAAATTAATGAAAATGGGGTACCATATCAAAATACAATCTTAAGGAGAACAAATCATGCTTTATTCTATTTAAACAATACATATAAATAGTACTGGAAGTAAACTCACAATTCGTCGTCATGAATGAATGCACGATGCACAACAATAATAGTAACGGAGTACCTAGATTTCACTAAAATGCAAAATTAGTGGAAGTATGGAACACTCGCGAGTAACTCAATAACGTCAAAGAAATAAGTAAATTTCGTCGCAGGAATGAGTCGTAGAGCTCCCTGGATATGCAATAGTAAAATACGAGCGATGACAATCATATTGGATATTGTTTTCATAGGCACTTTGGAGTGTGTCTGTCCATTCGATTCCTGATCATGGTAGTGATCTCAGCAGTATCTGAAACAAAGATAATGGAATAGAGTTACGTTATAAAAACAATAGCAATGAATGTTAGCAGTTACGAAATACTTACGAAATGTTTAGTTGTTTATTTAGAGATTCTGTTATCCATTGACATGGGACTGTCATGTCGTGTCATTCTTCTCAATTGTCCAATGAACGCCGACGTTGGGCGACTATCCTAGTCAAATTCAACTTCCGGGCGGGAATATTTAATTTCAGGAGCGAGAATGATGATGTGGCAATATTACGTTCAACCGTTACCAACACTGGTGGAGCACATTATGGGATTTATAGGAAATTTTGGAGGGAAATAAATCTGGTTTTATTTTGGCGTTATAGGAACAGGATGGGATAGCGGAAGTACAGAGGTCACCATTGAGGAGAACGGAGGAAGACCGAGGCTTTTTGCTAGAAGATAGGCTTGTGAACAAAAGGTCTTCTCTGCAATTTTGGCGATAAAATAGAGTCATTGGTCGTTTTCCGATTTAATTCGGGTTACAAAGTGGAGTTGATCCAGTATAAACAAGTATAGGAGATTTGCTTGTGAAGTTTTCGACAGGAGGTCGGATTTGGAGTTCCAGTCTTCATTCTGGTGGAGAAGCCACCATTTTCTTGTGCCGTTCATCTCGTTCAACAAGTTGCAGCGAAACAGTTTCCAGCTTGGGCATTCGATGGTACCCTAAGCATTGATGGTACACCTAAGATAAGTACAAGTCAGTCCAGGGGTGAGTCACCACTTTTTCGCTTGTATCCTGATCGCTGCAACCCTGCTTGCTTTTGCACGTAAGCAACCCTGCTTGCTTTGTCACTTGAGCAACCCCGCTTGCTTTAGCTCGTATAAGCATAAACGAGTCATTTATAGTAGTTTGTAGACGCTTGCTCGCTTTAGGGCACCACTAAACTCATACAATTTAACAACAACATTTCAACATTATACAACTTGCTATTGCTACCCTTGCAATGCATGTAATTTTCAATTGCTATATATTTGTGCTGTGTACATACTGTGGAAAATCTGACGGTTTGGGGTTAGTGCTTTCACATGAGGACATTTTCGAATTTATACTTGTCGGGACATTTATTTTGTATTTGTTAGTTTAAGAAAATATATGTGCACAAAAGTGTATGCTGTATACCTAGACAGCATATTATTTTTCTTGTTCATTCAAGTGTGATCACACAGGCATTATTGCATTCCTAACCTTCCTAGTCATAGAACTGCTACATTACTGAAATTCTCACTTTTATTTGTTATTTTGTTTGTCAATAAATTATTGAGAAATTTCGTGAAACACACCGCTAAGGTGGATTTATTTTCCATACCCACCCCCTACAAACTGCTAAGCTAGCCGAGTGGTCATTCTCATTCTTTTCACCCGCATTATTTCAATCACAGGTCGAGAGTGATCATTATAAATTAATTTGTTATTTTTTTTTAACGAAAGTAAGGGTGAGTCAATCCAGACCGACTCATAAATACAAAAATTGGAGTTAATCAATTCAGAAAAGAACCATGTAACAGTGTGTTGACTTCATCTACTAGTTCTGTCTTCATCTACCAGTTTGGATATAACGAAGTTCGGTTGTTCTCATCACCATGAAATTGAATAACTATCGCCAGTAGCCTACAATGAATTCTTAGACTCTTTTCGTACATTTTCCGAACAACAAAAAACTTCACGTATCCGAAACAGCCTTACAACAATCGACAAAAATAGTCACTAGCGCTGGAAGCAATTGATCAACGCTCTTATTCATTCTTAGCTCCAAAACTATGCAATGCCATTCCTCACAACATCAAAGAAACCAATAATACATAAAAAAAAATCACTGCAGTCCCATATCTTTACTGGGAAGAGAATATCCTACAAACTTAATGTACCTAATGTAATGTAATTGTCCTCCAGAAATCATCTACTTTCTACGATTAGATAAGATAACTTCATGGCTTACCTTCCCTTCTGTAATCACTAATATTAATATATTCCCTCATTTTTTTTATGTCCACATTTAATCTCATTTCAAATCTATTTTAAAACCTCATTCATATATAGTATTTTGTATTCACAGGGCTTGTGGCTCGTGGTACTAGCGTTAGTCTTGTGTCCATGTTTCCACTCAACTCGGGTTCGACTCCCGCAGCTGGCAAAAAAAAATTCAAGTCCCCAAGAGTGGTTTCGGATCCCACGATAAAAGGTAAAGCCCCCGTGATCTTAACTCGTACAAGTTCTCATTATCTTCTGAGGCTTGGTCAAACAATTAAAAAAGCGGTTAAAAACAAAAAAAAAACATTCATCAGCCATATGTGTCCCATTAAACTTGTATATTTTTCTTTCAATGCTCATTTTCATTTATTTTTCCCATTACTGTATTTTAATGTTGAGCTTTGATTTCCTAATTCATGAATAATTTTATTTATTCTAACGTGAGTATTATGAATTTTATCTATATTAAGTATTATGTGTTATCATAACATTGTGTTTGATTTGTTGAAAATATGAACAGAATGTTTATAAAATCAGATGTGGAATCATCTGTGACTGAAAGATAAACTTTCGTCACTATCTTCCATCGTCAAGATAACCTCTTGCGGGGTATTCATGTTGAAAAGGGAAACATTCTCAATTGAATATTGATAAAAAGATTTTTTTGTAAATTGAAAAATCCGCGATAAAAATGAAGTTATTTTTTGTGAATGTCCAACGGAAAACAACTACTTTCCCGGCTAAAGCCACGCTGGACATTGAACTACATCTGATAGATATTCTGAAAAGAACCTAACTCAAAAGAAAAAATCTGAAATTGAAAATTTGCATTTTTATTCAGATAGTTATTTGATTTTCTATTTCAGTCTTAATTAAGAACTCATGAAGATGAATGGGGCAAAGAAGAATGTTTTCCAAAAAAGAGTACTACCAGAAATCATTCGTAACATTGACGCAAGAGAGACATCGCATTCACTAGGTCTTCAATAAAAATGCAAATTTTCAATTTCAGATTTTTTCTTTTGAGTTAGGGTCTTTTCAGAATATCTATCAGATGTAGTTCAATGTCCAGCGTGGCTTTAGCTGGGGAAGTAGTTGTTTTCTGTTAGACATTCACAAAAAATAATTTCATTTTTATCGCGGATTTTTCAATTCACAAAAAATTTTTTATCAATATTCAATTGAGAATGTTTCCCTTTTCAACATTGTGTTATTAAGAACTTTTTAACAAGTTATTTATGTAAATTTATATATTCATATATTTTCTTTAAAACTCCCTATTTCTGCGGAACAAGTGTTCTGCACTTATCGCTATGAATACTTCATTCACTTTAACCATCTAAAATTATATTTATATTGCGAATAAAAGTTTATTATTATAATCAATTTAACATTCCACATTATTGAAATCCGAAATGCGGCAATTGTTTTTTTACGGCTCTGAGCAGGTCAGCTGAGGTTAGGCAAACAGTGTTTTGTTGAATTTAACAAAAAAATAATAATTTTTGGTTTTTGTTTTCAAATTTTCAACCACGGTAATGTGTTATAAAATGGCATTATACACCCGTCTTTCACCTATGTGCAAGAGGTTACATTACACCCTGTATATAATGTTAATATGTGAGATAGTATACTACATAAAGCAAGGCCACCTTGACTCAACAGAACTATACAAAGGGTGTTTCTATACTTCAGTAGTTTTAAACACTTATTCGTCAAAATATGCGATTTTACCAAAAATAGATATTGAAGACGATAAAAACTTATCAAGAAGACATTGTTCCAGTGTTTTTTTCCTCAAAAATCTACATATTTTTGTAAGTTTGTTAAGAAGCACGCATAATATTTAAAAATCGCTTTAACGTTTTCTTAGATTTTTTAAACTTTTCGATATTTTCGCACTTGTTCTATTAACTAGATAATTTCTCATAACATAAAATGAGAATTTCATTTAATGATGATGGTGGATACGGGGCGAACGAGTTTTTACAGTGGCAGATAATGAAAATTATATTATATATTCATATAAAAAATGGCCCCGAAAAGGATAAATTAAGTTTTTTTTTTAGCCCCCACAGAATTGAAGGAAGAGGATGAAGTATGAGAACAATTCAAATTGAACATGTGTGGAGTATTTGAATCTATTTGAAGCACTTTACGAAATTCATTAATGATAAAAAACGAAAAATCTCATTTTGCGAAATCCCATTATTTACCGCTATGGCTCTTAAGGGATGGTGATGGTTTTCTTGAAAATATGATATCACGTTCAACTTAACATCTTCCAGAACTGCAGGTCGTCCACTTATTGGGAGATCTTCAACATACCCCAACTCTTCACACTTTTTTATGATTCTACAGACAGACTTCCCAAGAAGAGGTTCATTATTAAAATGTATGCACACTCCTTCGTAAGAATTTTTTATCTTCTAAAAAATGTTGAACCATTTTAAAATTTACTCGTGACACAATAAATCGAAAAATGAATGTTTAATCTGACTGCAAATAGTTGTTTCAGCTCTTTCTTCATTCAATTATCATCAACCCAGTGATTGGTTTGCCTTAATTGATACGAAAAAAACCACCTTATTCAGTATCTTTTTTCTTGGTACAACGTTTTTTTATTCGTTAAACCCAATTCATCTCTACAAAATCGCACATTTCCACGCCTATTATTATAAAAATTATTATTATCTGGAAACTATCGGCCAAAATGCTGAACAAAAAACATGTTACTGAAATCAGAATATCCAAATCCACTGAGAAAGGAGGAGGATTATATTTCAAAAAATGTATGTGACGTTATAATTCGAAAACTGCTGGAAAAAAAATAATTCCAGGTTTTGAAACATTACGCACTGTATGTGTTTGTCGGTCATTTAAGCTTTGAAAAAGGGACAAAATTATTCCGAAACGTAAGGGTTAAAAAATTGTTTTATTTCCTGGTTCTTTTCCCCGTTATAATAACCCATATTTTTTTTGAAATAGTGCAAGAAATAAACAAAAACGCGGTAATATTGAAAATCGGAATTAGTTATAATCTCAGATTGAAATGATTTTCCAATATTCCTTCTCGGTAATATTCGAACAAAACTAACGGAAAACTAACAGAAAACTAACGGAAAAAAAGTGTTTTACCAACCTGAACAGCAACACCGAAACAAAGCACTATTATCGCCACGAAATTCTTCATCTCCATGTACTTTCTTGTGAATGGCTGATCGAACTGATATGTTTTTAAAATGTCCTGGTATATAAATAATTTTGGATAGATCTAATCTTCCGCATATTAAGCAATGAATCAGCTAACGACGTTTTTATCGAAATCCATCTGCAGCTATATTATGTTCATCATTTAGGACAAATCGATTCAGGAAATGAGCTTATTGTTCAAAATGATGATATCCTACCTACAAAATGACTCTAGGTCATGGTAGAATTAAAATTCGTTCGAAATTAATAATTTTTCGTGGAAAAGGTTTTTTGTAAAACAGATAGCCGAAATGTTATTGAAAAACTCTCAAGTTATTAATTGCAGCAAAATAAGATATTTGGTCTATCACAGGGTCATTATTTACAGGGTGTTACCAAATAAATGAGAAAGTTTTCAGGGGGTGATTCCTTGTGGAAAAATTAAAGGGGGTCTTTCATGTAAACAAAAGCTATCAGGCCTTTCCTTGAAAAGGTACACGCTTCCAAAAATGAGAATGAGAAACTGGATTACCATTAGCCAGACCATAAACGAAATGGATGTCAGCGATAAGTTCGTTTGAATAATTTTCCATTTCAACGTTTAGTACAAGATACAAAACAGAAAATTTACTCAAAATCGAAAATCACAAAAAGATGTAAACCGTTTAACAAACGTGAAACTTACAAGTCAATCAAAGTGCTGTTTCACTATTTAAACTTCAAAAGCGCCAAAAGGGAAAACAAAGTAAAAAACCATAGCCCCCTAAGTATTTTAGTTTGTTACTTTAATAATACTTCCCTTTCGTTTACCGGCGATTTTTCGAAAACGATTAGCTGATTAAAAAAAATTCAGAAGGTTAAATTTTAGGTTTTATCATGGTCAACTTAATGGTGATGTTTGAATTGGAATTTTTTTGCGGAAATTGAAAATGTTGGCCATCAAAAGTGTAGGCAATCCTCATTCACCAATTCAATTCAAAAGGGTTTTATTCGATTTTGTCAATTAACAATTCTTATTTTACTATTTACAACTTAAAACCTATATACAGTTTCTTCCTATGTTGCTTAGGGGTTGGGACGTCCAGCTTGCCCTACCGAGGTGGTGAGCAAAGGGGGATCTCTGCCTGGTGTTGGGCATGTGTTTGGTAAATATCAGGTTAGTTTTTTCGGGGGGGGGAGTAGTTTACCTCGTCTCCTATGAAATTTATACGGGAATTTTGCTAGGTATGTATTTCACAAGATTGTGTTAGTTTTAGACGTTCTGGTAGCAATTATTATTTTAGATTTATTCACCGGAAAAGGCTCTTGCGAAAAACTGGTTTTTAAAAGTCCTCATTCACCACCTTGAAATAGAGTTACCTTATTTTTGAAGCAAGAAATGAATAGAGCGTCCAAAAAACCAATGGCCTGTACATTTTCCAATTGATGAATAATTATAGCTACTATTCAAATTTTACGATTTTTTTTTCCGAAATTTGCTGTGTCTGTAGCTTGGAGGGGGTGAATTTCAGGACTCATGTTTATGGAAAAAAACCTGGTATATGTATAGATCATAAATATATATACATATATATATATATATATATATATATATATATATATTTAAATATATATTGTTATGATGTGGTGAATGTGGTTTGTTTTATTCTATTATTTTCACAATCAGACATCATAACAAAATATTTTTGACTATTTTCAAGTCCTTTAGCTAGTTGCCCTTTGAATTTACTTCAATACGTTCATAAAATATAAATATTTAAAATGTCCGGGTACGTATTTTACCTTTTTCTCATTTGACGCTTTTACCTTACTTTCTTTACCTCAGCTAACTCAATCGGTACGCCTATGGAATCTCATGAGTAAGTTCAACTGTGGAGCCCTCTGGTAGTGTTCTTGATGTCAGTTTCAGAAAAATGGCAAACTGTTCTGATCAATTATTGAAAATAATTCAGAAATTCATCAAAATAATAATTTTTATTATTCAGGAAGACTTACTGTTACCTATCCTGCGATAATGAACTTAAATTAGTATTTCATAGCAAAATATACATGAAAAGTGCAATTATGTGATAATAAAAAAATGAAATGTAACCTATTTTTGTAGGTTATGTTTATTTCAGTGAAATAGTTAGTCTATATACCAATTTATGAAGGTTTCTTTTGTCGAAGGAGTTCTTAAAAGGTTTATTTTCAAATTGCACTGAGTTTTGTAGCTTTTATGGTTCCAATGTACCTGTGGTTTCTTGAAATGCAAATGTTCAGTGTCTTGGATCACTCTCCTGTTCTTGGAAACTGGCGTTCCAGTCTGCAGCCCCCTTGTTCGCTTGTGAATTCGTCCTCGGACTGGTATATGTATGGAATGAGAAGGTAAGATTCGTTATGTACTTGGTTTTTATCAGCTAATGTTCTTACTGGTATTTTCTTGTGCTGTAGTGGCGAATAACTGTGTTTGTAGCGCAATATGCTTGATTTTCCAAATTAAATAAATCTTCCGCTCTTGATGATTTTGTTTCCCTCGATACAACATATTTTTTGTTTTTTTCTCGAATTCTCGGTTTTCACGCACTTCCTGTTGCACTGTTTTGACGTTTTCTGTTTTTCATATTTTCAATATTCATAACTTTGTATCAAGATCTTTCCTGGCATCTCATTGGCTATTGTGTTCAGATCTAATTTCATATACAGAATGTTCTAACTTAAACATACAACAAAATGTTGTGTTGTGCTTGTGCTCAAAAATATATTAGTAAATTTTGATTTCTATAATTTTTATAAATTATGCCAATTGCTTGTAATATTGAAAACATGTTTATTTAAAACATAGGTATCGACTAATATCATATAAGGTTTCAGGAAAACGGTAGGATCCTCAGGAAAACATAGCATGAATTACTAAATATGAACTTTTTTTTTTTTTTTATAATTTTATTTTAATTCATTGAACATTTAACACGTACTTCTAAACATAACAATATATATATATATATATATATATATAACCGAAACCACAAATGTGCGGCTGGCTTCTGTTTGTTGACTCCGTTGATTTGTCGTTTTCTACCAAGTGTTGTTCATCCTTGCACTTCTTCACCGTACTGATGAGGGCCGAGAGCCCGAAACACGTGTCTACGGTTAACACTTCTCTTTGAGGGCTATGTCCATTGAATGTATTCCGTGTATCCCCTCGATATTCTTCCCATTCAAATACACATATATATTTATTTTATTTTTTCATAATACAACGACTTTATTCAGAATAAAAAAATACAAAAGCAAAGTTTTAAATATAAAATAATATCAAGATGAAAATCTTGATTGGAGCCCGGGACTCGGAGTGATGGCGCATTTGCTGTTTCAGTTGGAGGAAAACCCGATAAAACCCACAACACCATCAGAAATCAGATCATCAACTTTCTCATAGAAAAGGACACATGCTTCCTGGGAGCTGAGAGAATCAATCTTGGAAAATACACGGCAGTCATCGAAGAGGTGCCAACAATTAGAATAAGGGTGTTTGCAATATGCAGTATAGTGTCCATTGGAAATGCTGCCGCTATGATTAGATATGGCGTAGATATTATAAAGAGTATTAATTCCATCCTGAGCAGAATATTGGTCCAAATTCAAATTGTGTATGGGAAAATTAATCACATTGTCCAATTTACTGCCATCAGTCGAAGAAACACGTTTTAAATGTATAACAAATTTTTTTTGAAATGTTTGTTTACGAATCATCTTTTTGAATTGCCTTTTCATTCCACAAGTTGAACAGTATGGGCTCGCATCGTTAGTCAAAGTCTCCTCTTCTGTCAACAGTTCAATACATTGTGTTAAATTCACGACTTCGTTTGGCAAGTCTGGAATAGGGATTGAAAGTACCAGAAAGGTTCAAAAGTAACGGAGCAGTAATCACAAAAAGTACATCTCAATATAGACTTCAGCTGACCGGCAAATGTATCCACAATTTTGGAATTATGAGTAAACAGATATCTTGTCCCAGAAATGGAAGCTTTCTGATTATCATTCGTGATAACAAAATATATATATATTTATATAAATATATATATATATATATATATATATATATATATATATATCTACGTATATAGGAGTGTTCAATCCAAGAGAGAATTTTGATAGTTGATGTTAGAAGCCAAAACGTTAGTTTGTTTTTGAAATTTTTATCGTGAATTTCCATTTTTAAATTTATTCATAAGTGATTGTATAGGTTCTGTCCCACATGTATGAAACATCGCTGTCCATTGGACCTTTGAGATTTAGGAAGAACTACGTTTTCATTTTCTTGGAATCTTGTTGGATAAGTATGTGTTATATTTATATTTATCAAGTTATTTTTTACCAAATAGATTAGGGCAGTTTTATAGAATAGTTGTCCGATATCTAGTATTTTCGAATTTTGGAAAAGCAAGTTGGTTGGTTAAGATTGAATATTATTTTGATAATTTTTTTTTGTAATTATTTCTAGGGGTTTTATATTATTAGAATATGCACCACCCCATGCGACTATGCCATAGTTTAGGAGTGATTGGACCAAACTGAACACATGATTTTAAGATGTTTTTCATCTAGTATGAGGGCCTTTTAATAAATAATAATATCTTATTTTTTTGGTCAAGTTTTGAATTTGAAGATCCTTTTAAGTTATTATCAATAATGATACCTAAGTATTTTGTGTTGGTTGTAGTCTGAATTTGATATGTATTATTCCTAAAAGGTAAGGTAATTTTACGGTATTTGTTATTCCATTTTTATAGTTTGAAAAAGGTAGCTAGACAGTTTTATTTATATTGATGGTGACAAGATTCTCATCGAACCATTTGATCATCATTTCCATGTCTTGTTTCAGTTTGGTTTTAACTTTCTCCCATGAGTTATATATAATATATAAAAAAAAACTGGAATTTTGTCTTCAAAACATCTACTCCAAACGAAAAATTCACCACATGTTTCGACACGAACAACAACAATAATTTGAAAAAATTATCAAAATAACCTTTCTAACTACTTTATTGCACAAATATCCATACATTCATCATCATAAAGAAATCATAAACCGAGGTGGGGAGTAATGAGTTCACTTCGTTAGTCTGCGAGCGCCAACTTCAGTTCATCATGAACACACTTGCCAAGCTCGTAAGCAGTTTCCTCACCAGATTCCTTCTCAATGGTGCATTTTTCCACAATTTCTGTCGCCTTGTCATCGGTTACGACCAACTTCAAACTCGTGGTGAACTCTTCTTTGTCGATTTTGCCGTCTTCGCCCATCACTTTCAATCCTTTCATGAAGCACAGCGAGTGCACCTGAAAATATCAAACAAAGTCATTGGGAATTGATCTGCATTAGCGGTGACCATAAGATAAAATTACAATATTTCTGTCGCCAGGCCTGGTTGGTGGTAGTATAACGAGTGGACAAATATTGTCTCGTTAAAACCCTGATTTTCTTTCAGAAGTGCATTCTCCGCTAATGAACCCTCCGACTTCATTTTCGATAGCTAAACTACGTGGACCGGCGTTTCAGAAGTCATTCCGACTGAAAAGTTTTGAACACATATTTTCAGGAACGTTTCGCAGAAAGAGATATCTAGCAGATTTGCAGACTTTACGGAGAAATATTAAAACATCTTCATCGAAACTCGTGGATATACTCTACATGTTTTTTTTTCTCTAAGCGATCGGAATGAAATTTGGTAAAATAAACGTCGATAAATATCGATGTATCATCATGTTTTCTTTGTATTTTGGAATTATTTTTATTTCAAGGGGCAGTAATAGCTATTTACCTAACAAGTACGGAAAGTGGTACTTTCCCGCACGTGACGGCAGAGCCGGTCAACGTTAAGTGCGGAAAAGACCATTTCCGCATGTGTTAGGTACAATAATTTTTCCTACGAGTATAATATATTATATCTAAGATTTTTGTTGCAGAAAGAAATAACTTTACTTATTTTTCCCCATTGCATTCGCTGTGAACACAGCACTATGACTGAACACCCAGTGGACGACTTTCAAGATAACTGTAGGCCAGATCAGAAAAAACGTGACACATTCATAGGTGTTAAAAGACAACCGCATGTATTCCGCTTTTTGCCCAGTTGTAACGGCAAGGGCAGTGTCGCGCATTTGTCGCCTATATTTTGTGTGGATGTGAGACAATAGACATATTTTGTGAACACATTCCCAATCACCACATTCCCAATCAAATTCCTCAACTCCACGCAGCCAACCCGGAACCTCCGTTGAAAGGGCCCTTCCTGATCTCGAGGAGCAACAACTAACTTCCCAGGAATACCAAAGTGAGTCATCGTGCTGTACGTCTTTTCTCTGATATTCACGCTTTACGGTTCACCCCTCCAATTTGTTATTTACTAAAGAGATATCACAATCCATTTTTCTCTCTCAAAAGTATCGAGCTATCGATCTGCAACAACTTTTATGAGGAAGAAAGGATACCTAATATAATTTTCAGTTATTTTCAATTCAAACTAATTATGAATAATATTAAAATTAAATGTACCATTGCCTAGCATTATGCAAATTTAACGCCGATCGGCTCTCCTTAGATGTGTCATAAAAAGATTGTTGAATTTTCGCTGAAATTATCTACAGATGAGGATGCTGCTTCGCGAGAAACTGATGTCGATGGGGAGCTGGAGTTTGGTATTGGAGTGTTTGAACGTTTTTTTAGAATATGATGGGCAATCTTCTCCTTTTTTTGAAGCGAATTCTCGATGTATGGTATAATTCTCAGGATTCGGGAGGCCCAAGTACATAACAATGTTTAATGGCATTTTGTCAACAGTATTAATCCCAACACATTGTTTAGTGCATTTTCCTGATTTGAAGAAATGAAAAAACCGCCGATGCTGAGTGTCAGCAGAATGCAGACTGGCATACTTTTTGTATAATTACAAACTTTTAATTAGTTTCACTTGCTAGTTCATTTGTTAGTTAGGGTCAAATCTTGCAAGATAAGTTTGACCGACTTCTAGTCGTCCGATTGATTTGAAATTTGGCAGGGTTCATAATTTCGGTAAAAATGTATTATGGAATTTTTGTTGGAAAATGAATTTAAGTGGGGCCCCAGGGAGGTTTTATGATTATGGTCCGATTCGATTCAGAATTTGTATGTGGAAGTTTTCGGGGGTTGGACATTGTGAATTTTTTGTCTCAATTCATGAATTTAAGATGGCGGCCCCAAGATGGCGAACAGGTTTTATGATTATGGTCCGATTCGATTCAAAATTGGTATGCGGCGGTTTTCGGGTCGGAATTGTGAATTTTTTGTCAAAATTCATAAATTCAAAATGGCGGCCCCAAGATGGAGGACGAGTTTTCTGATTATGGTCATATTTCATTCAAAATTGGTATGTGGGGGTTTTCAGGTTCGGAGATTATGAATTTTTTGTCAAAATTTATAAATTCAAGATGGCGACTTCAGGATGGCGGACGAGTTTTGTGATTATGGTCAGATTCCATTCAAAATTGGTGTGTGGGAGTTTTTGGGGTCAGAGATCATGATTTCTTTCAGCTCAAAACTTACAGGAAAGAGACCTTGTAATAACGAGGCTCTATTAGAAATGATCAGATTAAGGCGAACTAACTAAAAAGCAAAATATTAAATAACTAATACAAAATCTATTTAAAGGCAAGCTTTCATTTAAGCCATGTACTTAAACGTATAAAATAAGTTTAAGTATGACAATGATTTACTTATTTTTTGTTGAAACATTTGGTCTCAAAAAGCTTGTTGCGCGAATTGTAATAAAATTAATACTTCGACAAGTTATTACTTACCAACCAATCATTGTCCAATGAAATTAATTGGTACCTACTTTTATGAACACTTCGCGCAACATGGTTTTTGAAACCCAATAATTCAACAAAAAATAATTAAATCATTGTCAGCGATGACTTAAACTTATTTTATACATTTCAAAAGTAATTTACCGGGGAAAATTTCCACAAAACAAATCATTAAAAAAGTGCACTTTATCACATACTCGTAGGAAAAATTCTTTTCGTTGTGCCATAATTCGCATTTTCTGCTTAGCCCAATTTTACACCGTTTAGCTGGATGTCTTTCCCTAAGGCAATTGCCAAAAAGCTAGAATTTTTTTACAAAATAGATTCTCTCTGATATGGATAGTTTCAAGAAATCGTCACATTTATATATAGAATCTAATTTTTTGAAATAAGAATATATATTCCTTGTAGAGAGAAAACTCCTGTAACTAGTTTTATAATTAGTTTTGCTATCGAGTTTTGAAAAGTATTTCTCATTATTTTTAAATTAAAGAGTTTTTCACAAATTTGCGTTTTTGTCATGGGCGGACTAAATTTGAATATAGTTCTGCCAAGTACATTTACAAAAAATAATATTTAAAAAAATCTTTCATTTGATTCCGCCATGTCAAACTTAAAAATAGAATCAGAGCTAAAATTGTGGCATAATAAATGTAAAAACGAAAACCTCCTGGATTTGAGTGTACTGGATATGTAAAATTAATTTTACAACTTTTGCTAACTCTGCCCTGTAGAGTAGCTTCTGCAAAAAGATCCTTTTCGGCTTTAAAGCGGTTCAAAACGTGTCTTAGGTCAAACATGACTGAGGAACGTTTTAGGTCTTGCACTTTTGCTCATCCACCGCAATATTTCAATAGATAATAGAGAGAAACTTATAGATTGTTTTGCAAATTTAAAGAAACGCAAAACTGAGTTTGTCCTTCAGTTGTGATTTTAATCTTTTTAACGAAGAAAAGTTGCCTAGATCCGCCCTTGACTTTTGTAATAAATCTTCCAGATCGTTCCACGTGGGTACTCCAGTATTAGTACTCTCTGTGTTTTCCACTCTCAAAACATTAGTGATAAAGGTTTGAGGTTATCATGAAAAATAATTAAAGTATCCCAATTTCCAGTTTTTTGTTCTAGCTGCACTAATGACCACAAGTGTTTGGAAGTAGTATCGGTCAATCTCCTGATTTTGAATGATGACTATTTCTGTATAATTTCTATGGAAAATAGTGCCTCAACATGATTGTGAACAAATAGTTTTCTATTATCGTTACGATCACAAGCAACTGTATAGGAATCGATGTGAATTCAATGTAATTTCTGGATATCGGATAAATAATCATTTTTATGGCGACACGAAGGTATCTCTGTATTAGCGCCAAAACTGTTATCTTGTTCCACTGTACTGCGTACTCATTGTCTATTGTTCAATTATTGCTATTATATCCGGTTCAAAGGACCATTTTGATGGAATGTAATGTACTGCAATATTTATATTTTTGGTGTGGGTATTTTCGAATGAAACTCGATTAATACCGGACTGACTGTTATGTCTCTCTAATATAAATATTCTTCTTGTCAGTTTGACAATTATTATTCATATTCCAATATACAATGTTGTAATAGTGGAATCAATGGTATAATAAAAATTGTCCAAAAACAGTTTTTCTCTAGAGAATAATTTCCTAAGATTTCGAAAATTTGGTATTAGGGAAAGAAAACCAGAAAATGGAATCCAACGATGGGCAGCCAGAAAATGGTATCTAACGATGGGCAGCCATAATGAGAGCTACTTCATTCTCCGCTAAACAGCTGTTGGATAAAAATTGTTGGGAATAGAATATAAGTGATTTCTCAAGAACGATATATTTGGCTGCAGATTTTAGAGAGGAGGTGCAATAGTTGTAGCAGCCTCTAGTACTTTGAGAGTATGCTTGATTACTCACCTTTATTTCATCACCTTCGGTGGGAAATATCAAATCGTCCTCCATCTTCTTCAATGTTTCTTCGTCTAATCCAGATACTTTAGCACATTCCACGTTAATTTTGTGTAATCTTTCATTTTCTTCATCTGAGATAGGCTGCAATTAATAAGAATAATGAAATATTTTCCTTTCAAGAAAGGTAACTTTTTATTTTTCTCTCCTGCCCCCAGGTATCCCAATATAGTCTGTTTAACAAGTTAAAAACGGGTTAATTCTTATTCCCGGTCCTAAAAATATGTGCGATAGCTCATTCGATTCGAAATGACGTCTAGAAAAATGTATCTCGAGCATTTATCAGCACATAAAAAATTGCAAATTGTTATTAACAAAATAAGATGGAAAAACAAAGATTCAGTTTTTCGTTGATAACTCAAAAACTATTAATATTTGAGTACTTTTTAAGATCTTTAAAGAGGAGGAAATTTCCAATAAAAAAAGTCCGACTCCCGGAATTATATCTCCATTATTTACAATTTTTATTCAAAGCCGAAATTAGGTCTGCGCGCGGCCGTTACGGCATGGGCGCAACACCCCTGGAGACAATATATCACAGAAAATAAAAAAATTATAGTATTAAATATAAATTAAAAAAATTTGAAAAATGTATGGTGTCAAATAGAACACTTAAAAGAATAAAGACCGTTGGAGAAAAACATTATTTCGATTCGATCAATTGTGCTATTTTCTTCCCGAGATGTTGCATTAGTCTTGTATTGTTTGAAATCACGAAATTGTATAGCATATTCAGTACAAATCGCTAGAACGAAAGTATTTTGAATAGTTATGAAACTGTAGGTCATTGTTTAGTTTACAGAAAAGTATGATATTTCGGGTTTTTCGTAACTGAATCATTTGTCAGAAAAAGAATCAAACTGGATAAAAATCTATTAAAAAAAGAACTACGAGTGTAATAAGAATGAAAATAAAATCGTTTATTCGATTACTGACATATGAACGTCCATACATTGAGAATCCGAATCAGTTTCACAGTGAAATGAAAAAACTAGTTGAACTTTGCAACAACAAAGACGAATTTCTGGAGTGCATTTTTGGAACGTAGTTCCTTATCACGCGTTGCGAAAGAGGGCTAGACGGAATAAATTAAGACCAAAAGTTGTAACGAGACTTTCGCTATGGTTGTAAGCCGTGCAGCGTGCGCGTGTTTCTCTGTCTGTCTCTCTCTCTCTCTCTCATAGAAAGGAAGCCAGTTATTTTCGTTTCGTCTTTCTATTTCACATTGAACAGTGTGGTGTCGCGACGATTATTTTTGTTGAGTGTATACAGGTTTTTGTACATAATAAATAATAAAAAATAATAACAATAATGAATCTTGACAGTGTTTCTGCACAAGTTCCGGATATTGCTGATGGAGTAAGGTAAGTAGAGATTTTATACAGACAATAATAAATGCTTATGTATTTTTAGCAAGTACGCATTATAAAAAATAAAATTTTATTACAATTCCTTCACTAATTAATCGAAAGGAACTTCGTTCCATCCGGGTGTCCCTTGACACCTCTCAAGTTTTTTTTTTTGTAACAGTCCAATGTGGGTATTTTCTGGGCGAAATATGACATTAAAGTCTCGTATTAATCTAAATTATGAAACTTGAATCATGTTTTGTTCGAATCGGTAGAACGAAAGATTCGAAAAATTAAAAAAATTGGAAAAAAGTCGAAGTAACTGTAGAGAGTCCAAATTTGTAGCAAACGTATAAAATTGGAAACTGAGCAACTTTTTTCTTTGACATTTTTCGAAATTTCCAAAATAAACCCGATTTTTTTGAGGATTTTCGAAAAAATTTATTTGTTTTTAGAAAAAATTGAACAAGAGAGAAACGTAGATGAAACGAATGAAAAAAGGCAAACATTAATTCGAGACAAGATAAGACAAAACAAAAATATTTTTTTGTGTAACAAGAAATCAAAAGAAGGCATGGAAGGTGTCACGCCTTTTCCACCAACAATTTTTTTATCTTTTTTTCAATAATTTCTGTTTTCAGCATTTTTTACTCTATCAGTTCTTAGTTAATATATGTATAAATATATATATATATATATATATATATATATATATATATATATATATATATTTGGTTTGGAGGTTCTTAGGTTTTGGATTCATAAAATCAACCTAACTTCGGGAATCAAACGTTTCGCCCCTGGCCAGGGGCTTCTTCAGTAATTTTTTATTCATTATTTACAAACTAAGGTGTATGGCATTTTGTACCTACTGCACATAATTATGAGGGGTTTCATTTTCGTGGGTTCTGTAATCAACAGTTGAATGCTTGTGTGTTTTTAATTGTTGGAATGGTAAGTATTCTCGGAGAAAAAAAGGCGTTTGGTTTCCGTTTCTAAAATTTGAATTTCTTTTTGTTATCAGTAATTGCGTTTTGAAATATGTACATTACTATTGTTCTTGTTGATGAATTGTTTAATTTCCGGAGAATCACATAAGTGTCGGGAGACTTGACTGTATTTTTCTACCGAGAGGCATGGCACCATGTTGATTCAACTGGAGATGGAGGAAACTAACTGTAAATTTAATAAAATATTGATTACGGTCCATATTACCCGAAAACCATATTTGAATGGCACTGTATGATACACCGCCGGATTCAGGATGACAAGATATTTCGAATAGTGTCATAAAATATCCAGGTCCGTATTTAAAAAAAAAGTTGAGGGTGGTCCGGAGAATACGAAACGTTGGATGCAAAATCTAAAAACTTCATATCAAAGAGAATTCACTATCGAATGAATAATCTCCGAAATATTTTTTTGTCATTCTGAAAATAAATGGTGGATAACCAAAAAACCGAAATGATCGAATTTTGTTTTTGGTCATATCTCAAGAACCAGTCCTGCTATTTTCGATTAGTTTCCACCGCTAGATGATGCTTCCAGATACGAAACTTTTTCTCCATTTAACCGACCTTCTAACCAGTATGGTTTGGAAGTTACCAATACCGTTGAAAAAGTATCCATCCTGTATATACAGTGTTGGCTACATATGGAAAAAAAAATTGTTATTGAAATTTCTGAAAAATTCTAATGGCGGTTCGTTTCAGCATGTCTGATAACTAAAAAATACGTTCCGACTTATATCACGTGACCTCAGATTTGGCGGGAATTAAAAAAAAAGTGCCGAAAAATCGGTCAAATTGACAATTTATCAAAAAATTTCTTCGAGAAAATGTGTTTGGAATGCAACGAGGACCTCATGTACCAATTTTGAACCAGATTGAACAAAGAACCTCACTACCCTCACTAAGAAACATTATACATTCTTGTTTTATCTGGAAACAGCTTTATCAACCTAAATCACATAAGTTTGGGTATATATATATATATATATATAGTGTGTAGGATTTCTTGAACCTGACGTATTCATGAGAATTGTTGATTCTTGGGAGTTAGGTTCATTCATTGATGGGATTCTTCGAAATTAATACATTTTATTTTGCCGACGTTTCGATTGCAACCCAGTCTTCTCAGGGTTTTTTGCAAAGTTTAGAATTACATGGAGAAATTAGCTAGGCTATCATTTTGGCATTTCTTCCTCTTCTTCATGGTGAGCACAAACAATAAATAGTTCTTTGTGAAAGGAATTTGCTAAACACACCACTCACGTGTTGGTATTTGACAATGCTACCAGCTACCGCTACTACTAGTAGAACAATATTGTTATATACCAACACGTGAGTGGTGTGTTTAGCGAATTCCTTTCACAAAGGACTATTTATTGTTTGTGCTCACCATGAAGAAGAGGAAGAAATGTCAAAATAATGGCCTAGCTAATTTCTCCATGTAATTCTAAACTTTTTTAGCAAAAAAAACCCTGAAGAAGACAGCGGTCGCAATCGAAACGTCGGCAAAATAAAATATATTAATTTCGAAGAATCCCATCAATGAATGAACCTAACTCCCAAGAATCAACAATCCTCATATATACATATATATATGAACGACTGACAAACCATGTATGTCTGCCTATTCGAATTCTTGATAACGAGGGTGGAAATCAAATTATTTTCAAAAAATAAAAATAAACTCACATGCGAAATCACCACTGCGAATGCAAGAAACAAAACGGCAACTAAATTCCTCATCTCGAATGTATTGTGCTACGCGAAACTATCAGACGACAAACAATAGGTGATGAGGTAATTGCCGTTACACCTTATATACGAGCAAAGATTTTCGGTGTATAATTTGAAACACCGGGATATCGTCAAATGATTCTCATTACCACTCATTATTTCATGATGGGTAATAACATTTTATGCATTACTGAGGAGTTTAATTGCTAATTTAATTGAGCCTGCCGAGTGTACTTGTAGAATACAATGGTGAATTATTAGGATGCATCCCACAGCTATACATGGATGATTCTGATAATTGATTATATAACTATTGAATGTCATGAATGTATTGTTTTTCATCGATGCTTTGTGGCTAGATTATCCGGAATTGGTGTTTTACCCGGTAGCCATTGGCGAACTGCTTTTTGTAGAGCCTCAAGGATTCAAGAGATTTGGGGAATGGATATACACAAAATATACCTAAAAACGGCTAGAAGTTGAATGTGACCAACTATCGTCCCATCTCCTTAATATCCAGCCTAGCTAAAGTTTATGAAAAATCCATAAAAAAGAGACTTGTAAATTTCTTTGAAAAAGATAATGTCTTTCAAAGAAACATTATGGTTTTCGGCAAGGAAAATCCACGCAGGATGCATTATCAAGTCTGATAAATGTAATAGCAACCAACATAGACAAAAAAACACCAATCCTATGTATCTTCGTCGACCTAGCAAAGCATTTGATACCGTTAATCACATCCAAATTCTTAAACTCTTGGAAGGGTATGGTCTTAGAGGTACACCATATTCATTATTCAAGAGTTACCTAGAAGATAGAAAACAATGTGTTAAATTCGCTGATGCAACCAGTAGTTTCAAAACAATTAGATATGGTTTACCCCAGGGAACTGTACTATTTATTCACCCTTTATCTCAATGATATTTTTCATGCAGGATTTGAAGGGAATATAGTGAGTTTTGCAGATGACACAGCTGTTTTGTATAAAGCTAATACATGGCAAAATTTGAAATATATTGCAGAAAACGATTTCTCAAAGATCTCTGAATGGTTTGATAGTCGTCTACTCACTATAAATGTTGATAAAACTTATTTAATCCCATTCACCTCATATGCAAAATACCTACCTAAATTCGATACGTTATCCATAAAAAAGGAAAATGAACAGCTAGTTATTATTAATTATGTTAGGAGTATCAAATACCTTGGTATATATGTAGACGCCATCCTAAAATGGGATGTCCATATACATTTTGTAACAAAAAAAAATAAGAACGACACTGTGCAAAATAAAATATCTAACTTCTATTTATAACACTTCGTATAATATACTTATCACTAGTAGAATGCCATTTATCATACGGAATTATAGCATGGGGCGCAGCGTTGAAAAGCCATATTTCAGTACTGGAAACAGCACGAAGGTACATATTGAAAAACATAAATCAAAAACCTAAGAAATTTCCAACGGAGCAACTCTACAAATCCTCACAAATTTTTGATGTACGACAACTTTATTTCCTCAAAGTTATCACATATCAACATGCTCGAATATCTGCCCTATTACAGATAGAATATCACCATAATACAAGATATTTAACTGCAAAAAATTATATTATTATCGAACCAGAAAAAGATATATTGCAGAGAACTCCCTAGTGGTCAATATAATCAGGAATTGTTGTAGACAGGGCTAAGGCCCGTTGGTGTGGCGAAGAAGTCCATATAATGGCTTGTTTGAAGCCGAAGCAATTCGTAGAGGTGTACGCTTTTGTAAACCAAGAATTGGTTCGGTTAATGCCCTGACCGTACACTTGAGGCGATTAAAGGTAAACGTCGCGAGGCGGCTTACAAGAGGTCGGTTCAAGAAATGGTCGAAACGCAGGCCAACCAGGTTGATATACCTGACTTAGAACCCGCTAACGAGCAGGAGCCTGCATCTCCTCCACAGATCACTCCTGGTGATCAGTCCTTCGCGGACGCTATCCTTCGGCTTGCCGAAGAGGTAGCATGGGAAGGACTGGGCGACAGGGCTGAGCCTTTGAGGGCACTGGTTGACGAGTGTCCGGGGCGGGACATATCGAGATCACTCTTTGAGTGGATTCGCGATGCCTTGCCGCGAACACAGCCAATAGGTGGCAATAAAAACAGCGGACGCTTCCGCCCTGAACCCAAATAAGTAAGCGGGATAAAAGGCGGCGAGAATATCGGCTTACCCAGGAGCTGTACCGCAAACATGAAGCGCAATGCGCGCGGCAAATTCTGGATGGAGAGCGAGGCGAACCCGAGATTCCGATCGAGGGTGATGCCTTCCACCAGTACTGGCGTGGTGTTTTGAAACACCAGCCAAGAATATGTGGCGCCGTTGGGAGTGGCTTCCCAACGGAGCCACGAAGAACTGTGGGGCCGATCACCTCCGAGGAGGTTGGTCGGTCTTTGTCGCTAAAGTAAAGCTCCCGGGCCTGACGGTATTCTGCCTAGGGACTGGAGGAAAATACCCAGCCCTGTTATAGCCATGTTATTTAACAGCTTTATGGCTAGAGGTGGTCTACCTGGCGAACTGCATGCGTCAAGAACGATCTTTATCCCCAAGCGTATTGGGGACGATCGTGATGCTCAGCCTGCTGATTTTAGACCTTTAACGGTACCTTCCGTAGTGGTAAGGCATTTTCACAAAATCCTGGCTACCAGAATGGGCAATGTACCGGGTATTCTGAGTGATGAGCAGAGGGCTTTCAGGAGGAAAGTGGACGGCATTGCAGAAAATCTCTGCGTGCTGAACACCGTACTTCGGGAAGCAAGAAGCGGAATAAAGACGTTCATATGGCCACCTTGGACGTGTCCAAGGCATTTGTCCGTCTCACGAGGGTCTGCTCGATGCATGCGGATGGCTGGCATCCCGGATGTCATGGTAAATTATTTAAGGACGTACGCAAGCGTACACGTCCCTTTTTTCCTAAAAAATCTGAGGTCATTACCGAAAATCAGGGGTTAAGCCGTGCGTGGAGTTCGCCAGGGCGACCCACTCTCGCCTATGCTTTTAGCCTCGTTATAGATCGTGCACTTTGGCACTAAATAGAGAATTGATTTATGGTGGAAGGCGAACGTATTTCCTGGCTAGCATTTGCGGATGATTTGATATTGTGCTCAACGTCCAAAGTCGGCCTCCAGCGCAACCTAGACTTGCTAAATGCCGAGTTGGGTCGGTTTGGTTTATTGTTAAATCCAGCCAATGTATGGTTCTCTTCCATGGTAGCCTCAGGCCGAGACAAAAAAAGTCAAGATCGTGGATACCAGATGTTCACCATCATGGAGTCGGGATCCGCCAATGCGCGGTCTTAGATTTTGGAGCTACCTTGGAGTCAAGTTCATTGGAACTAGAGTGGGTCAAATTAGGGTCTCACTGTCGAATGAACTCGAGCGTATAACAAAGCGCCGCTGAAAGCACACCAGCGCGTTAACGTCCCTCCGGACGTATCTCATTCCCAGATATATCCAGTCATGGGTCATGGGGGGGGTTACGTCCGGCTACTTAAAGAAGTTAGACGTGACAGTTCGAGCGGCAGTGAGGCGCTGGCTTCATCTGCCGAAAGACGTGGCAATTGGGTATTTCCATTGCCCAGTAGGAAGGTGGTCTTGGGATACCACGGATGTCTGAGTTCATCCCGCATTTGAGGCTACGGCGACTCATTGCACTAAAGAGTCGACCGTACCCCCATGTATAGCTTGTGCGGGCGGGGCATTGGTCGAGATAGAAATCGCCTGGTGTCGCGCTCGACTAGCCAACGTGGCTAATCCAGAGAGGTCCAACCGTCTGTCAAGACACTGGGCCCACTTATTATGCGTCAGTCGATGGCGCAGCTTTGAGGGAAACAGGTGGCAGCCGTTTCTCATCGCTGGGTATCGTCGAAAACCCATTTATGAAGGGGCGATTTCGTGCATTACAATTGGGTGCGGTCGAATGCACTAGCAAGTGGAATGAGGTGCTCCCGCGGGCGTCGGGGACCGGGCAATCGGCCGTTATGTGTCGTGCCGGATGTCAGGAAACTGAGACGGCCGGCCATATCGTGCAGAAGTGTTTCCGTACGCACGGGTAGGATTTTACGCCACAATTGTATAGTGAAGGCGGTGGGAAACTCACTGGTGAAAAGGGATGGGCTGTGCAGTATGAAAAACTGTATCAGACAGCAGTGGGTGTAAGAAAACCCGATATTACTGCGGTGAAGGGAGGCCGAGTTGCTATTGTCGATGCCCAAGTGGTATCATCCGGTGAGCTTGACAGAGCGCATGAGGCCAAGATGGCAAAATACCGAGACGAAGCCCAGCTTGCATCTATCATAGCGCGGGATAGTCAAGGTGGCAGGCATTGGGCGGGGGGCATAGTATCAGAAAACAACGTCCAGTTTCTGACGGCCACCGTTTCTTGGAGGGGGGTCTGGAGCAGATCTGCAGTTGATGGACTGGCAGCTCTTGGTGTGGACGCGCGAACCTTAGGGCGCGTGCCCACCATGGCATTGAAGGGCTCGTATCTAAACTGGGTTCGGTGGAACGGCATGACATAAGGCTTTGCCTTCCGCGTACGGGTCGTGTCGTTTTATCCTGCCTGGGCTAAAGCGCTGGCGATTAAGCCTTTTGTTTTTTTTTAACAACGGCCCCATGTCACCATGGGTAGTCAGCGCACACGTGACGCTGTTTAGCGATCAACAAATTCACGTGTAATGACGCGGCGGTTTTGCCTATTCTCGGTCGGTCTGATAAAATTTCGGCCAAGGAGCTCTAAGGTCCCTAGGCAATTCACTCGTAGTGGGTGGGGGCTGTGGGGGTCTTGTTGTTCCAGACTAAATGATGATAATGGCTTCTATCACCAGAGCCTATAGACGGCCGTGATATGTTTTCCGCCGCTGACTGATAACGAACCTAGGCCGGACCTGTCGCCTCGCGCGTTGCCGTCGACAGCGATGAGGTCATCCCCGGAGATGTTCGAGAACAGTCCAGTCGCTCTGCCGCGGAGAGCAACGGTCGATATTGGAAACGATTGGAACATGCTGGTCGCCAACTGCCGGAATTCGAAAGATCGGGAATTCTGTGACGGAGATAAATAGGTAGCCCTCAAGATGGCACGGACAGTCTGAACGAGCCCATACGATCGAGCTATACAGTGGCGTAGTAATATAAATTAAGTTGTAGATTTAAGTGTGAAATAAATTAGTTAAACCAAGTTAAGTTTATTTACGTTACAATTGGTGTCGGAAGTGAGATTTTGAAAATAAACAAGTGATCGTGGAGTGGATAGTCAGAAAAATAAATTGATAGACCTTTTTGTACGCCCAAAATAGACAGTGGCCCAGTTTTCGCGAAGTGGACAATTGTGCGTGGGAATATAAACTGATACACTCTTCGCGTGAAACAGACAATAGACTGGTGGCCCGTGGAAAAGAATTCGCGAAGTGAATTTTAACAAACTGATAAACTTTTCGTGTCAAACAGACTGATACCTCGTCAAAGACAAAATGTGTTCAAGAAAAGTGCGCCTTGCGGACTTGAAGGTAGGGAATTGAAACAGGATGGAGGAAGGGAACTGGAAACAACGGGTAAAAGCAAATTACTCCAGGAAAGACTTGCAGAAGGACTTATACAAGAAGGTGAGGACCCCGAAACATTTTTATTCAGAAGTTCCCGGAGGTGATTTAAGTTTGGTAATGAATAAACTCGAAGAAACTACTAAATCCTTGAAGAAGAACTGCAACAAAATTCTAGAAATCTGGAAGAAGCTTCAAGAAAATTCAAGAAGCCTGGAAGAGAAGCTTCAAGAAAATTCTATAAATCGGGAAAGAGAAGCTTCTAGAAAATTCAAGAAGCCTGGAAATAGCTCTAGAAACACAGAAGGCCTAAAAAGACTCTGTGGTGTGGCGAATCGTCTAGAAAAAGAATAGGAACCGTCGAGGCAGAGATGGACAGGATGAAGGAAACGATCAGTAAGCGGGAAAAAAACGAATTGATAGTGCGCCCTCCACAGAGATGGTTAACAAAATGCAATGCTGGACTTGAGTTTGAACTTGGATAAAGTTCAAGAGGGTATACAAGATGTCAAGGTCATTTCTGAAATAGGGAAGCTTTCCATGAAGCCGCCTCAATTCGACGGAAAAACTCCATGGGAAAATTACCGCCGACAGTTTGAAGCAGCGGCCAAAGCAAATGGATGGAATGCAGGGGAAAGAGCTATAGCACTAACACTTGCATTACGTGGAGAAGCGACGAATATTCTACAAACTCTTACCGCCCAAGAACAGGAGGACTATGATCAGCTGATTAAACATCTAGAATTACGATATGGCCAGGCCCATTTGGAACACGTATACCACTCCCAACTGAAAAATCGCTGCCAGAAATCGGGCGAATCCTTACAAGAATTCGAAGCTGACATTGCACGCTTGGTTCGTCTTGCATATCCAGCCACACCGGAAAATGTAATGGAGCGATTAGCGGTTCAGGCATTCTTGGATGGACTACGTGACCAAGAAACCAGACAAGCGTTGACACTAGCTCGTCCAACACATCTCGTAGACGCACTGGCACGCGCTTAGGAATTTGAGGCAGCAAAACAATCCTGCAAAAAACCAAAGTAAAGTTCGAAGTATTGAAGAAGACTCACAGGAGCATGCTGACTTGGAAGCTGCCATAAGAAAAGTGATGAAGGAAGTTTTGCCTGAGAAAAGACAGATAAGATGATGGAATTGTGGCAAAATTGGACATGTGCGTAGCAAATGTCCAACATTCGAAAACACGACTCCGATGCAGGAAAACTAAAGAAGGTCGACGAGAAGGTTCAATCGTCAAACTGTGTCCAGCAAGCCCCGGTTAACAACGCATATGTCGCTATCCTGCAGAGGTGTTTTCGTAGACGGTCTCATCAATAACGAGCCTTGCACCATGCTGCTAGATACAGGTGCGACTAGGACAATTCTCGGGCCTTCCTTTGCCAGAACACCGGAACGAATTGAACCGACAACTTGGAAGCCACGCACAGCAACAGGGGAGCCAGCTACTGTATATGGCGAGCTACCGATTGAAATAATTTTGGGCAGCACTAAAGTGAAACATCAGGCACTTGTAGCGGACATCGAAGACGATGCAATCATCGGAATGGACATCATGAATTCCAGAGGGTTTGAATTGGATTTCAAAGACGGCGTCCTACGTGTCAATGGAGAAGAGCTGGTACTTCATGGGAGAAGTGAAGAGTTGATCCGTGTGCTGTTGGCTGAAGATGTAAGCGTACCTGAGAGGGCTGAAACCATCCTGGAGGCTCGCCTGGACGGGAGTGCGAGCAGTGGAGACGTGGTGATGTTCGAGCCCAAACTTCATGATGAGAAAATTGGACGAGGGATTGCCCTAGGGAAAACCCTGCTACGTGCTGAAAAATTTGTACCGGTAAGGGTCATGAATGTCAATTACTTTCCAGTGACCTTAAAGAAAGGAACAATTTTAGGGCACTGCTCGTCAGTTTCATCTGTGATCCGGGGCGTACGAGGTAGGATTAGCCAACCCAACATCTTGCCCACAGAACTAGAAAAATTAGTTGCCATCTCTTCCAAAGATATAAAACCAGCTCAACAGCCCAAACTAAGAGATTTAGTCAAAAAGTACCAAGACATCATCGATACCGGACAAGGAAAAGGAGGTCGAACTAATGTGGTCCAGCACAAGATTGATACTGGGGGTGCCCGACCGATCCGGCAATCAGCAAGAAGACTTCCTCTTGCCAAGAAGGAAGAGGCTGACAAAATAGTCAGCGATCTGGGAAAAGAAGGAGTTATCGAACCATCTGACAGTCCCTGGTCCTCTCCAGTCGTACTGGTGAAGAAAAAGGATGGATCGACACGCTTTTGTGTAGACTATCGCCAACTTAATAATGTCACGAAGAAGGACAGTTACCCTCTCCCGAGAATAGATGACACCCTAGACACGTTGGCTGGTTCCACGATTTTCTCGACCCTTGATCTGAAGAGTGGATATTGGCAAGTAGAACTGGCTCAGGAAGATCGAGAAAAGACTGCTTTACCATCGGCTCAGGATTATGGCAGTTCACCGTTATGCCATTCGGGCTCTGTAATGCTCCGCCACATTCGAAAGATTGATGGAGACAGTGCTGAAGGGACTCTCATGGAACACGTGTCTAGTGTATCTCGACGACATAATTGTGGTCGGCAGATCGTTCGAGGACCACGTGAAAAACTTGGAGGAAGTATTCCTGCGACTGAGGAACTCGGATTGAAGCTGAGCCCTAAGAAATGCGATCTGTTCCAAAGAAGTACGATACCTCGGCCACGTTGTCTCTGGGAAGGAGTAGCAGTGGATGACCAGAAGATCAAAGCTGTTAAGGATTGGCCCATCCCAAAGACATTCACCAACTTCGAAGTTTCCTTGGTTTATGCACATACTATCGCCGATATGTGCTGGGATTCGCCAACATCGCTAAACCACTGACCAGGCTCACGGCGGGCCAAACACAGTCCCAGTGGTCCGAAGAATGTCAAGACTCATTCAGGAAGCTGAAAGGAGCTTTGCTCAACGCACCTGTACTGAGCTATCCCCTTACCCAAAGGGAAATTCATTTTGGATACGGACGCCAGCAACGTGGGACTTGAGCTGTCCTATCTCAGATCCAGGAGGAACAGGAGAAGGTCATTGGTTATTTCAGCAAGACGCTTAGCAAACCAGAGCGCAATTACTGTGTCACCAGGCGAGAGCTGTTAGCTGTTGTAAAGAGAGTGGAGCACTTCTACAAGTACGTGTAAGGAAGAAGATTCCTGTTGAGAACTGACCATGCAGCTCTCAAATGGCTCTTACAGTTCAAAAATCCTGAGGGTCAAGTAGCACGTTGGATCGAGAGACTCCAAGAATTCGATTTCGAGATCGAACATCGAGCCGGAACTAGCCATAAGAATGCAGATGCCTTGTCGCGAAGACCATGTCCAGATGATTGCTCACATTGCCGACGAGCAGAAGAGAAAGAAGCAACACTTTGTAGAACCGCGGCAATGGATGACAACTGGAATGACAGCAAGATCCAGAAAGACCAAGAGAAAGACCCCGACCTTGGCTTAGTTGTCAGCTGGAAGAAGGGCAATCGAAGACCATCATGGCAGGAAGTCGCAGGTTACTCGCCGGCTGTTAAGTCCTATTGGGCACAATGGAACTCTCTTATTCTGGACAATGGGATCCTGAAACGTGTGTTGGAGGCCGATATTGGTGGGGAAGACAGACGCCAAATAATTGTTCCCAGGAACAGAAGAGAGGAAGTGCTGCGGGAAATCCATGATGGAGTCGCTGGAGGACATCTGGGAGTGACGAGACCCTGCAGAAAGTGAGGCAACGGTTTTACTGGACCAATTGTCAAGCTGACGTCCAGGACTGGTGCAGAAAGTGCGCTGTATGCGCTGCTAGCAATGGACCTCGAATACGACCCAAGGCCCCGATGCGTCAGTACAACGTAGGCAGCCCGTTCGAGAGAATCGCCATTGACATCGCCAGCCCGTTTCCCGTATCCGACCACGGGAATAAATACATCCTTATGGCAATGGACTACTTCAGTAAGTGGGCGGAAGCCTATGCCCTGCCCAACCAGGAAGCCATCACCGTCGCCGACGTCTTGGTGAAAGAGTGGATATGTCGATTCGGTATTCCAATGGAGCTGCACTCGGATCAAGGCAGAAATTTCGAATCCAACCTGTTCCAAGAAATATGTCTCTTGCTGAACATCCGCAAGACAAGAACCACGGCCCTACATCCGCAGTCCGATGGAATGGTGGAACGGATGAACAGGACGATCAACCGCCACTTGTCCAAGGTTGTCTCTGACCATCAGAGAGACTGGGACCAGTATCTTCATTTGTTCCTGATGGCCTATCGATCCGCAGTACACGAATCAACCGGTTAAACTCCTGCTAGTATTATAATGGGCCGAGAACTGCGACTGCCTTGTGACCTGAAGTTTGGGATACCGCCAGGATAAGACACTGCGGGAGAGGACTACGTCAGCAAACTTCGGCAGAGAATGGACGACATCCACGAACGAGTCCGGTTGAACATCCAGAGTGCCAGCGATAAAATGAAGAAGACCTCAAGGCCGACGCTGGAGGGTTTAAGGTTGATGACCTGGTTTGGCTGTACAACCCCAAACGTCGTCGTGGACTATCACCAAAGTTGCGGAAGTCGTGGGAAGGCCCGTATAAAATCGTGAAAAGGATAAACGACCTTGTGTATCGAATCCATAAGCCACCCCGAGGGAAACCAAGGGTCGTCCATTTCAACAGTTTGGCCCCTTACGCTGGAAACCATGACCAAGTTCGCACCCTCAAGCCACCGGAGGATGATATGACGTTCGAGAAGTTTATGTCCTTGTATTCAAACGGGCAGAAAGTTCTACATGGGGTTACTAGAGAGGAGTCACGAGACCTTTTCGAGGTGCCTGCTGACTACGCACTAGCGCACTGTGTGGCAGAAAATCTTCGAATGTCCAGGGGCATCGCCGTAGTGTTTTCCAAGAAATTTGGTCAACTCCAAACACTGCGGGAGCAGAATCCAGAAGTTGGTGGGGTGCTACAGTTGAAGAAAGGCCAGAGAATCATCTACTACCTAGTTACCAAGAGGCATTCCCAAGATGAACCGTCCTATGAAGATGTCTGGAAGAGTCTCACCAAATTAAGAGATACTATGGTGGACCAGAATCTGGTGGATCTAGCAATTCCAAAATTGTCCTGTGGTATTGATGGGTTGGACTGGAGAGTCATAAGAAGTATGCTGGAGGCGATATTCAGATCCAGCGGCGTCAAGATTTTGGTTTGCTGTAACCCTCTTCCACGACCGATCATGAAGACCGTGGAGTGTTACTTCCATCGAACTTCACGGTGCAGATATGGGGAGTCATGCAGATATCGTCACACTCCAAGGATGAAATTTCGGGACGAAATGTCTTTAAGAAGGGGGCAATGTAACGAACCTAGGCCGGACCTGTCGCCTCGCGCGTTGCCGTCGACAGCGATGAGGTCATCCCCGGAGATGTTCGAGAACAGTCCAGTCGCTCTGCCGCGGAGAGCAACGGTCGATATTGGAAACGATTGGAACATGCTGGTCGCCAACTGCCGGAATTCGAAAGATCGGGAATTCTGTGACGGAGATAAATAGGTAGCCCTCAAGATGGCACGGACAGTCTGAACGAGCCCATACGATCGAGCTATACAGTGGCGTAGTAATATAAATTAAGTTGTAGATTTAAGTGTGAAATAAATTAGTTAAACCAAGTTAAGTTTATTTACGTTACATTACCTATTATATCTTGGTCCAAAATTATTAAATCCTCTTCCACAAAGTTTGAAGCAAATAAAACTACGAATTCGTTACAAAAATGAATTGAAAAATTATTTGATTAACACCCCAAGAATTGACATACACCAAATCATAGAAAACACATAGATTTTTTTATATATTTGATCCATATTATACATGATGTAGATATTATGATTATTTTCTCATTATTATTTTAACCACTGAATTAGTTCTTAAGTATTTATGTTATGTTGTGTATCCGAGTATATGTTTGTCCAAATATAAATTTATATATCTTTGTTTCATGTTATACATCACATTGTTGTTATTATGATTATTATCAATTTTTTTCAACCATTTTATTAGTTATTAAGTATTTATCTTGTACCTTAGTCTATGTTTGTTTGAATATTTTATTACTTTTTCGAATAATTAATTACAGATTCAATCTAGCTACTTGCACTCAAGCCCTACGCACAGACTTATTCTACTGTAGGGTTTTCAATTTATTCCCTCCTCGTTTTATTGTACTTCACTTATAACTGTCAATGTAATTCAAAGGGCGATGTGTGAATAAATTATTATTATTATTAATTATTATTATTATATTCAAGTATATCAACAGGTTGGAATTCTACGGTAATCTTAGGCATCCATATACCTCAATAGTTTTTTGGCAAAGTACAAATAATTATCCTATCGACATTGGAAGATGTTGGGACACCCTTGAAACATAATTTTTATCATACCTGCATCATAATCCTTGTTTTTTTTTATTGGTGCCCCTTTTTACCCATTTAAAGCACGCCTCAGCGTGTTTAAATCGAACTTTAAAAAACGCGCGTTTTTTAAAGGTAACCATGACAACATCAACAAATCGAGAAACGTGAAGTCTAAATGACAAATTTTTGATTATTGATCTGACAGGAGTACCTTGTAACGTCAAATAAAATATTACTCACAATTCGTTCATTTATATGTGCTCCTCCATCCATTTGATGAACTTTTCATATTCTTTTTTATATATATCACTGGATTTTCGCGGTATTAACCGCGATTCTGCCTCACTATTCAAAAAATCGATATTAGAATCATTCATTTTTGAGCTATGATGACAATAAATATTGATCTTTGGTAACAAATTGCAAATGAATGTTTTTCTCATTTCCATGACAACAAAAGGTATACTGATGTCACATCACGAATTCAACCTTCTTGCATTATTAGTTCTTATTTCTATTTTTTGTAGTAATAATACCAGTATATATGATTTCAAAGTGCACCAATAAAAAAAAATAACGTAAAGTATTCGTGGATAACTGGTCTTAAAAACACTTGCTCTATTTCGAGCACTCCGGCTGCGCCGTCGTGCTCGAAAAATCGCGCGTGTTTTAAAGCCCTTTTTATCCACTTATACTTTAATATACTATTATGAAGTAAAAAGCGTGCGAAATCTCAAGATTAAAACACGCCGTGTTTTAAAGGTTGCTAGATAACAAAAACAAGTCCAACTTTCATGTCAATCATATTAACTATCAAATAAGCTTGTAACGTCAACAAGACGTGACATCAGATGTTCATTACATACCTGATTAGATGTATTGAAATATAAGGAACATTATCCTGATCTGAAATTCATTTCCAGCATTGATATTGAAGTTATGATGCAGGTATAATAAAAAATAGCGTATGATACACGTGTATAAGTACCTTTAAAGCTCTCGTTGCGCGTGCTTTAAAGGCTCACTTATACACTTGTATCATAATATACTATTTTTTCGAAAAAGGTTACTTCACGTGATTTATTGAGTGTCAAAACAACAGGTTTTTGTCTACAGAACGTAATAGTATATTATGCAACGATCATGTAATGATAGCTATTAATACATGAGCACGAGGTAAGTTACGATATGAGCCGAAGGCGAGTGTCGTAAAACGTCTGCGAGTGTATTAATAGCCATCACTTGATCGTTGCATACACTATTTCTTCTACGACCAATAAATAATAAAATAAAAACAAGAATATCTGGTGGTGTACAAGATAATTCTTCACTGCTCGACATTATTTTTGACGCGTTGTGATTGAATGTATGTATAGTTTAACCTTTTTCAATTGCAGAAGCTGTTTCTATAGGGAGCAAATCAAAAACTCACTCCGCTAACACGAGCGTATATGCGAAGAAACGGAACGAAAAATAATGTGTACTACCCGTAAACATTCTCCGTTGGCGAACGGTAGATCAAAAGAGCCGATAGTCAACGTGGGTTTGAGTGACAGCTGTTTGCGTGACCGCAAGCCAATGATAATGCTTGTAGGTGTGTCTATACTTTGAGACTAATAAATCACCAGTTTCAGGAGGTCTGAGTAAATGAAAGCTAGCGTCTCTGGTCTGGGATCGAAATAGGTTCTAAAATATTCTATAGTTGTGATGTGTTTTGTTGGAAAATATGCCTTTTTTTCGACAATGGGAAAATGAAATTATGATTATTCGATTGCCTATTAATACATACTCCCTCGTTTATTGCATATTTGTTCATTTTAACGTATTTTTAAAATATTTGAATATTCAAATGAAATTACTTATCTTGTTTTTCATGCTTCTGCAATTGATAATGGATGAACTTTAGAAACATACCACTTGATTATCCCAAAGTACGTGTTTCAAAAAGTACGTGTTTTTATTGGCCAAAATCTGTTTCGAAATGAAAATGTGTGTTAAAATGGACAATACGAATAAATCGGTAACAGACATTTAATTAGCGTATTATAATACGGGAGTTGAAAATAGTATATATTGATACAAGTGTATAAGTGAGCCTTTAAAGCACGAGCAACTTCAATAACAATGCTGGAAATGAATTTTAGATCAGGATAATGTTCCTTATATTTTAATACATCTAATCAGGTATGTAATAGACATCTGATGTCACGTCTTGTTGACATAGATATATCAATTGTTGTTTACAAGCTTATTTGACAGTTCATATGATTGATATGAAAGTTGGACTTGTTTTTGTTACCTAGCAACCTTTAAAACACGGCGTGTTTTTTAACCGACGAAACCAAAAAGGAGGAGGTTGTCATAGTATCCGACGAAATCAAAAAGGAGGAGTTTCTCTAGTCGACGCGTATATTTTTTTTTTTTTTATTGGTGCCCCTTTTTACCCATTTAAAGCACGCCTCAGCGTGTTTAAATCGAACTTTAAAAAACGCGCGTTTTTTAAAGGTAACCATGACAACATCAACAAATCGAGAAACGTGAAGTCTAAATGACAAATTTTTTATTATTGATCTGACAGGAGTACCTTGTAACGTCAAAATATTACTCACAATTCGTTCATTTATATGTGCTCCTCCATCCATTTGATGAACTTTTCATATTCTTTTTTATATATATCACTGGATTTTCGCGGTATTAACCGCGATTCTGCCTCACTATTCAAATAATCGATATTAGAATAATTCATTTTTGAGCTCTGGTGACAACAAATATTGATCTTTGGTAACAAATTGCAAATGAATGTTTTTCTCATTTCCATGACAACGAAAGGTATACTGATGTCACATCACGAATTCAACCTTCTTGCATTATTAGTTCTTATTTCTATTATTTGTAGTAATAATACCAGTATATATGATTTCAAAGTGCACCAATAAAAAAAAATAACGTAAAGTATTCGTGGATAACTGGTCTTAAAAACACTTGCTCTATTTCGAGCACTCCGGCTGCGCCGTCGTGCTCGAAAAATCGCGCGTGTTTTAAAGCCCTTTTTATCCACTTATACTTTAATATACTATTATGTATCTTTACGCATAACTTTTCACAGAGTAGTTCGATTTCGATGATTCTTTCCTCATAGGATAGGGTGTTGGTCCCATTTGAATTCGAACAAAAAAATCCATCCCTAAGGGTAGCAAAATGGAGGATATTGATCGTTCACCCTCTGAATTTTGGTCCTTTAACCGAGATTCTATCAGGCATACCTTTGTAATGGGTTTTCCGATTTGGATTATTCTTTTTTTATGAGATAGGGTATACCTCATCATATTTCAATTTGGAATGAAATGATCGACCCCTATGGGGAGAAAAATAGGGGATGATTGATTTTTCACTTGTGAACATTGGCTCACATATGTAGTTGACATTGACAGATCCTCCTACATCCGTCACAATAATTACATTCTATGAAAGGATTAAATTATATACAAAGTGATGAGATCAACTAACCAGAACTTTCAAAAATAATGTATATTATACAGTGCTAGTCAAAAGTCCCCTCCCCCCTCGTATCTTTTGAACGGGTATACTTATAATAATGAAATTTGGAGGGTGGAAATAAACGGATGTAGGCTTCTCAACTGGTCATAACAGGTGACGCAATAATCATAAATGACGTCACAAGGCCACTGTGACCAATAATTTTAAATGGGACTCTATGGCAAGTGACAGCTCGTTTGAAAGGTATTGAAAATACCTATTCAGTCATACCAATTTTGTTTGGGTTTCGGCTGATTTTGATTGATAAATTGAAGAAATACGAAAATTATAGTCGCTACCTCACAGTTTTGTACATTAGAAAAAAAAATCTGCAGCTTAGTTTTCATCAAAAAAAAATTGCATATACCTTTTTTAAATAAAATCTTCCATTCTTCCGAATGGCGGTATCAGTTTTTTTTAATTTATATATATTTTAAGATATTCAATAAACAATGTAATTTTGCAACTTATTTGTTAAATAATAAATTAAGCACACGCTTTACGGTTGGTAACTTTTTATATGTTGTTCCTTACATCTTCACTAATGTACAGTAAAAAGTTTCTACAGTCACCTAACTTTCTGAAGCTAAAATCTAATATCACTCCAATACTAGTAAAATGACTCGTATATGTATAAATTAATTTGAATCTTCTCTGAACTACCTTTGCCCATTGTAATAATTTTTTTCAACTTGTAATTGTAATTTATCTAGTAACTATCAAGTCAAATAATTTTATTATTACTTTTATATTTATTTTTTATATTAGGTATATATATTTTGTATAAAAAATTTCCCATGAGATGACAATCTTCTGACTAAAAGTATTGAAAATTTCTGAATATAGTGGATATTTTCTTCCAAAGAGCCATGGGACCCTCTGTGACGGTTCCGAATTTACTAGCCAAAATCAAGATATCTTCATAGAATGAAAAGTCCACGCTTACTTGTGAAATTCATGTGTTTATTAAAAAGTGATAATTATCCTAATCATAATCATTAGCCTTATCGATCTTGGGAGTGGGCCTTGTTCTTCCAAACAACTGCTTGGTTTAGATCGTCCTCCTTGTTACTGAAAAATAAAAGAGAAGCATTTAGATTATTGTTTTCTCCCCTCACCTTTGTTAGTAAGGCTCACCTTTTCCTGATAAGTCATTCTAAGATAGCTGGAAGCAGCCTAGACTGTCGCACACTAGGATTCATCGATTTCTCAACTTCAGATTTTATTATATCTACAATGAACTCTCTGATTTTGTTCATATCAGAAGGTTAGTCCAGCAGAGATGGGCAGTGAATGGCTTGGTACTAGTTTGTATCCGAAAGTTTAATGGAACAATGTCATCGTGGACATTTTCCAATCCCCTCAATTTTCAAGTTAATTCATCATCTAGAGACATCAGTCCACTCTCCTACCTTTTCTCATTCCTTCGTGGAAGTTTCCATGATCCCAAAAAAGGCCATTTGAGAAGAAATTACATTGAAAAAATCGACAGGTAGAAGTCAAGAAAAATGTGATTTTTGACAGACAGATGTAAACATTGTAGTAAGTTTCGAGGATTTCATCTCATTTTTGCGCCAACTATTCTGAGCGGGATCTTGTTCGTAAAACTATAATCTTTGTAAACGATCAATTCACAATTTTTTGCATGAAGTAATGTTGACAGAAAAAGAAAATTTCATAGGTTTGAAGTTTGTCATTTTGCGTGACACAAACAACAAACAATCCTTAACCGCGCCATCTACTAATGAAGTTCTAAGCAGACCTTAACGTTTTTCATTTGTTGTCCCCCAAAAATTCTAAACAAAATCAAATCAGTGAATATACCAGGGTTTTTAGGCATCTTAATCGACATCAAGCATAGAAAAGGTAACTAAGGTCAACTTATCCCTTAAAAAACGTGTTCTGGTTCCCCAGGAGTTGTTCTTAAAAATTGTAGCAATGTCTGAATACGGTCACAAAGAAGAAGGTAGGTACTTTTTTGCAATTGCTGTATCAAATCTACCAAGTGCGTTAGTTTTTTTTAATAATTAATTATAGTACATTTCTCATGAGTAAACTTTGTAGTTTTTCTACTTTTCTTACTTTACTTTTACTTTATAATATTGTATATTATAACAGTCGTAGAAAAAGTATAGTGTAGAAAGCACAGAATGGCGAGTTCATACATTCATACTCGTAAAAAATGTATATCATTCGTTTGTTTGAAAATATGAACAGGATGTTCATAAAATCAGATTTATCTTGGATTTTTCAATTAACAGTAAAATATTTCTATTAATATTCAATTGAGAATGTTTCCCTTTTCAACATGTATATCATTCTTTGTTGTAATTTTCTGTTAATTGATGCAATACATTTTGAAACCGTAGAATTTTGTAATAGATCATGGAAAGATCTTTCAAAAGGGGTATGGTATCACAAATCACAAGCCCTTACTTCCAGTTTAAAAATTAGGGGTGGCAATTGTAATTGGAAGGGGGTTCAATTAAAGGTTAATTTTTTACTAGTAAAACCTGCTTTGTTTTTTGGTTGGAGAGAAAACTCCCAATATATTATTATAACTTCTGCTCTTGGTTGATTATAATGTACATAATCCAGCAAAGACAAAACCAATACCCAATAACTATCTTTAATCAGATTGAAAGACAAAGATAAAAAAGACCCACCCCACTATTGTTGGAGTCGACCTACCTCAATATAATTTAGTGAAACTGTTTATAAGTATAAATTACTAATGGTCTTCTCATATCAAATACACATTTATTTCAAATCTTAATGTCATTATTAATTATTATAACGTATTCCCATTACCACAGAATATAGGAATATTCTGTGCCATTGCATTGTGTTGATTTCTGGACTATCAACTATCATCTCAATTTGGTGGGGACATAAGCAACCCTTCCTCTATCCATATTACGCCGAGTGGAAGCAGAAGGACAAAAAATGAAGTGAGAGAGACTCTTCCTATTCAATAAATCCCCCGTGCTCCTTTTCTGAAATATTTTTGGTTGCACATGGAGAAAAATTATAAATTGAATATATGTTTCATGTTTTCCATAATTCGAAATTGAAAACGCCAATTTGTTCATCACATTCAAAGACGTACTCCTAGCGCCTCTGATGGACTCATGCATCGTTACTTCACCCAGTTCAAACTTTCATCGCTAGTTGCTTCGACTGTCAAAGATAATTTAATGTCTTGGTAATATGTTGTACCATTATAATTTCTCTTCAATCAATGGTTGTACTAATATTTTTAATATGGTATTTTGAATTTTTACTCAAACATCACGTTGAAAGTGAGGTTGAATTTGTGTTCGGGTTGTAAGAAATATTCTCAAAACAACCACTATTGGCGCTACTGTTTGGGAGAAATACAAGTGAAAGTTAAATCGAGTTTGAATTGAGGAGCATATTCAAATTCGAAAATTTCGACGAAATTAGTTGGGCTACTCAAATATAGATGAACGAAACAGTGTCCCTTCATCTTTAGTTTTAAATAATGAATGTATCAATATAAACCACCAAATTCAACATTTTCATGAATTCAAAATCACTTATTCTGAAATAAAATTCCTTCTAAGACTATTTTTTATATGTGATCTGCTTAGGTCTTTTTATTTAAACCATCTTAACAAATTATCGACGTGAAAAAAAAATCAGTATATGTGCTGCCTGCTGCCAATTGAAGCCTAGTTATGCAAAACGGGCTGTTTTTTCCAATGGTCATAGCATTTGGTCAATATTTAGATTATGGTGGGTAGAGGTGAGAACTATCTTTTACAAAAAGTGTCCCTATAAAAGTACTACATTAAGATGGCGCTACCGTACCAGAATACCGTTTTGAAAGAAAGCGTGGAAAGTTGTTAGAGATAGTAAAATTAGAGAAAGAAAGAGTTACATCCGCTCTCTAGAGGTGTCATTTTGGAAGAATGATTCGAAAACATAGTAATTTTATCAAAAACAACGAAATTCAGACCACACCCTATAGTACACGAGTGCCATTCTGGTCACTTTCTGGAACGTTATTTGATGCTTTTTGGTGGATACATTTTGACTTGAACAACCATATGAGAGTCCTCCTCAAAGAGAGTAAACGTTATCTGAGTAGGAGAGTCTATTCCCCATAAGACAATGGTGACACTAATAGAAAGAGATGAAAGATCATTTGTGAGTCATAGTGACGTACTTGGTAATGTCATGGCCACCATTCTCTCTGGACAGTGGCGGACTAGCCCACTCTGCACTTTGGTATCTGAGAGTTACAGGTTACAGTTTTGTTGGTTTGAGTTTTGGCTATATTTTCATTTCATGCTTTATGCCGTCCCTATTGAATTTCTGACTGATGTCTGGTGACTGTGAGAGCCTTCTGCATTTCTGAGCATAGTTTTTTTTCGGATTATTCTGTCGAAGTAGAAGAGAACAATATATTTGAAAATAGACAATTGAACATTTTACTATCAGTACTTTGCTAACGTACCTACAAGAGTGATCAAAATCCTAGTAAGTAAAAAGTTTTTGGTACGAATTTATGTTTTCATTAAGAAACTGAAACAACAAAATCTCAAAATTCGCAACAGAGATTTGAAATTACTTATATTTTCCTTAGATCAAAATGCCCACTTGGTGTTCAGTTTCATCTTGTGGAAACAGAAGTGACAAAACTTCCGATGTGTCCTACCATATGTTTCCCATATGTGAAAAAGATAAAAACCGTGGATTATTTTTTGTGGAAAAGACCTTCAATGGGTGCCTTCATCAACATCAAGGATTTGCTCATCCCATTTCAAGAAAGTTGATTTTGAAAGACTTCTGCGAAGTGAACTAATTGGTATGATTTTTTCCCCAATGTTTATGCATCCCTCATGTATTGAAGTCATAAGATAGTGGTTGTGTTCTATTTGAAATAAGAAATAATATTTAACAGAAACTTGTTGATGGATACCTAACACGTATTGTAAAAATAATCAACAAAATGAGTAGCATTACAGAAAACTAGTAACTTTTTATGTCTAATTTCATTACACAGTTGCAGTCATAGAAAAATAACCTGAGAACTTTAAGTGTTTTTGGAATTCACAGTGAAAATAAAGGAAATTAATGCATGTGTCTTCAAATATTATATGAATTTTATTTCCAGGTGGTTTCCCTAAAAAAAATCTAAAAAGAGGCGTTTTACCAAGTATTACTAATGATCATGGAGAAGAACCAACAGATTTAGAATGTAATGTAGACAAAGAGAATCAAAATATTATCAAAGGCATTCTTGAAGATATTAACAAAGAAGAGAAGGAAAGGAAAGCTCTGGTCACAAAAATCCTAGAACAAAATCCTAGTACTTCTTATGAAATTGTAGATACTGCCACTGTATCGCAGCCTTCAGAAGAAGTGAAAGTAGATTACAAAAACCTATATTCCATCTTACTCAATGAAAATCAGCATTTACGATTGGAAACTACCGAATTAACAGATAAAAATCGACAAGCTCAACAGAAATTAAAGGCTTTGGAAAATCTTTATGTTCTTGTAGAAGTAAACTATTGAAATTGTGGGAAAACAAATCAAAGGTGTATTAAAGAAGGCGTTGAGTGAAAATCAAATTGATCTGTTGTTGAAAAAAAAAGAAGCGTGTGAATTGGAAGCCAGCAGAAGTATCCACTGCTTTTACATTATGATATTATAGTAAAAAAAGGTACTTGTTCCTCAGAAGTCACCTTAGTTATCCTCTGCCTAGTTTGCCCTCTCTAAGAAGATGGGCTTTGGGATTCGAATGAAGCAAGGGATATTACCAGATATATTGAGTTTTATGAGACTGGCTGGCGAAGAACTCACTGAAATGCAAAAGTGAGTAGTATTACAGTACGACGAGAGGAAACTGAAGAGCGTTCTTGAGTTTGATGATGCCGAAGATGAGATTGTTGGTCCTTATAACTATATGTAGGTTATTATGGTGCGTGGCCTCTTTTCCAAATGGAAACAACCTATATTCATAGATTTTGATAGAAAAGATGGAAGTAATAAATAAATTATATATTAGTTACACCGTAGTTGCATCTGTTAGTGACTGTGGGGGCGGAGAAAATTTCTAATTTCACATTTGGGTAGAACCTTCATTCAATATGTTCCCAATAAATGAAGGTACTCAATGCCTGGGTTATCTTTACATTTTTTGTAATTTGACAACTTCTCAAAATTTTAAAAAAATTTATATTTTTGTTGATGTAGAATTTTTCAGACTAGACAAACTGCTGAAAAGGTTGAAAGATGTTATAGTTAGTGTTATAATTTTCTCTTTATAAATCCATTTCTATATACTCAGTGCAAAGAAATTGAGCCACTTTTGTTAAAAAATCTTTTTTTTTTCATTTTCTGATTAATATAGAAGAAAATGTTATTTACATAATTTGTTGTGCCATCCTGGAGATTGAATACCTATACGCGTGCTGTCTATACAACCTGAATGCCGTGGAAAGGAGGCACTATGATAAAAACCTCTCAGTATTTATATAATTTATTCATGTGTGTTGTAGACAAATGTGCACCTGTGTCATAAAAGAGAAGAGCTGTTAAAAGGACTAGGCACAGATATAAGGGGGTTTCTAGGCATCGATAGAATTCAATTGCATTAGTTGATACAGGGTGTCTTCGAAACTTTCTATTTCTTGTCATGTAATAAGCGATTTTAATATAATAACTTGTAGTGCGATTATCAAGATCATAATGCAGAATTGATATCTATGAAGGAATGCCTTTGTGCCACCATATTACAAATTTCAATCCACCCCATTTAGGGGTAGTTTGTACTTGTGATTTTTCTAATGACTCTGCTGACTGGAGATTTCCAGCTAAGATATTCCATTGAAAAGCCGAAATGTAGATTGCACATAATATATATTTTTGTGTCAACATAGAAAAATTAAAATCTGTCCCTTCATAAGGATTGTTTATACCGGCGATTTTTCGAGAAACTTTGTTAACCGAGGGTTTCCGGTGAATATATTTCATTAAAACGGTAGAAAATGATAGCATAAAACATATTATTTGGGCCACCATAAAAAGATTCCAATCAGTCTCCTCATGGAGTAGTTTATACTTGAGATTTGACCGGAAGTTTTTGGTAAATCTATTTTATTGAAACGGTAGAAAACTTTTGCACATAACATATTTTTTGCGCGATCATAGTAAAAATACAAATCAGTCCCCTCACGATTTTTCGAAGGACTTTGTGCTGACCGAAAGTATCCAGTGAAGATATTTCAATGAAACGCTGGAATATGATTGCCCAAAATATATTATTTGTGCCATAATAGAAAAAAATCTCATTAGCACCTGATAAATGTGACTATCGTCGTCGAGATTCATCTTTGTTTGAGTTGCATTTCATTTATATATTTTTTGAATATTGATGAGATTGAAATTGTAACGGTCGATTATGATATATATTTTATTTTCTATGCGGATTCTGCCAAAATCATCTAATTGGATATATTGGAATTCTATTTTATTATAGTGTAAACTATCCTTACAAGGTAGCGGATATGAATTTTCCTTATAGTAAAATTTTCCAATTAATTTAAAAAATATATTCATTGGATAACTCCGGTCAGCAAAATTCTTCCACAAATCTACCAATAAAATACCCCCATGAGGGGAGTGATTGGAATATTTTTATGGTGGTACAAATAATATATTTTATACAATAATTTTCTACAGTTTCAATGAAATATATATTCACCGAAAACCCTCGGTCAACAAAGTTTCTCGAAAAATCGCAGGTATAAACTACCTTTTTGACGGGACTGATTTGAATTTTTCCTGGCGACACAAAAAATATAATTTTGTTCAATCTACATTTTAGCGTTTCAATGGAATATCTTAGCTGGAAATCCCCGGATAGCAGTTATTAGAAAAAATCACAAGTACAAACTACCACTATATGAGGGTGAATTGAATTTTTTAATATGGTGATGGTGGCATGAAGGCATTCCTTCATATATGTCAGTTTTGCATTATGATCTTGATAATCGCATTACAAGTTATATTAAAATCGATTATTACATGACAAGAAATAGAAAGTTTCGAATAGGTAGAATCTGTATCAACTAATGTAAATGCTATAGTGATCGCGTAACCTTAGGTGTAACATTCTAAAATTTCAGTAAATTCTATCAATGACTAGAAACCCCCTTATATCTGGGTAATTCCTGTTACTATTAGTATTGAGTGTAGGCCTTAGTGCACTTATATACATTTCAATCAACATCCTTGATTTGTGAAGGTTAAATTCGGCATCTTGAAAAAAAAATCGTCGAAATAACGTTTGGTTCATCTCCTTTCAAAATGTACCTCGAGAATAGAATTGATTTAGCCGAACGGGTTACAAATAATGTTAAAAAATCTTTCGAAATCCTTTTATCGAAGAAAGGGTGAAAACAGACATGTTTCGATCTTTGCAGAGCCGTATTGTATGTATTACGGATTACGGAAAGTTTCTAAAGCGCTACGCTTTGACTTCGGATTCGAATTAAAAAAAAAATGCGTATGTAGATAGCACTCAATGATAATTCTTAACATTTTAACACGAATTTGGAAATTTCAAGTCATAATGTTCAATTCGATTAGGTATAACATATTCACGTTGACATATCTGAGATTAATGTATATTGGACCACTATGTATGTTACGTGGGCCACCTGTACTCATGTCCAAGTACGTCACTATGATGCGTTAATGCTACAAGATTCTGATTGGCTAGAGCTTATTAGAGCCTCCTATTCAGTTTACTCTCTTTGAGTCCTCCTTACCTCTACCAAAGAATATAGGATAACCCTCCCATATTCTGTGCCTCTACCCTCCATAATTCAGATTGATTTTTGTATTTTCCTGTCTTGAGCATAATTTTTTGTGTATGGCAGAATTTTGACAGATCGAATGCAAATTTGTCAAGTTTGTTGGTGGCAGCACTGAACAATACAAATTTAAACATTCAAATCTTAACAGTTCTCGATGAGTAAGTAAGGTTAGGCTAAAACTAGAAATACAAGAACGAATAAGAAAAGTTTCTCCGAAATGTCAGACTTCAGTGGGGAAGATCTTTTGAGGATCTTCAAAGAACTTGATGTGCAGTTGTTCAATTTGAACCCAAATGTTGTGAAAGGATGGTTCGATACTGATGATAAAAATATGAAGAACCTTTGAACTGGATGTGTACTTCTTTGTCTGCAAAAAACTATGTTTCACCTTTAGAAAGTGCGGAGTAAGTATATAATAAACTTTCAAGAAGACATTGCCACAGCTGTTTGGTACAAAAATAAGCATTTTTCTTGAATTCTTCTGCCCTTTGATAGAAAAACTCATTATTGCCCCACTGCTCTACTGCACATCGTGGACGACATTATGAAGGCCACTGTTCTGTGCTTCTTGATTTTAGTCGAGCTTTCGGTTGCCACAGACAGCTACACACGTTAAACTTATAACACCCCTCTGTCTGCGTCAGGGGTTAATGAATCGCCTGAAAGTAAAGGATTTTCTTATGATTATAGTTGAAATTGTTCCTTTACAACCCACAAATATGGAAATAGACGAAAACAACTATCTGTGATGCACTGGTTTTATCAAGTTTTAATAATTCCGATACTTTATATGACCCAAGTCGAACAGAAATACAGAAAGTACAAAACTCATGTTTACAGCCTATCCATGGAATAAGAAAATATCAGAGAATATCACATAAGTTATGGAAAACAGGTTGGATTTCAATAGAAAATAAACAGAAATTAAATGTTGCAAATCAATATAAAAAAATCACTTCTCGTACTGATTTCTACCTAATTTCAAAACAGAATTTTTCAAGTAATCATTCAGTTATAATATATGCCAAGTGATTAACCTGTTACCAAAAAAATAAAAAACTCAAAAGTTTCCGTTTTACGAAAAAAAATACGAACTCTTTCTATCAGAAAATCAATCTTAAGTCTAAGTTACCTTTATACTTTCTTGAAATTATGTTGTTATGTGGTTATCCAAAATAATTTTCAGTAATGTATGTCCTCTCTTCTCTTTTTTGCATCATATTTATTATACATTTATCTTAATCATAATCTCTCTTCTCCTTGTTTCTATACTGTATGAGTTTAGGAAGACGGAAGAACAACTTGGTAGCACCTGTGCTTCCTTAGTTGAACTTCGCCTTTTATATTTCAGTTACCACCATAGTCTGATTTTTGTGTTAATAAATTATACGTAATTACAGGTGAAAACAATAAAAACGATTATTATTAGTATTTTCCAAATTTTCAGGTATAAACAGATGAGTTCTCCACTCCCCCCTAACAAATTAGAACATGAAAAGAATATTATTGAAGAAAAATATCCTGGAATATTTGATATTGATACAAATGTCTTGGAAATAGAGTATCTCCAAGATGAAATCAATCTCGTTCAAGAAGAAGGAGATAATTTGGATGAGGTGATAAGAATAATCCAGTAAGTATTTCATTTACAGTTCCCTTGATGTCCGTTAATTTTGTATGAATGTTTCAGAATTTTAGAAAATGATTTACTGAAAGAATTCGATAAAAATATATCGTTGGAAATCAAGTCCAAACTGCAATTGAAGACTACTCAGGATGAGTGCTTTGCTCTTGGCAGACATTGGATGAATTAAATGGCAAGATTCATGAAAGGTTATTGAAATATGGAAGAAATTTACATGATTTCGAATTTGTGAGTATATATTCTATTTTCCCAAAAAAATTGGTCATAAGTTGCTACACTCAAAAGAATTAAATGATCTGATTTAAATTACACCTCAGAATAGTTTCTGAAAAAAAATACGAAAGCAGTTGTTAAATCCAATAATTTAACTCTTTTAAGGGACCTGTACCAAATTTCATTAACAATATGGACATTAAGGTGTACCAAGACAAGGTAGAAAACATGACCTCCATGCTGTTGCCTGTTCTAGAGGAAAATCCTGTCTCAATTAATCTTACAGTAGCTTCGAACTCAACTTGTCTGGACATAACAAATATAAATGAGGCAGTAGTACATGATTTATACAAAATGAGACATAGGTAAGGATTAACCAGATCTTTTTCGACAAAGAGCTGTCATCTAGACAGCATTGTTTCTGTAGAAAACTGTCCCTGTTTTACTTGAAGAATCATAAAAGTACTGAATTTTATGTATTTATTTTTACTTCAATATTTTCCTGGATATCCTCAGAAATGACATTTAATTTCAAATGAACCATTTTATCCATTTATTGTATATACAGTCAAACCTCTATAACACAAACCTCCACAACTCAAAATTTCCTCTAATCAAAATTTACTGTTGTTTCCTGTACATTTTGTGTAATTGCCAAGTATTTTAATCTCTCTAACTCGAATTTCTCCTACTCGAAAATGTCTATAATTCAAAGCAAATAACAGGCTTCATCAGCTCAGCAGTATCTAAGTCTAAAGTTCATGGTAAAATTTAAAAAACAAAGCTTTGATGCTGTGTGAGTCGGGATTCATTGCGTGCGCTATGCGTGGTTACTGGGAAATCACCGAAGCATCAGCGGAATATTCACAGTTTGATGATTTCTATAGTATAGCACATGTAGTGTTGGAAAAGACCATTGCCCAAGAATATGGAATACCGAATTGCACATTGTCCACAATAATCAAGAATAAAGCAGCCATTATACAGTTTAGCTCCGAAATTAAAATATCTCGGAAACGGGTTGTTTTAGGTACATGACATCGAGAATGAAAAGTGTAGAGTCATTAAAAAGGATTGAAATGAAATATACAAAATGTTCCATTTGAAAAAATTTAAATAACGATGTTTGAAAATGGCCAAATGTACCGAACATCCTGTTCACAATGAACATCACCACATTGACTAACTAGTCCATAATTATCTTCACTAAATATCTCGAAATATGAAATGGTTGATTTTTCAAAAAAAAACTCTACAAAATAGTTTTTTTTAGTAACTTGGCAATGCCGAAACAAAATTCAAAATTGAAAAAATTGTTGAGCAGCCAATGAAACAGTGGAAAATATGAAAATATACTGGGTATTTCATTTGAAAAAGGTTAACTCTGGTTAGCCACGCTTCAATGATGCACCCTTTAGGAATGAGAATAATTTTGGAAAATAGTCTCAACCTTTTCGCGACGGGAAATGTATACTTGCGTTAGTCTCTGATACACGGGACCCGCATATTTTCAATTGACTGGAGAAGTGTTCTAACAACGGGAACCACATGATTTCGTCTCATTCCCCACCATTTATAATACATCTTTATTTGAAATCGGAAACCTAATATACATAACTAGGAGTAAAAAATATTTATAAGAATATTTCTAAAAAAATTGCAAAGTCATACATTTAAAAATTTAAGGTAACATGTAGATAGATAAATTATTCAATTATTACATTACAAATATTTGGTTTGGTTATAGATTGCTTATATCGACCAATAAAATAGTGAAATCGTGTGATTGAAATTAATAAATGATTAATGACAATGAACTATACCTATAATAATACTTATACAATTGGAGTTTCTATCACTATTACAGCATTTAATTCTTTAACTCATTTTATATTTATTTATTTTTTACAAATTCTTTTAGCGCTGTTTTAAAATTTTCCAAATTGGTTAATTTTTTTAATAATTCAGGTAATTCATTGAATTTTTGGAAACCTTCAAAAAATCATGAGTTCATGGTACTTCTGACTGCCGTTCTGTTTATAGGTATATTATTTGAATTTCTAGTGTTGTAAGTATGAATGTTTTTATTCAAGTTGAGGTACTGTTTAAAATATTCACATTTACAATTTTGAATACTAGAATCATTGTGAAGTAGTAGAGTCTATTTTCAACTGACAACCAATTCAAACAATCAAGCATACTTTTTACGGGAGTCAGACGATTTGTTTTCAAGATTACCCTCATCCCTCGATTTTGTAGTTTTTGTAGCATATTCAATTTATTGAGGCTGAATAAGGATAATATAGAGCACAATAATCAAAGTGTGGTTGAATGATAGTATTGTAAACTGTAACTTTGGACTGTATAGACAAATGTTGTGCTATTCTATTTAAGAAATATAGTTTTTTGATATTTTTTTATAAATATATCCAAAAGGACTGTCAAAATTCAAAAAATTGTCCAGTTGAAAACCAAGGTATTTGACCGTTGACACTATTTCAATTTTTTCATTATTTATTCTGAGGTTTATACCGTTAATGTCTTGGGAACTATATTTATATTTTTTGGTAAAGATCATTGCTTTTGTTTTTGTTACGTTTAAATTTAATTTGTTGGTGCATAAATACTCATCCACAGTTTCTAAAATCCTGTTCATATTATGAATAGCTCTATCTAGTTTCATATCACTACAACAAAGCAACGTATCATCAGCAAAGAGGTTTATGAACTCCAATTCAACGAAAAGTCCAATATTGTTCAGATATAAAACAAAAAGAAGAGGGCCCAGCACGCTACCCTGAGGGACACCCACATCAATATCTATTTCGTTGGATAGTGTATCTTTAAAACGGACTTTCTGTTTCCTATTTTTAAAATAATCACTGAACCACTCTAACACCTTTCCATCAATCCCATACTGTTTCAATTTCAACAACATAATTCCTCTATCAATTGTCTCAAACGCTCTCTTTAGGTCCAAAAATACAGCAATAACATATTTCTAGCTATCTAAGTTAGTTTTAACATTACATATTGTGAGCTGTAATGCTGTTTCACATGATAATTTTTTTCGGAAACCTGATTGATTATCTATTAAAATTGAATTTTGAGTGACGTGTTGTAATAACTGGTCATAGACCGCAACTTCCAAGATTTTTTCAATTGGGGGCAAAGTATTAATGGGATGAAATTCATCGGCTTTATTGGTGTTAGCTATTTTTGGAATAGGAATAACAGTACTACTTTTCAACTTGTGGGGTATTATTCCTGTGTGCAGAGATGTATTAATTGAATTCAGTTTAATATGACCAATGGTTTCAAATACCTCTTTGATCATTTTACAGTTTAGCGTTTCATATACAGAAAATGTATTGTCTAAGTTACTAATTATTTTTCGCAACTCTTGCATAGAGAGCATTTCAAAGTTTTCGAATTAGAAATATAAATTATTGTTTACATTATGCCAACTTTCTGTGTTGCTAATATTTTGTATAATATCATTAATACTATCCACAAAATAATTATTAAAACTTCAAGCTATTTCTACACTATTTGTTACCATTTTTTTATTCACATTAGAATCAAAGCATATGCAAAAGAGACATCTTGGCCCTTATTGTTAACCAGTTTCTTCGAAGTTCTCCACATTTCTTTGGGATTATGTCTAGATCTGTCAATATTGTCAAAATAATATAGTTCTTTTTTTTGCTTTAAAAGATTGAAAACATCATTTCTCAATAGCTTGAAAATTTCCCATTTATCTTGTTTATTACTGTTACTACATTATTTAAAATCTTTGTAGCTCTATCTCGTCTCTTGATTGAATCATATATCTCATAGTCAAACCAAGGTAAGTTTGGTCGGTACTTACAAATTTCAATAGGGGCAATACTATTAATTGCAGTTTCACATGTCTCCAGAATTTCATTATAATGTAACGTAAATAAACTTAACTTGGTTTTACTAATTTATTTCACACTTAAATCTACAACTTAATTTATATTACGCCACTGTATAGCTCGATCGTATGGGCTCGTTCAGACTGTCCGTGCCATCTTGAGGGCTACCTATTTATCTCCGTCACAGAATTCCCGATCTTTCGAATTCCGGCAGTTGGCGACCAGCATGTTCCAATCGTTTCCAATATCGACCGTTGCTCTACGCGGCAGAGCGACTGGACTGTTCTCGAACATCTCCGGGGATGACCTCATCGCTGTCGACGGCAACGCGCGAGGCGACAGGTCCGGCCTAGGTTCGTTACATTGCCCCCTTCTTAAAGACATTTCGTCCCAAAATTTCATCCTTGGAGTGTGACGATATCTGCATGACTCCCCATATCTGCACCGTGAAGTTCGATGGAAGTAACACTCCACGGTCTTCATGATCGGTCGTGGAAGAGGGTTACAGCAAACTAAAATCTTGACGCCGCTGGATCTGAATATCGCCTCCAGCATACTTCTTATGACTCTCCAGTCCAACCCATCAATACCACAGGACAATTTTGGAATTGCTAGATCCACCAGATTCTGGTCCACCATAGTATCTCTTAGTTTGGTGAGACTCTTCCAGACATCTTCATAGGACGGTTTATCTTGGGAATGCCTCTTGGTAACTAGGTAGTAGATGTTTCTCTGGCCTTTCTTCAACTGTAGCACCCCACCAACTTCTGGATTCTGCTCCGCGAGTGTTTGGAGTTGACCAAATTTCTTGGAGAACACTACGGCGATGCCCTGGACATTGAAGATCTTCTGCCACACAGTGCGCTAGTGCGTAATCAGCAGGCACCTCGAAAGGTCTCGTGACTCCTCTCTAGTAACCCCATGTAGAACTTTCTGCCCATTTGAATACAAGGCCATAAACTTCTCGAACGTCATATAATCCTCCGGTGGCTTGAGGGTGCGAACTTGGTCATGGTTTCCAGCGTAAGGGGCCAACCTGTTGATATGGACGACCCTTGTTTTTCCCTCGGGGTGGCTTATGGATTCGGAACACAAGGTCGTTTATCCTTTTAAGATTTTATACGGGCCTTCCCACGAGTTCCAACTTTGGTGATAGTCCACGACGACGTTTGGGGTTGTACAGCCAAACCAGGTCATCAACCTTAAATCCTCCAGTGTCGGCCTTGATGTCATAGGTCTTCTTCATTTTATCGCTGGCACTCTGGATGTTCAACCGGACTCGTTCGTGGATGTCGTCCATTCTCTGCCGAAGTTTGCTGGCGTAGTCCTCTCCGCAGTGTCTTGTCCTGGCGGTATCCCAAACTTCAGGTCACAAGGCAGTCGCAGTTCTCGGCCCATTATAATACTAGCAGGAGTTTGACTGGTTGACTCGTGTACTGCGGATCGATAGGCCATCAGGAACAAATGAAGATACTGGTCCCAGTCTCTTTGATGGTCAAAGACAACCTTGGACAAGTGGCGGTTGATCGTCCTGTTCATCCGTTCCACCATTCCTTCGGACTGCGGATGTAGGGCCGTGGTTCTTGTCTTCGCGGATGTTCAGCAGTAGACATATTTCTTGGAAAAGGTTGGATTCGAAATTTCTGCCTTGATCCGAGTGCAGCTCCATTGGAATACCGAATCGACATATCCACTCTTTCACCAAGACGTCGGCGACGGTGATGGCTTCCTGGTTGGGCAGGGCATAGGCTTCCGCCCACTTACTGAAGTAGTCCATTGCCACAAGGATGTATTTATTCCCGTGGTCGGATACGGGAAACGGGCCGGGATGTCAATGGCGATTCTCTCGAACGGGCAGCCTACGTTGTACTGACGCATCGGGGCCTTGGGTCGTATTCGAGGTCCATTGCTAGCAGCGCATACAGCGCACTTTTGCACCAGTCCTGGACGTCAGCTTGACAATTGGTCCAGTAAAACCGTTGCCTCACTTTCTGCAGGGTCTTCGTCACTCCCAGATGTCCTCCAGCGACTCCATCATGGATTTCCGCAGCTTCCTCTCTTCTGTTCCTGGGAACAATTATTTGGCGTCTGTCTTCCCCACCAATATCGGCCTCCAACACACGTTTCAGGATCCCATTGTCAGAATAAGAGAGTTCCATTGTGCCCAATAGGACTTAACAGCCGGCGAGTAACCTGCGACTTCCTGCCATGATGGTCTTCGATTGCCCTTCTTCCAGCTGACAACTAAGCCAAGGTCGGGTCTTTCTCTTGGTCTTTCTGGATCTTGCTGTCATTCCAGTTGTCATCCATTGCCGCGGTTCTACAAAGTGTTGCTTCTTTCTCTTCTGCTCGTCGGCAATGTGAGCAATCATCTGGACATGGTCTTCGCGACAAGGCATCTGCATTCTTATGGCTAGTTCGCTCGATGTTCGATCTCGAAATCGAATTCTTGGAGTCTCTCGATCCAACGTGCTACTTGACCTTCAGGATTTTTGAACTGTAAGAGCCATTTGAGAGCTGCATGGTCAGTTCTCAACAGGAATCTTCTTCCATACACGTACTTGTAGAAGTGCTCCACTCCCTTTACAACAGCTAACAGCTCTGCCTGGTGACACAGTAATTGCGCTCTGGTTTGCTAAGCGTCTTGCTGGAAATAACCAATGACCTTCTCCTGTCCCTCCTGGATCTGAGATAGGACAGCTCCAAGTCCCACGTTGCTGGCGTCCGTATCAAAATGAATTTCCCTTTGGGTAGGGGATAGCTCAGTACAGGTGCGTTGATCAAAGCTCCTTTCAGCTTCCTGAATGAGTCTTGACATTCTTCGGACCACTGGAACTTTGTTTGGCCCTCCGTGAGCCTGGTCAGTGGTTTAGCGATGTTGGCGAATCCAGCACATATCGGCGATAGTATGTGCATAAACCAAGGAAACTTCGAAGTTGGTGAATGTCTTTTGGGATGGGCCAATCCTTAACAGCTTTGATCTTCTGGTCATCCACTGCTACTCCTTCCCAGAGACAAGCGTGGCGAGGTATCGTACTTCTTTTGGAACAGATGGCATTTCTTAGGGCTCAGCTTCAATCGGAGTTCCTCAGTCGCAGGAATACTTCCTCCAAGTTTTCACGTGGTCCTCGAACGATCTGCCGACCACAATTATGTCGTCGAGATACACTAGACCGTGTTCCATGAGAGTCCCTTCAGCACTGTCTCCATCAATCTTTCGAATGTGGCGGGAGCATTACAGAGCCGAATGGCATAACGGTGAACTGCCACAATCCTGAGCGATGGTAAAGCAGTCTTTTCTCGATCTTCCTGAGCCAGTTCTACTTGCCAATATCCACTCTTCAGATCAAGGGTCGAGAAAATCGTGGAACCAGCCAACGTGTCTAGGGTGTCATCTATTCTCGGGAGAGGGTAACTGTCCTTCTTGCTGACATTATTAAGTTGGCGATAGTCTACACAAAAGCGTGTCGATCCATCCTTTTTCTTCACCAGTCGACTGGAGAGGACCAGGGACTGTCAGATGGTTCGATAACTCCTTCTTTTCCCATATCGCTGACTATTTTGTCAGCCTCTTCCTTCTTGGCAAGAGGAAGTCTTCTTGCTGATTGCCGGATCGGTCGGGCATCCCAGTATCAATCTTGTGCTGGACCACATTAGTTCGACCTCCTTTTCCTTGTCCGGTATCGAAGATGTCTTGGTACTTTTGACTAAATCTCTTAGTTTGGGCTGTTGAGCTGGTTTTATATCTTTGGAAGAGATGGCAACTAATTTTTCTAGTTCTGTGGGCAAGTTGTTGGGTTGGCTAATCGTACCTCATCGCCCGGATCACAGATGAAACTGACGAGCAGTGCCCTAAAATTGTTCCTTTCTTTAAGGTCACTGGAAAGTAATTGACATTCATGACTCTTACCGGTACAAATTTTTCAGCACGTAACAGGGTTTTCCCTAGGGCAATCCTCGTCCAATTTTCTCATCATGAAGTTTGGGCTCGAACATCACCACGTCTCCACTGCTCGCACTCCCGTCCAGGCGAGCCTCCAGGATGGTTTCAGCCCTCTCAGGTACGCTTACATCCTCAGCCAACAGCACACGGATCAACTCTTCACTTCTCCCATGAAGTACCAGCTCTTCTCCGTTGACACGTAGGACGCCGTCTTTGAAATCCAATTCAAACCCTCTGGAATTCATGATGTCCATTCCGATGATTGCATCGTCTTCGATGTCCGCTACAAGTGCCTGATGTTTCACTTTAGTGCTGCCCAAAATTATTTCAATCGGTAGCTCGCCATATACAGTAGCTGGCTCCCTGTTGCTGTGCGTAGCTTCCAAGTTGTCGGTTCAATTCGTTCCGGTGTTCTGGCAAAGGAAGGCCGAGAATTGTCCTAGTCGCACCTGTATCTAGCAGCATGGTGCAAGGCTCGTTATTGATGAGACCGTCTACAAAACACCTCTCTTCTGTCGTTGCAGGATAGCGACATATGCGTTGTTAACCGGGCTTGCTGGACACAGGCCGACGATTGCCCTTCTCGTCGACCTTCTTTAGTTTTCCTGCATCGAGTCGTGTTTTCGAATTTTGGACATTTGCTACGACATGTCCAATTTTGCCACAATTCCAGCATCTTATCTGTCTTTTCTCAGGCAAAACTTCCTTAATCACTTTCCTTATGGCAGCTTCCAAATTAGCAGGCTCCTGTGAGTCTTCCTCAATCATTCGGACTTTACTCTGGCTTTGCGAGATTGTTTGCTGCCTCGAATTCCAAAGCGCGTGCCAGTCGCTACGAGATGTGTTGGACGGGCTAGTGTCAACGCTTGTCTGGTTTCTTGGTCACGGAGTCCATCCAGGAATGCTTGAACCGCTAGTCGCTCCATTACATTTTCTGGTGTGGCTGGATATGCGAGGAACCAAGCGTGCAATGTCAGTTTCGAATTCTTGTAAGGATTCGCCCGATTTTTGGCAGCGATTTTTCAGCTGGGAGTGGTATACGTGTTCCAAATGGGCGTGGCCATATCGTAATTCTAGATGTTTAATCAGCTGATCATAGTCCTCCTGTTCTTGGGCGGTGAGAGTTTGTAGAATATTTGTCGCTTCTCCACGTAATGCAAGTGTCAGTGCTACAGCTCTTTCCCCTGCATTCCATCCGTTTGCTTTGGCCGCTGCTTCAAACTGCCGGCGGTAATTTGCCCATGGAGTTTTTCCGAGCTTCCCTATTTCTGAATTGATCTTGACATCTTTTATTCCCTCTTGAACTTTATCCAAGTTCAAACTCAAGTCCAGCATTGCATTTTCGTTAACCATCTCTGTGGAGGGCACTATTAATTCGTTTTTCCAGCTTACTGATTGTTTCCTTTATTTTGTCCATTTCTGCCTCGACCCATCTTTGATTTTATCTACCTCCGTGTTCATTTGCTCCTAATTTTATCTATCTCTGTTCAACGGTTCCCATTCTTTCTTCTAGAAAATTAGCCACACCACACAATTCTTATTTTAGGCCTTCTGTGTTTTCCAGGAACTTCTCTTCCAGGCTTCTTGAATTTTCTAGAAGCTTCTCTTCCAGATTTATAGAATTTTCTTCAAGCTTCTCTTCCAGATTTCTAGCATTTTCTTCCAGGCTTCTTGAATTTTCTAGAAGCTTCTTCAGATTTCTAGAATTTCTTGAAGCTTCTCTTCCAGATTTCTAGCATTTTCTTCCAGACTTCTTGAATTTTCTTGAAGCTTCTCTTCCAGATTTCTAGCATTTTCTTCCAGGCTTTTCGAATTTTCTAGAAGCTTCTCTTCCAGATTTCTATAATTTTCTTGAAGCTTCTCTTCCAGATTTCTAGCATTTTCTTCCAGACTTCTTGACTTTTCTAGAAGCTTGTCTTCCAGATTTCTAGATATTTTCTTCAAGTTTTTCTATTATCGGACTCAAATCACCTCCGGAACTTCTGAATAAAAATGTTTCGGGGTCCTCACCTTCTTGTATAAGTCCTTCTGCAAGTCTTTCCTGGAGTACTTGCTTTTACCCGTTGTTTCCAGTTCCCTTTCCTCCAATTCCTGTTTCAATTCCGCTACCTTCAAGTCCAGTAAGGCACTTTTCTTGAACACATTTTGTCTTTGACGAGGTATCAGTCTGTTTCACACGAAAAGTTTATCAGTTTGTTAAAATTCACTTCGCGAATTCTTTCCACGGGCCACCAGTCTATTGTCTGTTTCAGCAAGAGTGTATCAGTTTATATTCCCACGCACAATTGTCCACTTCGCGAAAACCGGGCCACTGTCTATTTTCTGTTTCACGCGAACAGTGTATCAGTTTATATTCCCACGCACAATTGTCCACTTCGCGAAAACCGGGCCACTGTCTATTTTTGGGCGTACAAAAAGGTCTATCAATTTATTTTTCTGACTATCCACTCCACGATCACTTGTTTATTTTCAAAATCCCACTTCTGACACCAATTGTAACGTAAATAAACTTAACTTGGTTTTACTAATTTATTTCACACTTAAATCTACAACTTAATTTATATTACGCCACTGTATAGCTCGATCGTATGGGCTCGTTCAGACTGTCCGTGCCATCTTGAGGGCTACCTATTTATCTCCGTCACAGAATTCCCGATCTTTCGAATTCCGGCAGTTGGCGACCAGCATGTTCCAATCGTTTCCAATATCGACCGTTGCTCTCCGCGGCAGAGCGACTGGACTGTTCTCGAACATCTCCGGGGATGACCTCATCGCTGTCGACGGCAACGCGCGAGGCGACAGGTCCGGCCTAGGTTCGTTACAATAAATTGTGTCAACGTCAACAGTAGTTACATTAAAGTTGTGTATTTAAAGACTGGTCTTAATACTGTCTAAATGTTCGTTATTAATTTTTCTAAATTTCCTGAAGTTTAACATTGTTTCCATTATAGAAATTGACTAAAATAATAGAATGATCTGTTATTTTTGGACAGTCATGTACCTCAGCCACTATATTATTTTCATCGATATTGGTTATCACATAATCAATTAATGATTACTAATATCAGGAACTTGCGTAGGTTCTGACACTTTGCAAAATACCATAAGCAGAAAAAAGTTTTTTTTTTTTACCATAAAACGAATCAGCCAACCAATCAATATTAAAATCGCGAACCAACACACAACGGTATTTAGTACAAAATAAAACATCAAACATTTCTTCAAGATCATCGATAAATGTGGCTTCAGAACTTGAGGGTGAGTGGTACAAACATCCAATCAGATATATTGCAGATATAAAATTAATTTTTAATACTTCACACCAATAACACCGGCACACAAAAAAAAAAAGTTGTCTGTGCACCGGGCGCCACCTATCTACGGGCATGTTTTTCGACCCGCTAAACCCGAATTTCAAGTCAGTTTAGGCCGTCCGGGCTTCAATTTCGAGTAAATTGCAAAAAACCCCAAAAATAGCGAAAATTCGATATTTTGACAAGATAAAAAATTCTGATTCTGCAATAAATTTGGCCCATAGTCCCCTCAAACATTCATAAAACTGCAAAACACCGATAAAATAGCAGAAAATTGCTGCTGAAAAAACGGTTTTTTTTTTAAACACAATTAAATAAATTTCTTGTATTTTTTATTTCTAAAATACAAGATTAAGATCCAAGAATGTACACAAATTGAATTTTTAACGGTTTTTCGAGGGTATTGTACTGTTTCAATCTCAAATGATCTACGATGTGGATACCTCTTTTTCCACCTTCTCCTTTATTTAGTAAAAATTTGTCATCGTGTTGGAATTTCAACTTCTTTGAAGTGCAGACTTCATTTCATTGCATGATCGCTTGTACTTGCAACCAGGGCACCTCCTCGGGGTGACGGTGGGCAACAGAACCATCTGGCAGAGTCCCTGGGTTAACGGCGTGTGTGCCGTCATGGCAGGTAGAAGTGATGAGTACTTTACGATGCAGGGATTCGGAAACCCAGTATCGGCGTCTGGTCAGGGTGAGAAAGCAGGCCCGCAGGCGTCGTCATCCACCGACTGCAGCTCTTCAGTAGTGGAAAACTTGGCTACTGGAGAGTATACTATTACAAGAAGCAATTCCCATCTATGCAATAAGAGTCCTGATCAATTTTGTTACGTTTGTGGGGAGTTTCAGCCGGTAAAAAACCGCAGAACGTTTTCAGATAGATTAAAACAAAATCCCAATTTTCTTCGATTTTTGTAACTTTTGATGATTTTTTACAATTTTTTTAGATTTAAAACGGTTTATGATTGAAGTACGATCGAAATTAGTATTTAACAGATCAAAATATATGAAAATTATGCTTGCATTAGATCTCAAAAAATTTTTTCTTGCCAAAACATCGAATTTTTTGGGGTTTTTTGCAATTTACTCGAAATTGAAGCCCGGACGGCCTAAACTGACTTTAAATTCGTGTTCAGCGGGTCGAAAAACATGCTCGTAGATAGGTGGCGCCCAGTGCACAGACAACTTTTTTTTTTTTGTGTGCCGGTATAATTATCTCTTAGTTTAAATGTTTTATATATTGTGAAAGTATAGCTATAATTAACATAAATTATAACACCTCCCGTATGTCTACTTACTGAATTATACCGAACATGATTATAGTTTTCAATTTTTATTTCACTTGCTTCAATATCATCTGTTTGTCTTGTTTCACTAAGTAGTATTTTTTAATTTACTTCTTGGATTTATCTCTATTTTTAATAATACTTTGAGAATTTAGGTTTTTAACTAGTTTTTTTGAGATTGTTTCTCGGCAATAGTTGGTTCATTATTTATAAATTTGATTGTTTTATTATTATCGCCATTATCAATTAATTTCTGTAGCTCAGTCTTGATGAATTTAAAGTATTATTGTGCTTTTGTCTGGTCATTGCTAATTTTAATACTTGGTATGGTAATTTGCGTTTTATTTTTTAATATATATTTTGCATCATCGGCTGATTTTAAAACGACTTTAATGGGTCTCGTCTTATTTGGGACAAATTTTCCTAATCTAAATACCTTTGAATTATTACTTATTTCTACATCAAATACACTAAGAACATCTTTGACAACATCCGAATCTTCAGCTAATCTTTCATTTGCGTTGTCTTCAGATGTTTTCGGGAGGTGCCACCTGTACTACTGGCATCGCATATTTTTAGATAGTAAAACGTATTATAACGACGGGAAGCACATGAAAGCGCCTCCACCAGAGGCATTGTGTTCACTGATATTATTAGTGTCTCGGGACAAGGAATGACAGTTCAGTTCAGTTTTATTCGATATTTTGGGCGTAGACTTGGCATTTTGATATAATGAGCTGGAAACGATCTGGTTTGAGCGAGAAAAAGCTGGAGTATTATCTATTGCCTCACGTAACGGGAGCCGCATATATGTGGACACGCTCCCAAAGCCTGTTAAATGAATAAATAAAAACTTCAACTGGCATTTAAATTATCTTCAAGTGCTTAAAATCTCCCTTTCCTTTTTTCAGGATACTACATAGTCACAAGAAATTTCTAGCGACCAAAATTGAAGTAGAAAAACTGAAAGAAATGTACTCCTACTTGAACAAGGTCACTGTTGAGTACCTACTTGCCCCCATCGACAGGTAAACAACTTTTTGGGTGCTTTTAATATAAATTTTGTTTATAAATAACAAATTTACATTTTGAAATATTGAAGCAAGTAAATGTTTCTGTATTTTTATTTGTATGAGTCTAGTAAAATAATAAAATAGTTTAGTACAAAATTTAGCGAGAGCAAATCAAATAAATATGAAAAGAATCTTTCGGAATAAAATCAAAGGCACTGAAAAGAAAAATGTCATTATTTTTAAGATGTGTGATCTAAGTTATTATGTTCTCATATCAGTTACTAAAAGAACTACATTTGTTTTTCATTATATGTATTTGAATAAATGATATTTGTTGTTTCTTGGGTTTTCCAGTTTATATTTGCAACAAAACATAGAGTCAAAAAAAGATTCCAAACAAATGATGTGTAGCATGCTGGATGGAATTGCAACTGAGTTTGCAGACCAGCAAATTTCTTCAACTCAACTGAAATATGTGGAGAAAGAACTCGATTCCTTTCAGTAAGTATCTTCATTGATATATTTCATTATCGAAAACATTTATGGATTATATTTATATTTCTATCAGTGATTACTTTTCATTTTGTTTTGTAATTGAAAGTAATCTTTGATATTCTTTGTTATCCCATTATTGTTATCAGGGGCGGCGCATAGGACAGATTAGTGAGGGGTCACTCAAGAATATATTCAAATTAATTTTCTTGTATTAAGGGTAAGAGTGTAACAAAACATCGTACATTTTTTCAAAATAAATACACTTATTTGAAAATTGTTCTGTAATTAATCAGTTAAATAAATCAGGTACAAAATTAATAAACATTATTTGGTGACCACAAACAAAACAAACATAAGGTTTGTCACACAACTTCTTGGGTATGTTTTCAACCATTTTAGCGAAGAGGAATATCTTTCTGCAGTAGCAGATGTAACTGGACAATTGAGAAAACTAATTTGAATAGTTCCCATATCTGAGGAAGCATATTCTTTGGAAAAAGGGGGGGTGGGGCTGTGAAACCCCTTTGATGCACCGCACCTGCTTGTTATACCTACAACTGTGCAATCAAAGCTCTGAAACAGTTTAATATTTTTTTGGTATGTCCCTCCAATGAAAGAACGGTTTTAAGGCTTTAATTATTTTTTCAAGTACAATGTCTGTGAACAATGCATTACAAGAAGATCGAATTAATTATTTGAATATGATTTCTGTCAGTAAGAGACTCCTTTTTTCTATCTATTTTGTTCCACCTTATGGAACATTCCCAAAATGCAATAATAAATCCATTGCAGAAAGTAGGAGATTGCGATGTAATATCAAATCTAAGACCTATATCGCTTTAACCTACACTCTTTCAAAGTTATTTGAAAAATTAGAAAAGAATAGCATGATTTCATTGTTGAAATATAATAATATCCTCAGTACTTGTCAGTTTCGTTATCAGTAGTAATATCCCTAGGACATTGATAATAGACGAGATAATTTTATGGTAACAGCCCGAAGCCTCATAGAATTATGAGGCATTTGTCAATGTCCGAGGGATATTCGGTGGAAAATTTTTTGAAAAAAAAATTTATAACATTTATTTATTTATTAAAAGTACAGTTAGTGAAAGTACAATTATTAAAATTTAACTTAACATTAGATTCGTTGCTGTTCTCTACTATAGAAGATCTATTACCACGCATAATATTTATGATCTTGTTGTGGTGTTCTTGATCGAGTTTTAAGTATGGTTTTATAGAATTTTGATAGCTGTGACCAGTGATTTTCAGCAATTGTTGTTCTTCTACACCACTGTTTGCCAATTCGCTAACAGCAGTTGATCTATTCGAGTGATTTGTTATCTTTTTGACCTTTACATTCAAGCCAATTGCCTCAGCAGCAGATTTAGTCCATCCATTTATTGTATTTCTTCCAACAGGTACATTATCGTACCATTTGTCAGTTTCATTTTTCCAGTGTCGATTTGGTTTTAAGAACAGTCGTGGTGAGGTAATATTGTCGCCTCGTTTTGATATCAGTTTATGAAAAAGACGTACAGGGCAGCTTTGTCTTTCACTATTGGAAACCATCCATTTACTACTTGTACAGCTTTTAGAACCACCTTGGCACGTTTTACTGAACACCGGATTGTATTCAATGCGATTTGTTGGAGAGTCATCGTTATTTTTCTCGATTTGAAAAAATCCACCAGACAAGCAACTGCCTCTCCTCCTCGCCACGCTAATTCTACAGCAGCAATATGATAAAATTCACGCATAAGACCTTCAGGAGTATTTTCATCCCATAGCAATATTATTTTGTTAACTTCAGACAAATTTAATGAAACTGAACTAGACTTACGTTTACATGGATCTGCTTGTAGTTTCTTCCTGATTGCATCGCAGGCATCTCGGGCTGGTTTAAATACTATATTGTTAAACGGGTGAATCATAATATTATAGTAATTATAGTACTTTTCTTGCAAAAGTTTGCACGAAACGTTCCACATTGTCTTTATACCGTTGCTTCTTTAAATTCGGTCCCATCTATCTTTCTCATATTGACCGCCCAATCTTTTAGTATCAATGCCAATTCTTCTAAGCTTCTATGTTCATTTAATTCATATTCTCCTTCGCAGCAAAATTCCATAAATATTCCCCAAATATATTTGTAACTGTACGTTGTATTTCTGGGAATTTTTTCTTTGATTAGCGCATTTATACTTTGAACATTTGCATTGCCAAAATGTGACATTTTGAAATTTATTTGGAATGAAGTTGTCAAACTCAATCGTGTTGTCATATATTATAATTGCACTAACAATTTAGGTGTAATATTCAGGGAAATTGTTTATATGAAAAAACAAAATTTGAATGGTTGTTAGAACTGTCAAAAAAATTTCACGAAAATAAAAGCATGTTCGCCTCACTGGAGAATATAGCATTAAATGAGGGTGATGCAGTGTGTTTTGTAACCTTAACAACAAAGCCTTTGACTTTGTAGATCCACTCTTACTTATCAATTCATACCCAAAACTCAATTTGTGACTCATGGTGTTCCCCAAGGATCAGTACTTGGCCAACTTTTAATCCTGGTATCTGTAAATGATCTAGCTTTCATTAATTTTAGAGAAAAATTTACTGTATTTGCATATGAAACCACAACAGTATGGCTTAGCAAGAGCCTTCATGAATTAAGAAATTATGATGCTCCAGGCATTATAGAAGCGAATAAATGGTGTTGGTTAATACACCTAAAACCTGCATTGTAACCTTCATAGGCACTTGTAACCTTCATGGGCATTATAACCTTCATGGGTCCTAAATGAAATTATGATAGGCAATACAAGAATAGGTAACTAGTCAAAATCTAATTTCTGGATAATATCTCCTTCAATATTCACATCTTGAATTTGTAGAAGAAATTGTCATAGGGATGCTTTGCAACAAGAATAGTTTCAAATGAATTGAATATGTGAATATGCAGTAAGAGCGGTATATTTTCCCTTGATTGACTGCCATTTAAGGAATGGGAAATGTTTCTGGGGAAATGGCTCTCAGTATCTAATAAATGAAGTGATTATCCTATAGATACATTTGCAAGGCAAAACCTAGAGGCACTTGTTTTCAATAAAATCATGACATCAACTTGTATCTCTGTAAAAATCAAAGATAAAGTGTCCCTTGGTATCCCCCAGAGCAGTGTGCTAGGACCACTCATATTTATTAGTTTCATCAATGATGACATAGCCACCCTTGCACAACAAAATAAAATAATCATTAATTTTGCAGATGTTAGCACAATCTTATTTACAGCAAATATATTTTCTGGTCTCACTAAAATTGCCAGTGAAACTATGACAGAATTTGACTAACGAGTCATTAATTCTAGATTAGTATTGAACCCTGAAACCAAAACCACATTCAACATATTGTTCTCTTTCATTGATAACTTTGAATCCGATACAAACTAATAACATCGGGTTTTGCAACTGAAATTTGAGCTTCACAGTAAGGAAATATATAACAAGTTATCCTCTTTCAGAACAAGACTGAACAACATTACAAGCATCGAAGATTCAATCAAAAAACTTTTATCTCGTTACCTCGTGCTGAGCATATTGTACATGCAAGAAAAAGAGGACATTGATGGTTCCGACAAGTTCTTTAGAAAAGTGATTCACTATATCAGTAAAGACTTGGAAAGTTGTATTGCAAGAACGGTAACTATATGGAATTGCCAAAACCAATCATTGAAGAGAGCAGAAGATATATCCTCTTAGGTCCCCCTATTGATACTCAAATACTTCAATTCTAATAATATATAATGTCATAGTGAACTTAGATTTCACTAATACCAGGAGATATATTTTCTTCGGCCCTGTTATTGATCCTTGTGGATCAGTGAGTATTTCTGTTTCATTTCTTCCTATTTTTAGGGAAAGATGAATCAGATCATCACAGAATACAACAATAATTCTCCTGAAGAACGATACACTCTCATCAGGTGTATCATCAAGATGCTTTCTTCTAATGAGGAGAATTTCTCTATCAGCAGAGCTTTCGAGATGATTCGTGATTTCAAGAGAGAAATAGGCGATTTGGAAAATAAGTTGTTTTCGTTCAAATTCAGTGATTATAGGTCAACAGCAGCTGATTTGTGAGTATGCTTTTTTTATTTCAATTATTTTTCTGTAGAAGTATGGCTAAATTAAGCATTTCTGTTCAAATCATAGGTATCTGTAGATTAAAAGAACCTATGGTTTGAATACTAATTAAACATTCAAATTCAGTCAAAAATATAACTAAAATAATAATTTCTCAATTTATTACATTATTAGAATAGAATAGAATTTATTGAGTACCAATAACAGCAGATTATTACAGACAATTATAATAATTTTGTGTGTGGTAATGTAAAATTGCAGGGAATATTTTCCATTAAGAACTCACAGTTAAAAAAAAAAAAAAATTTTAATTATAATAATTTTGTGTGTGGTACATGTCAAAATTGCAGGGAATTCATAGATGCGACGGACTTTTAATTGAGCTGTCTGAATCATGGTGCATTTGCTTTACATCCGCAGGAAAACCCGATAAAACCCACGGAATCATGCCATATTCTAAAAAACAATTCTTACTGGTCCCCAAATAAGGAGAAACAATAATAATGAAGGAAATATACAGAAAAACAACTAAGTAAATGTCATTTGATTTATATCTTCCAATCTATAGGGCTCTGCAGAAACTAATAGTTTCTTAATTACTTTCTTAAAACTAAAAAAAGTTTTAATTTCCTTCATGTTGTTCGACAATAAATTATAAAATTCTAGGCACTTATAGAGACAGCCTTTTTCTATGAGAGAGGTTGTATGGGGAGGGTAACAAAACATGTATTTATTTCTAGTTCTATAGGTATTTACATTAACATAATTATTGAACAAGTGCTTGTTTTTATAAACAAAATTTAGACATTCAAAAACATACAATGCGGGTAATGTTAAAAGATTTAAGTTTCTAAAATGCCCTCTACAAGAGTCACCAATTTTCAGACCACATAATATTCTTATTGCTCTCTTTTGTAAAATGAATACCTCTTGATAATGTGAACCCCCCCAAAATAATATTAATATTGTATTCTTCATTTTATAAATTTGAAATTTGAGGTATACCAGAATTAAAGTGAAGACAATCTCTGATCATTTCTATGATAAATTATTGAGTAGTAGATGAAAGACTTATGATTTGTTCTGCGTAAAATTTATCAATTAGAAATTGTTAATTTTTAGAGGTTAATGCTTCGTTTTCAGTCTTCAAAAGTGGCAATTGTGGCAGTTTGCTGGATTGTCAATATCTTTTTGGATTAGCATTTATAAATTCAATGATCCCAAATAATTTTAAATCATGGGTAAATAAAAGAATGTTGCTTGTTATGTTTTCAACTATATTATTTATAAATAATGAAAAGAGAAGAAGAGCTAAATTATTTCCCTGGGGAGCGCAATAAACATTTAACTTATTGCTGTTAAAAACAAGTTTTTCATTTCAGAAAGGGCTCGATAAATATCCTGCAACAGTTTTTATTGTGTGGCCCTACATATCGTGTCGTTTTGGTTCCATCTGAGCTCCATTTCACCATAAAGGAAATTGAGGATACTTTAAAGAAACAATTGGTGTCAGTAAAAACGGCTGTGGATATATCTTCTTCTATGGTAAGTTTTTAGTCATTTGTTCCGAGCAAAATAAAAAATTGCTCAATTATTATATCTATGTTCAAGTAGATACATGAACGAAAATTATGGTAGACATCTGGTAAATTCACTGATTCGATATTGTTAAGAATTTGGAGGGAACACCTAAAGCAGATTACCAAAGCTTCCACTTGTGTGTGTTTAACTGGCGCCGATCAGAAATAAACTAGTAAATTATAACTAGAAACAACATTGGTGCCATCTGAAACTATAGTTATTTCTCATCAAAAAGCAAGTGTCGCCAAGTTCATTCCAAATTTCAACAGTTACAAGTTTCCCAGACATCTTACATATAAAAAAAAAACATGACCTAGCCCACTTATATATTTATTAACTACGAATGTGCAGGAGAGCTTTTGGAAAAACCTGGGGGCTCAAACCGCATGCACTGGCTTTACACAGCGGTAATAAGACCAAGAGTAACTTATGGCTCACTCTTATGGTGGCCAAAAACAAATAAAAGACAGGCAAAAACCAACCTTGGGAAAATCCAGAGGCTTGCCTGTCTCTGTATCACTGGTGCAATGAAAAGCACTACAACAGCTGCAATGGAAATCATCCTAAACCTCGTACCCCTTGACTTACATGTCATTGGAGAGGCCAGGATGAGTGCATACAGACTGAAACAAACAAAAAACTGGAGAATCCGAACAACTGGACATACCAGAATCACTCATGTAATCAATATCGAAGAACTCGAAATGATATCAGACTACATGCAACCCCTATACTCATTCGAAAAACCATTCGAAACACGAATTGACGAATCCGGATGGGCCCCGAGAATCACAATCAACTGCGAACATAGTCTGGTATACAGACGGTTCAAAGACAGTTGAAGGAACGGGAGCAGGAATACATGGGGTAAAGCCAAGAAGGTACTACATAATACCACTTGGCAAATTCTCCACGATATTCCAAGCTGAAACACATGCTATCATGGTATGCATTCAGAAGAATCTAGAAAGTGGTTATAGGAAAAAACACATCTACATTCTATCTAGAATCTCTATCTAGAACCTAACATAATCGATAATTATTATTGTACAGTAGCAGAAAAGCTAACTAGTAAAATATCTCCCATGCAAAATCCCTTAAACTATATCAGAGACATCCAATTTGATAACAATCTCATACTCTATGACACCAACTTATATGAACTGAAAGAAGTTATTTCTACTATAAAAAATAAAAATGCCGCTGGTTTAGATGATATTTCTATAAACATTTTTGTTAACCTCCCTGATAGTGTACTCTATTCTTGCCCAACTCATAAATAGTTCCTTTGCACAAGGCTATTTTCCTTCATTCCTGAAAACCTCGGTTGTTATCCCTCTCCATAAAGGGGGTGATCCAGCCAATTTTAGGCCTATTTCATTAATACCCACCTTAGCGAAGATTATCGAAAAACTGGTGAAAAAAAGAGTTATGGAATTTTTGATACATAACAGAATACTGAGTGCTCAGCAGTACGGTTTTCAGAAATCGAAGAATACAACTGACGCAATACATTCAGTTATGTCAATGATTTACAGAGATATCAATGATAAAGAAGCTGTCGCAGCAGTGCTCTGTGACCTATCGAAAGCATTCGATTGTGTCAACTACGAGGTATTGCTGTGCAAACTTCAATTGTATGGATTCAGAGGAAACACTTTTAAATGGTTCGACTCGTATCTTTCTGATAGAAAGCAGTATGTGAGACTAACAACATCTTCAAATACTGCAGAAATTGAAAGTGGAGTACCACAAGGCTCGGTGCTGGGTCCTGTTTTGTTCCTTTTATATATAAATGATCTGACCATGTTACCAATTTCCGGAAGGTTCACGTTATTTGCTGACGACACCACCATACTATGGCACCATAAAGATAAAAGTAAATTGAACGAAATGATATCTTCCGACATGGTTACAATCCAGAATTGGTTCGACTCTAATTTACTCACTCTGAATTCAAAAAAAACAAGTGTTATTACATTCAAATGTTGTATATCAAATGTGCATTTAGGAAGCCAACTCGTGGTAAACAAGAACTCAGCAAAAATTTTGGGTTTACTTTTGGACAGTAATCTGAAATTTGAAGAGCATATAACTCATTTAAATAAAAAACTGGCTTCTGGTTGTTATGTTATGAGGACAGTATCAAACGAATTAGGATCTACTGCTGCCAAATCTGTTTATTATGCACTTATAGACTCCCATTTACACTATGGCATATCTTTCTGGGGGGTATGTAACAATCAACTCTTCCAGTCAGTGTTTGTGCTTCAAAAACGGGCAATTAGATACCTTTGCAAAGCCAAATGGAGAGATTCTTGTAAACCTCTTTTTAAAGATAAAAAAATCCTAACTCTTGTCTCAATTTTCATATTGGAGACAGTGTCTGTAATTCATAAGAATAGATTGGAATATGAAATCAACAACATCCCCTATAATACTTGCCAGAACGAAAATAGCCTAAAGCTCCCCATACCCACTTCCAACCTAGTAAAAGATTCTCTGATATATAATGGAGTGAAAATGTATAATAAAATACCAAGTGATATCAATGAGAGAAATCTCCAGGTTTTTAGATACAAACTAAAAACTTCACTTAGTGATAAGGCCTACTACAGCTTGATTGAATTCTATGATGATACACTTAGTTAATGTTTACATTTGTTCATATTGTTAATTTTGTTCAAACTTTTTAATGTTTTTGTGAAAGTATTTAATTAAGTCTCACCATTTGTTTTTATATTTGTTTTTATCCTGTGACGTGGTTATCAATTTTTGACAGTGACTTATGTTCATTCGCATACTGTGAATTTTTATTTATGTGTTTGTCAACAAGATTTTTTCTTATGTACAATAAACATATATTCTCTCTCTCTCTCTCTCTATCTGACAGTCAAAGTGCTATCAAAGCACTCAACTCTATACAGATAAAGTCTAAACTGGTCTGGGACTGCCTCCAGAACCTCATCGAGCTGGCAAAACACAACAAGGTCACCTTGATGTGGGTGCCAGGTCATAGAGGCATTGAAGGCAACGTAAAAGCGAACCAGCTAGCTAGACAAGTATCTGAAACGCTATTCACAGGGCCAAAACCTGTGCATGGGATTAGCAAAAACCGATGCAGGACCCTGATCGACGAGTGGATAAAAAGAAGACACCAACAATATTGGGATCAAACTGTCGGGCAAATACACAGCAAAGTCATGGTAGGGCACCCAAACCGGACCCTGACAGCTGACCTTCTGAACCTGAACAGAACGAAGGCACTTATAATAGTAGGTCTGTTGACTGGACACTGCGGCCTAAGAAAACACCTTAACACCATGGGAGTACGCAGGGAAACTGTGGAGTGTAGGCTATGTGATGAAGAGGAGGAAACATCCTCTCATATTATCTTTGACTGTGACGCCCTAAGTAGAAGGCGATACAGAACCTTTGGAGAGATCAGCCCGAAAACAGGCATGAATCCGAAGAACCTTATTAACAGGCTTCTAAACCTAATTAAAGGCACAAACCTGTTTGAATGAGGAACCACTGACGACAGAGTGATACAATAGACCCCAGCTGGTCGCAGTGTCAAGGGAAGCTAAGTGCCAACCCTGTCTCTGGCTCGTCAGCTTTCAACCAACCAACTACGAATATTGATCGAAAACAATTTTCACAATATTACTTTCATCATTTTGATGTTCTAAATCAATCCCACGAAATTCATTATTCATAATATTGACAGTTTTTTTTTCCTCCCAAGCCACAGAATATCTTCATTGGTAGGGAATCGCAATATTTCAATGCTTACGGGTTGAGAGTTTAAAAAACCCGATGAAAAACAACTCTCCCGTCAAATTTTATTAGTCATAACAATATTTTTCTGTTACTCAAACTATTCTCTCAGGAAGATCTTTTGTAACACTTAATTTGAGTACCTTGTGTAGCATTTCTTGTACATATCAATTTATTCTCTATATTTCCTATTAGGTATTATCATTAATTTCAACATTGATATTCTACCATGTTTTACTGGACTAACCAACTTGTACCCATAAGGTTTGAAATCAAATAATTCCAGTCTTCTGCATTTCAGAACGGAAACAAGGCCATAAACCATTTGAACCAAAACAAATATATATTTCTGTGAACTGTAAGTTTCGGGAAATTGTAGAGAAATAATTTTGAAATACCTCCGTTTTCTAACAACTTTTTTTGTACAACATGCATAACTAAATTGAATGAATGAATGACATCAGTTATCTTCTGGGTGTTGATTGTTTATATTGAGATCACCATTCAATAGAATATTCAAGTGTGATGGGATACCAGACAGATTTTGTTCTAACTTATAAACAAGTGTGTTCATATTAGATATTTACGAAGGCATAGACGTGCCACACTTTTTTTATTTTACAATTCCGACTTGTAAGTCGGCATTCTGACTTGCAAGTCGGAATTCCGACTTGTATCTCGGAATTCCGACTTGTAAGTCGGAATACCAACTTACAAGTCGGAATTACGACATACAAGTCGGAATTCCGAGATACAAGTCGGAATTCCGACTTACAAGTCGGAATTCCGAGGTACAAGTCGGAATTCCGAGATACAAGTCGGAATTCCGACTTGTATCTCGTAAATCCGACATAGAGGTCATAACAATGAAAAATCATTGAAAAAATTAGATTATTATTATATATATATATATATATATATATATATTATTTATATAAATATACATATATATATATATAGGATGTATCAAAGTGGGTGGACTATAGATGCTTCCCTATTTGAGATAAGAAAAAATAACTCAAATAAAAGTTGTAGAAAGCACTGAAAGCTATGTTTTCAAAAATAACTTCCAACATACAGGGTGTTCGATAAATATGTGACTCATCAAAGTTATGTTCTTTTAAATGAAATATCCTATACATTTTCACTCGATTGAATTCCTTTGGAAGAGTTTTCTCAAAAAGGATGGTATGGATTTATACCAGGTGATTCGGGAGTTATGTTGCAATTTTTGTTACAAAATGGATTCATTCGACACCAAATTCGACACCAATAATTTGCAATAAGAGAATTTTCCCACACAATATTCCTGAAAATAGTGTATTTTCATTTCCTATTCATAATTTTGCCGAATAGCGCTTTTTCCATACGGGGGTAACCAAACTCGGGATCACTTTTTTCTCAGTTTTTTTCAAATGGAGCAGCCTATAAATAAGGCTTTACCAGAATACCACTATGTGTTTGCAGAAAATGTAGTGTTTGCCTATTTAATTTCCATCGAAAATGTATCTAATTCTTAAGGAAAGTATGAAAAAGTCATCATAACAGCAATAACGATTTTTTTATTCAATGCTGGACAAAAGAGGTAACAAAGTAAAGTCAAATAATTTTAAAAAGCGTAAATTTACAGGAGATGTTCAAAAGGGATTCAATCGAGTTAAAATGTATAGGATATTTCATTCAAAAAAACATAACTTTGATGAGTCACACGTTTATCGAACACCCTGTATGCTAGAAGTTATTTTTGAAACATAGCTTTCAGTGCTTTCTACAACTTTCATTTGAGTTATTTTTTCTTATCTCAAACAGGGAAGCAGCTATCGCCCACCCACGTTGTTACATCCTTTATATATATATATATATATATATATATATATATATATATATAATAATAATCATTTATTGCCCAACAGGTAAAACCCAATTACAGGACATAATCAAATACATCAGTACTGTTAAGTAGTAGATAACTAACAAGTAATATCAAATTCAAATGTAACATGTAATACAATATTAATATATAAAAAAAGAAAAACAAAGTGTAAAGTGTAAATTACACTAGTGAGACGAAAAATCACTAAATAAATATAAACTAATTAATGGTAATGAACGGTAATAAACGGTAAAAGTGATGGTACGTAATTTATTGCGGTAAAAAAAAGGAAAAAAGGAAAAAAAAAAAACAACAAAAACAGATTAACTATAGTCAATTCCATATTTCCATTGCTACTTTTTTCATATGCTTCACAGAACAAGTATTGATATCGCAAAAACTGCATATGGAGTTGTAATTATCACACATATATTCAATTGGAGAATGCAAGATTAAATTTGTTCGCGCTGTGGAGCAGTAAAATGTGAGATTCAGCCGTGAATGAGCCCTTGGTACCCTAAAGTTCAGTTCTGATATATATATACATATATATATATATATTTATATGTATATTTATTTAAATAATATATATATGTTATAATAATCCCATATTTTCAATGTTTTTTCATTATTATGACCTCTATGTCGGATACAAGTCGGAATTCCGACTTGTATCTCGGAATTCCGTTTTGTATCTCGTTTTGAATTCCGACTTGTAAGTCGGAATTCCGACTTGTATCTCGGAATTCCGACTTGTATCTCGGAATTTCCGACTTGTATCTCGGAATTCCGACTTATAAGTCGGAATTCCGAAACCAAGTCGGAATTCCGACTTACAAGTCAGAATTCCGACTTACAAGTCGGAATTCCGAAATACAAGTCGGAATTGTAAAATAAAAAAAGTGTGGCACTTCTACGCCTTCGTAGATATAGGTGCCCTATAAATACAAAACTAATGTTTAACTTTTTGAAAAAACTACAAACATTTCAATTATTTTTCTTTAACAATGTCAGAATATTCATCAACCATACTGTAATACATCTTTATTTGAAATAGGAAACCTAATATACATAATTATGAGTGAAAAATATTCATAAGAATATTTCTAAAAAAATTACAAAGTCATGCATTCAAAAATTCAAGGTAACATGTAGATAGATAAATTATACATTTATTTCAATACAAATATTTGGTTTGGTTATAGATTGCTATTGGTCGATATAAAATACTGAAATCGTATGATTGAAAATAATAAATGATTAATGACAATGAACTATACCTATAATAATACTTGTACAATTGGAGTTTCTATCACTATTACAGCATTTAATTATTTTACTTGTTTTATATTTATTTATTTTTTACAAATTCTTTTAGTGCTGTTTTAAAATTTTCCAAATTGGTTAATTTTTGTTAATACTACAGGAAATTTATTGAATTTTTGGAAACCTTTAAAAAATAATGAGTTCATGGTACTGCCGTTCTGTTTATAGGTATATTATTTGAATTTCTAGTGTTGTAAGTATGAATGTTTTTATTCAAGTTAGGGTAAAGTTAGGGTACTGTTTGAAATATTCACATTTACAATTTTGAATACTAGAATCATCGTGAAGTAGTAGAGTCTATTTTCAACTGACAACCAATTTAAATAATCAGGCATACTTTTTACGAGACAAAGGCCCGATTTCACCAACCTCTTTAAACGCGCTTTGTTCATATTAATCTTAGATTAAACTTTCTACACGTCATATTGAATTTCACCAGTAACTATAAACCGCGTTTAGTTCTAAACAGCGTTTCCGCTTAAAAACGGGCTGAATTTGGCCAGTTACGAAGTTAAACGACGTTTAAGTTCGTTTTGAAAAGTAAGGTTAAGATAGTTTTTCGTTATGATATATTTGTTTATGGTTTCAATTGAAATTTGCAAAAATGAGAAAGGCGTATTTGTTAGCTTTTGAAGACAGTGATAGTGAAGATGAGTACGTCGCTCTTCGAGCTCGCTGGATAAGATCATTTTCATAGTCTGGACGATAACGATTCTGTGACTAGGTTTCGGCTCACTAAATTTGTATTCTATATATTAAACAAACTTCTAAATCAAATCAGACATCAAAACAATGAAATTTGCTATGAAAAAATAGAAATATGACAGACCAAGGCAATAATTTGCCCTTAGACATATTAAATGAACGCGATATACTCAGGATTACATGCTCTACAAAAGTGCCTATTGCAACGTAGCTGTAATCTGAGCAAGACATTGTCACTTTTATCAAGTTTCTTCAAAATCTAAACACCGAACACCCACAAAAATATCACAAAACATTATGTGATTATGGTCCGATTCTATTCAATATTGGAGAATAATAGTTAAAAAAAATTAATAATAATAATAATAGTTTGAAAAACTAAAAACACGCGTTAATAGAAAACTAAACTTAAAGTTGAAAACAAATAATAGTTTAAAAAAACTAAAAAACGCGCTTTTATAGAAAACCAGACTAAAAAAATAGAAAATAAGAAAAAATGTATTTTATTTAAAAAAAATCGTGGGGTGCATGGTATCGCCACGGCCAACAATTACCTGTGATCTGAGACATTTCTTACTTTACTGCCCTAGGTGTGTAATGTTCTATATAATTATTGATACCATGCACCCCACGCTTTGTTTTAAATAAAATTATTTTTTTTCTTATTTTATATTTTTTTAGTTTGGTTTTCTATAAAAGCGTGTTTTTTAGTTTTTTTAAACTATTATTTTATGAATAGCTCCATCTAGTTTCATATCACTACAACAAAGCAACGTATCATCAGCAAAGAGGTTTATGAACTCTGATTCAACGAAAAGTCCAATATCGTTCAGATATAAAACAAAAAGAAGAGGGCCCAGCACGCTACCCTGAGGGACACCCACATCAATATCTATTTCGTTCGATAGTGTATCTTCAAAACGGACATTCTGTTTCCTATTTTTTAAATAATCACTGAACCACTCTAACACCTTTCTATCAGTCCCATACTGTTTCAATTTCAACAACATAATTCCTCTATCAATTGTCTCAAACGCTCTCTTAAGGTCCAGAAATACTGAAGAGTTGAAGAAATGGCATTGTGTGGGCATGTTCTACCAATAAAAAAGCTACCTATGAATATTTTTTTAATTTTGTTGTGATTTTTTAAAGGGGTGAAACATACAACCCCTATTCCATTTTTTACCAAAATATGTGTTGAAAAGAACGATTCATTGCAAAACTTTTTTAACTCCTCTGTAAAAGCAATAGTTTCCTAATAAAAAAATAAAATACAACATTGTGCATGAACGGATCTTCTGTAAATGGAAGCGAAAAAATCTATTAGGTGGCTGTCAAGTCGCTTTGATTTCTATGTGGTAGTTGAAAGTTCAATTGTTTCTTTTGAATCTTTAATATGAATAATTACACTGTGATAAGAAGAAGTGAATTACACTGTGATAAGAGAAAGTAAACAGCTCTACCTAAAAACGTAATTTAAAGTGGTTTCTACAAAAAACTTTTACTATTGAATTAGATCAAATTGTTCCAAAAAGTGTAATCTTGAAAGTGATGTAGTTGATTTATATCAAAAGTAATTAAACAACAAACAAATGAATGAAACAAATATAACCATAAATCAATTCAAGCTAAAGAATCGAATCCCAAAGTAGGAATCGACACAAACAGAAACAATAAAAAGTTATCAACTCACAAAAAACGGAATCCCCTGTGCAGGTGTTTCACAGATTCAAAGCTACCGCCAGTGGCGTACTAATTGAACATTCAAAGGCCACACACTCATATAGATTCGAGTATGAATCCCACTGGCATTGATGGAAAACGTATAATTGATGAAATCCAACAAAATAGAGCAGAACTAAAGAGTGCTATTGTTGCCAGTGAAGCACGAATTCAATCATGAATAGAAGAGTCGTACGAGAGAATCAGAAAACTGGAAGTGGAAAACTCTTTTCTGAAGCAGAAAATCGAAAAATTAGAGCCGCAGCAGAAATCAAATAATATTGTCATATTCGGACTAAATAGAGAACACCACGAAATCACCTTCGATTTTATTCAAAGCCAGCTGAAGTCGCTACTGCAAGTAGATCTCACAGCAAATCAAATAAAAGACATATATTGCTTGGGATCGAAAAGAAACTCTCCTGTGAAAATTGAATTTGTATCAAATCTCACTAAGAAATACATATTCGCAAACTGCCGAAAACTAAAGGGAACCAAAATAACAATCTCACAAGACCTCACCACCAAACAAAGAGAAGAACAGGCAGTCCTAAAAAGCAATCTACTGATCCAGAGACAAAACCCAAACAAAAAATCTTTTATTAAAGGAAATAAGTTAGTAGTTGATGGGACAGAATATTCGGTAAGTCAACTACTTGAAACTGAAAAAGACGAAGAAGATCAACAAGAAGCCACAAAATCAAATAGTGTCCCATCGACACCTACGCAACCCCTCCTCCGTGAAGTATTCGAGGATGAAACGGCCAAAGTTCTGGAAGAAATAGTCAAACCAAACATCGGGACCCTAAAAAGCACTGGAAACCTTGGAAACAACAGGAAACAACCCCAGAAACAAACAACCCACCAAATCGCCGAGAAAGTGAAGACAAGGTCAATAAGTGACAAAGAAAAGAAGAAACCCCCCTACTAATCACAAACGAACCCTCCACTAGTTTATGTATGTTTTGATTTTTAGTATATAATAATTTCATCATTGCTTCTCTTACTTTGATACTTTTATTTTAGTCAAACAAACACTTGATGCTTTAAATTAGTATATAACCACTAGTTCCGTATGTTTTGATTTTTTAAATTAGTATATAGCACTTGATGTAAGCTGATGTCTTCATTGACTCTCACGTTGATGCTATCAAATATTCATTAATCCATAGTATGGACGCTTTTATTAGTGATTTTGAGGGTAATATACCAGAGACTTTTGTATACGAATCATATGAGGATTGCAGCCGCAAACTCAAATCCATAAAGGGATTTTCGGTTCACAACCAAAATATTTGTAGCATCTCAAAGCACTTTGAGGATGTCCAGATTGATTTTCATAAAATAGATGCAGATTTTGATTGCGCGATCTTGACCAAAACCAGAATAATTGAAAATACTGATTTATACCGGCTGAAAGGTTATGATCTGATATATTGCGGAGGAACACTGAATCAAAATGATGGAGTAGTAATTTTCATAAAGAGTTGCTATAACTATAGTACACAAAATATCAAAATACACGAATCCACGGCAATAAAACTAACAGTTAAATTAGAGAAAAGTAATCTAGTTATCATAGGGGTATATAGGTCACCATCAACAGATATACCAGCGTTCAATGAGTGCCTCGAAAATTTCATTGGGCAACACTTGAATGATACCAGTAATCAGGTCATACTTGGAGGAGATATAAATATACTTTCTGAATCAGAAGATTCAAATGATTACCTTAACATTCTGAATGAAAACAATTTTATCTCACAAATAAACACATATACGAGAATCCAAGGAAACGCGCGTTCATGTTTAGACCATTTAATCACGAAAAATATAGTTAACAAAGTCATTCCAATCACGCTGATAAGCTCTATTAGTGACAATTTTACTACCATGCTTAAATTTGAGAATACTTCCGAACAAACAAATTACAGTCTGAAGAACCAGTATACAATAAATTATAAAAAAATGAAAACATTGATCGATGCGGAGTCCTGGAATGACTTCCTCCAGAACGAAGATGTAGAAATCTTGGCTGATAGTCTAACACAGAAAATTCAAAAGTGTGCCAAAAAGTCCATGGTTAAAATCAAACATGTGAAGAAAAAGAAAATCTGGATTACTAATGGTATAATAACATCCATCAACAAAAGGAATAAAATGAATAGAGGCACAGAGACTGGGAAAACGTTGAACTGCAAAGCAAATACAGAACCTATAGGAATAATCTCAATCTGCTCATAAAGAAAACAAAAGCAAAATGTTTCTAAGACAAAATTGAAAATAATAAAAACAACCCTAAAAACTATGGGAAACCCTAAGGGCATCTACAAATCAAAATCATAAAAAAACTGAAATAAGATAGATTCGCCTACAAAATAACGTGGTTACAAATTATCCTTCAGAAATAGCGAATCACTTCGTTGATGAATACACCAACCTAGGAGAACATCTAGCCCAGCAAATTATGGAGCCAAAAAATTTCAAAGAAAAGAGGAAACGCATTTCGAACACCATATATTTAGAAGAATGCACCGGAACAGAGATAAAACAAATAATCCACAAGCTCAAAAAAAACAAGGCACCCGGGTTAGACTTGATAAACTCGGACACATTAAAAATAATATGTGATAGTATATGCAAACCAATATGTCATCTTTCGAATACAGTTTTGAGAAAAGGCACGTTTTCCAGTTCTTTCAAAAAAACCAAAATCAAACCAATTTATAAGAAAGGTGACAAATTGGAATGCCTGAACTACAGACCTATATCTTTAATTTCCTGCCTTGCGAAGATAATAGAAACTGTAATTAAAACACGTTTGTGCAAATTTCTAGAAAAATATTATATCCTTTCTCAACTGCAGTACGGTTTCCGAGAGGCTAGGTCCACTAAAGATGCAATAGCAACCCTCACCTCAAAAATTTATAAATCCCTTGTCATGACAAACTGACTGAGACACTAGACGATCTGGGAATGAGAGGACCATGCCTGGAGTTATTGAAAAGTTACTTAGCTGAAAGAAGTCAATGTGTCGATATTCAAGGAACTTTAAGTGAATTCAAAACCATCAAGTATGGTGTACCACAAGGCACTGTGTTAGGTCCCTGCCTTTTCAATATTTACCTAAATAATCTGTTTTTCCTTGACATCGAAGGCCAGATTGTAAGCTTTGCGGATGATACTGCTGTTTTCTACAACGCAGATAATTGGACTAACTTATTCAATAAGACCCAAACAGATTTTTCAAAAATAAAAGAATGGTTTGACTCCAGGCTTCTGACCATCAACTTTGATAAAACACATTACGTGCCCTTCAGTATACAAAAAATTAATTTCGATAACTTTCCCCCAATTTCGCAAACAACCCCAACAATATCCTTTTCAATACCACCAGCCACTTCAACTAGTTACTTGGGCTTAACTATCGACTGCAACCTGAAATGGGATCATCATATAACAAAACTAGCTGGGAAACTAAGGAGTTTGCTCTACCTATTCAGGCATTTCAAAACGATGGTAAATATTGACCAGTTGAAGGCTATCTACTACGCCTTGGTGGAATCACAACTAAGGTATGGATTGATAGCATGGGGTGGTGCATATAATCATTGTCTATCCCCAATCAAAATTTTACAAAAATGGATTTTGAAAATCATTTATGGGAAAGACAGAAAATTCTCTACTTACAGTGTATAATAAACAAAGAAAAATTCACCAAAAACAAAAATCCTACAAAGAATAAGTACTCCACAAGAAATCAGCCTCTTGCCGTACATATTCCTAAAGTTAACAGAACTCTTACCTTGAGAAGTCATGTCTCTCTTGGTCCAAGATTATACAACAAAATACCCTTAGAAATCCGTAAAATAAATTCACCTGCAATGTTCAAAAAAAAAATAAGCATTGGCTGCAAGCGAATACAATTATCTCGCAGCTCCTTTCAATCTAGGAAGTTGTTCCCTATGAAATATTTTACCTTCATACTATTTATCACCCTGAAATTATTTTATCGCTTCCGTTTAAGCATACAATTCAATCTGTTCATCTTTGATGTGGTTTGAATATGATTCGTATATCTATTGTGATCTGGCTCTTACTCATACCAATATTTTAATTTTTTTACTCAATGTTTAATATTTATATATACCTTCTTGTGCCTACCTTTTTTATGTATTTATTTTTAGTGTACTGATTTGTTCAGGAATTAATATCATCATGCAATGGTTTTGATAGGATTAGTGTATCTTTCTGTACTGTAGTCTTTTCTTACTCCTTTTCATGTGTATACCAATGTCCTTCCTTTTCTTTTTCATTTTATATATACATTTATAGGATAGTTATCTAATTTAAGTTTTATATACATACATATCTCCACATACATTCTTTTTATATATACATTTATATGATAGTTATTTAATTTTAAGTTTTATATACATAAATATCTCGTACACTCTTTTTTATATGCACATACTGTAACTACTTCCATATCGTATCTTAAATTTTATAATTATTACTTTTATACTAAAATAAGTTTTATACAATGGAATTTTTTCTGCAGACCATTTTAGACACTATAATGTGAGCGAGTCTACCATGATAAAATCAATACTCCACATACAAGTAGTTTCCACTACTTCTGTGGTATTGTTTTTACATGTTTGTTCATTTAAATGCCATGTCTATTTTCTGAGATTGAATAAACTTCTTCTTTTTCATAGTGTAGAAACTGCCTATAGACAAGCTCTTCAAGAGCTTTTTTGGGCCAATCTGCTTATTTACCATATAAAAAAAAAACTGTGTACTCTACTATTTTATATATTTGTACTTATAATGGTGAATAAATGTATTATTATCAAAAAAAAAAAACAAAAAAAACTCTAACGCTGAAATGGTTGATATTCATTTTATGTATGGTCATGCCAATGGAAATTCTTTGGAAGCTAGACGGCTCTATGCAGAGATGTTTCCTCAGCGCGTGATATCTCATCACACAATTTTTGCACATCTTCACCAACTTCTCTGTAAAAGAGGGTCTTTTCAAAAACGAACAACTGATTGTGGTCATCCACAATAAGAACGGTGGCACTGGAAGAAGAGGTTCTCAATATAATTGAAGATTGTCCAGAATTAAGTAAAAGACAAATTGCTAACAAAATTAATGTTAGCAATAAACTACTAATCTGGAAAATTTTAAAGGATCACCAATTGTATCCCTACCATATTCAACGAGTCCAGGCACTTTTGCACCGAGATTTTCCCCATCGAGAAGACTTTTGTCAATGGAGTCTTCAAATGATTACCCGAAATGCTCAATTTTTAGAAAACGTAATATTCACTGATAAATTCAACTTTTCAAGGCAAGGGATTACAAATTTCCATAAAAATCATCTATGGGCCGAAGGTAACCCACATGCAATTCAAGAAGATCAGTATCAATATGAATTTTTACTCAACGTGTGGGTCGGAATTATTGGCGAAAATATTATTGGACCGTATTTTCTACCGTTAAAGCTAACTGGTGCAACCTATACAAATCTTCCCCAGGAGCAGCTTCCCATTTCACCTGAAGATGTTGCACTACCTATTCAACCACGAATGTGGTTTATGCACGATGTTGCGCCTATCCATTTCAGCATAACTGCTCGTCAGTACTTGGACGATGTGTATCCAAATCGTTGGATAGGCAGAGCAGGACCTCAACTTTGGCCTCCCAGATCTCCAGACTCAAACCCCTTGGACTTTTGCATCTGGGGTCACCTGAAGTCCTTGGTTTATACGACCCCCATTGAATGTGTGAATGATTCAAGGAATCGCATCATTGCAGCCTTCGAGACAATCCAAAACACACCAGGAATATTTCAACCTTTGCGCTAGTCTCTGAGACGAAGATGGTTACAGGTGGTCATTTCAAGCAGTTTTTATAACTCCTTTCCGTTTGATCTTGATGCCTTTTTCTTTGTTGTAATACACATAATTTTGTTTTGTTTGTATTTTTAATTTGATATTCTATTAAACAAAACATGGTACTGGTACTGGTAAAAGTTAAAACAAGAAGAATAATTTTTAAATGCTACGATTGAAGTCACAAGTTGTGCAAACAAAACGTTTCAGCCACCTACTAGATTTGTTGGATTCCATTTACAGAAGATCCGTTCATGCACAATGTTGTATTTTATTTTTTTATTAGGAAACTATTGCTTTTACGGACACAACACAAGAGTTAAAAAAGTTTTGCAATGAATCGTTCTTTTCAAGACATATATATTTAAATTGAGAAATGTTGTTTCATTAAAAAGTTCTGGTAAAAAAATGGAATAGGGATTGCATGTTTCACCCATTTAATAGATCACAAAATTGAAGAAATATTCATAGGTAGCCTTTTTATTGGTAGAACATGTCCACAAAATGCCATTTCTTCAAATCTTCAGCAAATTCAAGAAAAAAAAAACTCATTTTTGAAAGCGTATAACTTTTCAAGGAAAGGCCTAAGAGCTTTTGTTTACATGAAAGACCCCCTTTAATTTTCGACAAGGAATCACCCCCTAAAAACTTTCGCACTTATTTGGTAACACCCTGTATAGTCATGAAAATGACAGGATATCCTAAAGTCGCCGTTTCAATCTATTGGAAATTTACAGATACAATCAGATTCTGACTGTCAGATCTCTTTGTCAGTGACACTTTATCTCCATGTAAATAAATATTTGTTTTTCAGAAGAGGATTCCAAATAAGTGGCAGAACTACCGAAGACAATTATGGATGTATTTCTATGCCGAACCTCACAGGCTGAAGTTTATTTTAAAACAGGTGGAGGAAGAGTTTGCCAAGTCAAAGGTGGGCAACTGAAACATTATTTTGATTTAGCATTAGACATCTCTTCATTGTGATATTTCTTTAAAAATTAAAATGTAGCTTTTTTGGAATTTATTTGAGAGAAAAAGTGTTCTGAATATTTTAATAAATAAATTAATTTGAAGTTTTTAGTTTCAATAATGATCAGAAGTAAAAAAACGAGAAAATAACTGGAAATTGATATGTTAATTCATGAGGTTATGAGAATTCAACTTCTGAACACTCAACTGTCAGAACACAGAAGTAACGACGTTATAATTAATTATAAAAAATAATAGTTTAAAAAACTAAAAAACACGCTTTTATAGAAAACCAGACTGAAAAAATAGAAAATAAGAAAAAAAATGTATTTTATTTAAAAAAAAGCGTGGGGTGCATGGTATCGCCTCCGACCACGAAAACCCTCAGATACCAATTTTGAAGCGAATCGGACCATAATCACAAACTCGTATGCCATATTGGAGCCGCCATTTTGTTTTTTTTTCACACAAAAATTTCTTAATGCATTGTCACCGGAATTATGTACACCTGCCAAATTTCAAATCATTCGGACGTCTGGAAGTGGGTCAAAATCGCGCCCAAAGGAGTCGGTTAAGTAGATGCCTGGAAGATTTGACGAGCTATATGACATGTGACCTGTTATTCTAGAGAAAGAGCGTGGAACTTAAACATTTCTCAAATAAAATTATGGCAAATCAGAAACATCACAGTTTAATACCGAGTGCGAATTTACAAGATCCAATGAAATTGAACAATAAAATTGACCAATATGGGTTATATTTACACCTGACAAATTATTGGTCAATTTTGGTAAAGTTTTTACTCAGGAATACCAACATACTGACAAGAAATGATACAACTTTAGGAAAAGTTCGGAATATTATTCAATATCTTATTGAATTGACTCTGATCCGTACTTAAATATCGTTTGAATTGATCAGGATCTGCACTCAGCAATTTTTCGTGGATTACTGTCAAGTTTCTTTTCCATCTTGTCTCAATCCTATGTAATCCTATTGGAGAATGCTTTCTATTCAGTAAATGAATTTCTCTCTCATCGTTTTACGTAGTATTGTGGGTAAAATTGTACATTCACTATTGTAGTGTTAGGTAATTTTATTAGTTTTTACTTAAGTGCATTGTATTTTAATAGTGTTTTATGCATGTATGTTTCTTTTAACTGCTCTAAATTTAAATTTAGTTTATTTTGTAGCGTTTGGATTTACCTAGAGTAGGGTTAGCGCGTTTCTGCTATCTTCGCCAAGATGTCGCCACCAATCCTAAGGTCCACCGGACAAGATAATATTTGATTTTAGAGTTAAATGTTCATCTTGTTGGATGTGTACACTCCCACAGGAGTTCCATATAAAATGATAATTCTCATTCATTCACTAAGTACAGTCACTGGATGTGAGGCGATACATTTTCAGTTCTTTTGTTTTGTTTGAATGCCATACGAAAGTATCTTTCTACAAGGTTTGTCTGCTGACACATGTATATAGTATTTTTTTAAATTCAAAGTGGTTTTAACTACTGAAATGGTGTATTTCCTTTTAACTAAGAGATTTCACCATTGCGTTGACCATTGACCATTGTCAAGAGATTGACCATTGTCAAGAGTTTTGATAATCTTGGGTTTTGCCTCGGAAATACATCGAGAATGTTTTTGATATTTCCACGATTGTGATCGTCCCTCTGTGTGGGGTGAGTTTAAGGAAATGTATTCATTTGAAAGAGACTTTCTTTCTTTGTTTGAATAGTGTTTTTGGATGGAGTCCATTTTCGTTTTTTTATGGACTAGGTCACGAACAGCCTTGTGATTCGAAATGTTGGAATGGACGTTGTAGTTTACAAGTTCTGCATTGTAGTTTTGAGAGCATAGTATTTATGGGATTATCAAGGATTCATGTTTTCCGTGACCTTATTATGACCTCGTAGTTTGCCATGCCTGCGTTGTAGTTTGGATGTCTAACCTCCGAAGAAATGGTTGCTGCACACTTTCAACTTTTCACCGAGATACGAGGGGTATGAAGAAATTTCATTACACAGCTCAGCAGTCCTAGTGCAGATCAAACTGAACAGCGTAGAACACACTGTGGGATTGGTACTGTCGCACCATAGATTCAGGCCTGTTAACCGTTTATTTTTATTTCCTCATCATATGATTTACCTGCATTTTCTTTGAATATTACACATTTTATGTAAGGTGCATGCTCAGTACTGAACTACTAGTCAAATATCTCAGTTAGCCACAGGTATCTACTTGATGAACCATTTGTTTTTAATTTGTGCATTATACAGGGTCATGAATCTGCACAGTCCATTTTCACCATGTATGTTTGTATATCATTTGTACATGTTTGAGTTTCAATATATGGGGTTTAAGTAAGGTATTGTTTTACTTCAAGGGAGTCTCAACATTGGTTATTGTTGCATGCAAATGTGTTGAAAATTGATGTTTTATATTTGCAAATATTTAATAATGTCAGCTATATTTTCCATCCTTGTTTTCTCGAGTCAGACAAGGTTTTGAACTCAGTAGTATTTGTATCATTGGCTTGAGTGGCGCACAAATTAACTTCTTTTTTAGTAAGATACTGACTGAACGGATTTAAACCCGACCGCGTGACTCACCGACTACCATAGCTAACGGAAACGTAACATTTCTCCCACAGGGTAGGGAAAATGGTTACAATTTATTGCTATGACCTGACGTGTGTAAGACAATGAAATTGTGATCAACATGAAATAAATTGAGTATTGAATCCATCATCTTCTACATCTCTTTCTTTTATATTCAGCAATGCTCATTGCTGCGAATGAAATGCAACATATTTTTTTTTGCACAATCATTTTTCTTGCGGTTAGGGTAGGGTTTCTGAAATCGCGTAAATAATAACATAACCTGAAAATCTCCGTTCTAGCAGGCATCCAATTCATGACCGAAAGTTACTGCAAATTGTCACTAAAAATTGATGAAAAATTAGAACCGATTCTAAACCCATCAATTTATTGGTAAGTTCAAATTGACGACAATTTTCTGTTTACACCTATCAATAAAATTCAAGTTGACAAAATTGACCAATTTATTGGATCCTGTAAATTCGCACTGATTCTTTCTTGAACATCGAATGAGTTGAGTTCAATGACCTACAACACAATGAAAAGTTAGTTTTCCCTCCCTGGAGGTGCGCCTCTCTACAATCACAACAAAACCCCCTTCTGACCTTTTTCAGGGCAAACTCATTGATGATAGCATCCAGGTTGATGTATTTGACAAGTTCTGTCTCCACTGCTAACACATCTAAGCTTGATATTTGTGGAGGGTAATACGTCTGCCCATGGGGGGGGATTGTCATCCTAATAAAAAACACTGCTTTTGACAAATTTTCCTTGACTCATGTTGATAAGTTTAAAGATATGGAAGAAGAAAATAGTTTTGAATTCTGCATGTGCCATTGTAAGAAAAGTAATTTATATATCCTGTGCCTTTACCGATCCCCCTCTACTGACCCCAAGCTCTTTTTGAATAAGCTAGAATTAATATTATCGAAATTACCTGTGAACTGTTCCATAATATTAGCGGGGATAATCATGATTCACCAGCTACTGAATACATAAAAAACTTATTGTCCTCATTCAACTTGACTATGCACGTAGAATCAGACATGCTCTTTTCCCAATACACCTCTATCCGCATTAATTATGCTTGTAGCAATTTTGAAGATCAAATGGTTTCTTGCTCTGTCACTCCTTCAGGTTTATCAGATCATGAGGCAGTCATTTGCTGTATGCTATTTGAAATAAGACTAAAGTTTGTAAGTTTGGAAGACTCTTTAGCAGAGCGAACTATAGTAGGTTCTACCAGAACTGTCTTAATGTCGACTGGGAAGGTATACTCTCCCGAAAAGAACCATTTCTCACTTTCCACAAAGTATTATGCGATGTCTATAATAGATCTTTTCCCAAGCTAAAAATAAAACAAAAAAAACAAATATCCTGGGTGACAAAAGGGTTAAAAGTAGCTAAAAGAAACTTGCGCTCACTGCATTACGTACGGAAGTTCACAAATTAACTGTCATTTCATAATTATTTCAATCAATATCGAAGGATATATTGATATACTATCAAGATGGCGAAAGGAAAATACTACCACACTAGACTTAGTGACTCTGACAATAAGATCAAAGAGTCCCGGTCAATTATCAATGATATTTCCCCTGATATCATTGACAAATAAAAAAAATGATATATCTTTAAATTCCAACACAATAAATGATTTCTACTGCTCTATTGCCCAAAACTTAGGTGACAAAATAACTCCCACACCTGATCTATTGAAAAACCTGGAACAATACACAATTAGTGAAAGCCTTATATTGTATGATACCGACATTCATGAACTAATAAAAATCCTGACGGATATCAAAAACAAGAACACTTCAGGCTATGATCAAATGTCAATCAAAATCATACAAAACATTCCTGTATGCGCCCTCAACGTATTGCTATCACTAATAAATATCCCTTTCCATACTGGCGAATTTCCATCCATCTTAAAAACATCAGTTGTCATTCCTCTGCACAAAGGTGGTGATCTGGATGATCCTTCTAATCTTCGGCCTATCTCTCTTATTCCAACCATTGCCAAAATCATCGAAAAAATAGTCAAGAAGCGACTGTTACATAAAATTATTAGTGAAAATCAATTTGGTTTTCAAGATAAAAAAAATACGAATGATGCAATTTTCCCATTTCTCTATGAGGTATATTCCGAGATAAATGCAACAGCAGCAGTATTTTGCGATCTGACAAAGGCATTTGACTGTGTTAATCACAAGATACTTGTTTAGAAAACTTCAACTGTATGGCTGCCGAGGTGTGACTCTCACATGGCTCGATTCATATCTTTCTGGGCGTTATCACATGGCTAAAACAACGGAACTTTCGAATAAAAGGGAAGTCTCGTCAGGTGTCCCACAAGGATCTGTGCTCGGCCCCATTCTCTTCCTATTATATGTTAACAACCTCACTAAAACCAAGATATCTGGTAAATTCACCCTCATTGCAGATGATACCCCTATACTGTGGAAAAGCAAGAAGACCTGCGAGCTGCATGATATAATAACTGCAGACTTGAAAGCTTTGAAAGAATGGTGCGATGCAAACAAATTATCTCTCAACACAGAAAAAACCCACTTAATATCCTTCAGATGCTCGATCGAGTAACCTTCATTTGGCAAAGACGTAATAGAAAATAGAGATTCCACCAAATTTCTGGGCGTGCTGATAGACAAAAATCTTACATTTGATGACCATGTTAAACAACTGAAAAGCAAGATCTCTTCTGGATGTTATGCAGTGAAAGTAATTTCTAATGAACTAGGACCAAATGGCATATTACGCTCTTTTAGATTCTCATCTACACTATGGAATACCCTTTTGGGGAATGTGTAACTCAACACCACTCAACGAATTGCTCATTCTACAGAAAAGGGCCATTAGGAACATTTATAAAATCGGACCCCGTGAATCACGTAGAGATATTTTCACAATTAACAAAATACCTACGGTTATCGCATTATTGATTTTGGAGTCGGTCTGTCTGGTAAATAAACACAAATCAAAATTTTCCCTAACTCCTAATCAATATGTCACCCGCAACAATAGTCACAGACTGAAACTACCATTACCTTCTAAAAATCTCACCAGAGACTCTTATTTTCTATAATGGTGGCAAGATGTATAATCACTTACCAGTTGATATTAGGACGGCAAACTTGAATTAAAATTCGTTCAGAAAAGAAGTCATTTTTTTTCTGAGAGACCCTACTACTCGTTGCAGGAATTCTTCCAACCATTATATTAACTGTACACACCATGTTTAATATTTCATGTATTCTTTTATGTTAGTTACGTCTACACTATTCGTTTATTGTTTTTCCTTACTGTCCACAAGAGGACGACACATGAATTATTTCATGTTTTTACTATATCTTATGTTTTGTATACACCTCAAGCTTTGACAATAGATAGATATATTTTTTATTGACAACGTTACACATTTTTACAAGTGTTTGTAGCAGGTCAGATAATTGTCAAAATTATAGAAATTATAAAACACCAGAATATAAAATAATAAAACATTGTTACTGACACAGAGGTACTTAGATTCACTAAAATCAAGGACACACATAAGTTGAAACATTAAAAAAATCATAAATTAAATCATTAAAACAATCACTCAAGTGTAAGAGCACATAATAAAATCATATAGCTAAGTATGGCGAGAAAAGACATGGGGAGGCAAATGGAGTTTCCAAATATTCCTCTATAGAGTAGAAGCAGTGGTATAATAGGTATTCTTTTACTGTGGATTTGAAAGTGTGAGACTGGAGGGTTTTCCAATTTTCAGGTAGGATGTTATAGGGTGTTCTTATCAGGTTAGCAGATCTTGTCGAGAAAATATGTACATCCGATTGCATTGTGAAATTTTTGATATTTCCATGGATCTCAAGTAGGGTACTATATATGTAAAAGCAGGGCAGAGGCATAATTCCAAAACTGATGAAAATTGGGCGACAGTGTTCAATATAGCTTGCGTTAGCTATGATCCTGATTACCTTTTTTTGTTTCTTGAAAATATTAGCTGCACCAGATGAATTTCCCCATAATATTACTCCATAACTGAGTTGTGAGTGGAAAATTGGAAAGTAAACAGTCTTCAGTGTGTTTTAATTGACGAATGAGGAATATTGTGCCGGCCCATTTTCTATTGAGGTCAGTATGGTAATGCCATGTTAGTTTATCGTCAAAATTGATGCTTGATGCTTAATAAAGTGGCAGTTTGTCCTGCTTGATAATTTGCATTAGTTGAAAAGGTTATTCTTCGCGATTTTGTTTGATTGAGTTCAAGTATGTTAGAGGAGAGCCAGCTATTAGTGTCTCTTTCAAAGTTGTCTGATGATAGAATTAGATTATCATAGTTTCCATCTAAACATATAAGTGATGTGTCATCGGCAAATAAAATGCATCTATTGGTATGTAGGAATGAACATAGGTTGTTTATATAAATAATAAAAAGTAACGGTACCAAAATAGAGCCCTGGGGAACACCATGTCTTATAGGTAAAAAGTCCGAGTTTTGGAATCTGTTTTCAAGATATGACTTCATGAGTGATAGGGGTATACCTCTTATTCCATAGTAATCCAGTTTTGCTATGAGAATATCATGTGATACACAATCGAAGGCCTTGGAAAGGTCACAAAGCGTCAAAGTTGTATGTTTTCCTTGTTCTATGCCTTCGATTATGCCTCCCAGAACTTTAAATAATGCCATGATTGTTGATGGGTTTTTTTCTAAAGCCATACTGTGAATCACTCAAGAAATTGTTATTTTGAAAGTATTTGGAGAGCCTGTTGATGAATAAGGTTTCCCTTCAGACAATAAAGCATATTATTATCACTCTATTTAACACAGAGAAATAGCACTAGCGACTGTAGCAGGCATTGTCGCAAATATTCGAAGGGCTACTGTAAGATTTGGATATAAAGTTTCTAAATTCAAAGTTTTGAAGTTGTTCAGGAGATCCCAAGGCGAGAAAGTGTTTTATCACCAAAGTTGGCTGAATATATCAATTCCATGATATATTTCTTGCTTTAGGATTTGGTCACCTCATTTCTTTGCATGACCACACTAGAAGATGCTATCACTGAATGCCAGAATCACCTGTTATAATTGTTTTATCAAATCTCATGTTGACTACTGTGCTAGTTTAATGTGTTTATTTAATCAAAACAAAATATCCCAGCTACAGAAATTGCAAAACCGCGGTATGAGAATAATTCTTAAATGTAATCGATTCACCTCAGTCCAAGAAATGCATAAAACATTGAAATGGATGTCAGTACGTATACTACTTGGCGATGATATTTATATACAAAATCTTGAAGGGTTTACAACCAAAATATTTTAATAGATTTATTGTGTTGAACAATGAGATTCACGGCTATGAGACTAAGTCGAAAAATGAACTGTGATTTCTCAAATTTTTAAAGGCCTGGATGAATTCAATAAGCTACCAAAAATTGTGAAAGGATCACAGAATCTGAGAAGCTTCAAGTCTTTGTTGAGGGAATATATTATAAATGCTGAACTTTAAGTTTGAACTCTCAAATACAAATCTTTTTAACTTACTTTTAATAGTGTGTTACTGTAATTAAATTAAATATATGTTACTACTGTTTGTATATTAGGCTTGCCTATTTCAATAAATATGTTTACAGGCACTACCAGAGCTTTACTAAATATTAGATCCCATCCTTCACTACGAATCATCTTCTATCAAAACAGTTTTTTGGCGCAAAATCCATTGTTCCACTACAGTGCTGTAATACTCGGTTTACAATGTCTATTGATTTTGAAATCTTGACCAAATCGACACAAGAAGAAGGCAGTTAGAGGTTTCGAAATATTTTTTCAGCCTCGATATTCTGCCGGGAAATTTAACACACTTAATCCATCGCAAGGGCTGGTATTTCCCTGGGAGATGTGCAGCAACTGGTTTGACACTATATACTCTAGCAGACCAGCGTGCCTTTGATATTGAGTGAAGTACTTTTAAGATTTTCCATATATGGGGGCTAGAGCTAAAAAGCTCCGAAAAAGGTTATCGCAGCTGAACAGCTCTCCGCTGCGCGCACCAGCTTCTATGTATAGGACTGTCTAGATGCGACTGGATATTATCCTGTAATGTTTGCCCCTGAAAGTAACGACCAGTTCATCAGCGTAACCTTGTGTCGTAATTTTCAGATTCATGTAGCTTTTCCATCAGATTATCGACGGTCAATGACCACAGCAAAGGCCTTGGAGACCTTTTCCTGCTGTCATTCTGACCATTTCCGAGAGCAGCTACAATGATTCTGCTTTTCAACATGTATCCATCTGATCAGTGATGTGTTTATATTCCTACCAGTGGTCCTTCTTTACATTTTTAATGAGCGTAGCGCTTTCAACAGAACTTTACCACGATATACCACTTACAAATATTGGAATTTATGAATGAATTTTCCAAATAATTATTTGAGGACATGCTTCTTCAACCCCATTTTTTTCTTTAAAATTCATTAGTATAGTGATATCTGGGAAAGAACATATGGTAAATTGGCTTTGTCGAATTTGCTGAAATTGTATTATGTTCTAGTAAGGTGGGTAATTAGAAAAAAGTGTGAGTTCAAATGATTTTGTATGTTTAGTTTCTGAGATATAAGCGGCCAAAGTTCGTAAAAACGTCGTATTGAGGTAGAATTGACAAAGAAAAAAAACCGTTTTTTTAGACGAAATAAGACAAAGTTAGGATAAAAATGTATTGATCGGAACTCATAAACATGTTCGATTATAATCTTATTGATGATAGTACATTAGGGTGCATACGGGGCATAGTCAAAAAAATAGATTTTTTTTCCAGCACTATTTCAAAACCAACAAGTTAATATTTTGTTAAGATATCATAGTTTCAGTCTATTGTAGGCGAATAAACGTGTTTTGTTTCTTGATGACTCTCTCTGTTTGAAATATATATTTTTTTGAATTCTCGTGTATATTCCTATACTGAAAACAATTGACAGATCGTTTTTGATTTAAAAAAAAGGAATTAATTGCTACTGCCCATTGAATAAAAGATAGGGTAACATTCTGTGATGAACTCAATTGTTCAATATTATCTTTCATTTAGATAAAGGGTGCGTTACATTTTTTTTTAGGTCATTTATAATGTTATTATTGAATATCTAGAAAACTGTTCTGATAATTTGGACCATATTTTACTCACAATAGTTCGAAAATGTTGACTATCATATATGATAGTTTTATCAACTTTGTATGTTGCGTTTCTAAGATATGCATTTTTGAAGTTTACGGTATTACGATATATGGGGTATCCTATCGATTTAACAAAATTTTATGGAACCTTTCGACACATTCAATTCTATTATAAAACTTCTCGAAATCAATTATTTGATACTATAAACAACACAAACCACACTCAACAATAATTTGGAACTCAACAGTATAGACTAAAAAAAAATCGAATTATAAATAACGACTTCTAACACAAAAAGTCAATTTATATTATGGAAATTATAATATAACAAATCGAAATGAACCTGATGAAGCTATTGTATAGCGAAACACGCGTCGTGCTTTAGTGAACCCTTAAGTACTGAAAATCTTATAGTGTATTGTAGTAGTGAACTCTAAATCGAAATTGAACTAATTAGTTATAAACAACATAAACAACAATTTACATAATTGAACTCTCAACAAACAATAAACAAAACCTAAATTCAAATAATATTATTAATATTGTTATTTATTGGTCTATTTGCGCAATTTAAAACATTGTTTAATAGTTCATGGCTAGGGTACTTTATTGTTTCTTGATGACGAGCAAATCCTAGGTACCAAAGTAAGCTGAAAATATGGAAACAGCATCCCACTGTTCTTGCTCCACTTTTGTAGTAGCCTAGAATACGTTCATTTGCAGGTGCATCAGGAATAATACTAAAGGATATCCACAGTTGATACTTTATAGCATTTCTAAATCTGGACGCTATGCGGCAGCGTAATAGTCCAGGTTCAGGATTACGCATATCAATTTCAAATAGAAACAATAAAGTACTCTAGCCATCAACTATTGAGAAATGTTTTAGATTGCGCAAATCGACCAATCAATAACAATATTAATAATTTTATTTGAATTTGGGTTTTGGTTATTGTTTGTTTTTTGAGAGATCCATTATGTAAATTGTTGTTTATAACTAATTAGTTTCAATTTCGATTTGTTATATTATAATTTCCATAATATTAATTGACTTTTTATGTTAGAAGTCGTTATTTATGATTCGTTTTTTTTTAGTCTATACTGTTGAGTTCTAAATTGTTGTTGAGTGTGGTTTGTGTTGTTTATAGTATCAAATAATTGATTTCCAAAAGTTTTATAATAGAATTGAATGTGTCGAAAGGTTCCATAAAATTTTGTTAAATCGATAGGTTACCCCATATATCATAATTCCTTAAACTTAAAAAATGCATATCTTAGAAACGCAACATACATAGTTGATAAAACTATCGTATATAATAGTCAACATTTTCAAAATATTGTGAGTAAAATATGGTCCAAATTAACGGAACAGTTTTCTAGATATTCAATAAAAAAAATGTAACACACCCTTTATCTAAATGAAAGGTAATATTGAACAATTGAATTCATCAGAATGTTATACCCTATCTTTTATTCAATGGGCAGTAGCAATTAATTCCTTTTTTTGTAATAAAAAACGATCTGTCAATTGTTATCAGTATAATGGGGTATACTCGAAAATTAAAAAATATATATAATTCAAACAGAGAGAGTCATTAAGAAACAAAACCTGTTTTTTCGCCTACAATAGACTGAAACTATGATACCTTAACAAAATATAACTTGTTGGTTTTGAAATAGTGCTGGAAAAAAATCCAGAAAAACGATTTTTTTGACTATGCCCCGAATACACCCTAATGTACTATCATCAATAAGATTATAATTGAACATGTTAATGAGTTCCGATCAATACATTTTCAACCTTACTTTGGCTTATTTCGACTGGAAAAACAGTTTTTTTCTTTGTCAATCCTACCCCAATACGACGTTTTTACGAACTTTGGCCGCTTATATCTCAGAAACTAAACATACAAAATCATTTGAACTCACACTTTTTTCTAAAGACCTATCCTACTAAAACATAATAAAATTTCAGCCAATTCGACCGAGAGCCAATTTCCATATGTTTTCGTGCGGGGTTCTCTATGGCAATTTTCCAGACTTCAAGTAACCGCAATAATAATATGAATCTGTCAGTTCCAGGTCTGTAGACACCTTGTACTACAAAAGTACAGAAACTTTTGTTGATTCTTCAATTGATACGGCCAATACTTGATGAAAATCCATATTTTTTTTATGGCTTTGACATTTTGTTATTTAGCCAGATTACTGTACAAGAAAGTTTTCTTAATATTTTTATTTTCAACTAGCTGACCCAACAAACATCCTGTCCAAATTTATATATTCCTTAAATGTTTTTTCCCTGAAAACTCTCGTCCGCGTAATATTTATTTTTTCCTATGTTTTTTTGTGTTGTTCCATCTAGGTTATGCCTTTGACCCTGCCCGCTTCCCGTTTTCCCTTTATCCCGTTATCCCATTATCGAGTTATCCCATTTTTCAGTTATCCTGTTATCCAGTTTTCCCATTATTCCTTTCGTTCCCGAAAAAAATTAGCCAAATCGGTCCAGCCGTTCTCAAGTTATGAACAAACACAACAGACATTAATTTTTAGTATATATTATATATTCCTTGACAACTTTTCCAGGACAAAGAAATTTCCAGTAACTTTTCTAAAAATCTTTTCTTTCCCTAAAAACCTTATTCGGAGTATTACGAACATTAAAAAAAAAACAATTAGCCAAATGTTTTGAAATCAAGTATATAGAGCTCGTCCAGTATTGAAACGACCACTTTGGCCTTCCCCTACCTAACAACCAATTTTTCTCGAAAATGCCCGAACCATTGTCTAACTGTGGCTATTAATAGAAATTCCATAGGCGTACCAAATTATTTGGTATAGGCGAAACACGAGACGTAGTTTTTGGCGGACGAGTTTTGTGATTATGGTCCGATTCGATTCAAAATTGGTATGTGGGGGTTTTCGGGGTCGGAGATTATGATTTTTTTTGTCAAAATTCATGATAAGTGCACTACCTATTCATTAATCAAACAAACCTAACCTTTCAAACGTTGCATGGCAAGACACTGGTGAAGATTCGCCGTAGCATAAGCATCCACATCAAATCGTGTCCACTCGTGTTTTCTCCCTCTCTACCTACCAAACGGTCGTTTCAATACTGGACGAGCTCTACCTACGAGCACAGCAAGTCGTAAGAGGAAATTGAATAGAAGACTAAGAGGAATAGAGTAGAGTAGTTTATTTGACTATGTTATGTACATAATACATTTATAGCAGGTCATGAAACAATATCACCAAGGAGTCGATAACGACCGTTTAGGATACAGAAAGGTAAAATCTAAGACATAAGCTAAGAGAGAGAACCGAACAAAAAGATAATTAGCATTTGCATTGATCAGCAAGATTAAAAATAGTTTGAACAATACAAGTTTGTAAACGAGTTTGAGCATAAATAAAAGGTAACAGTTTTAAAAGTTAAATTTATATACATAATGAACTGGCTGAGGCAATGTAGCTGTTTATATCATAAAAACAGTGACTCAGCAAACAATTTTTCATCACAGTTTTGAATTCCAATACTTTGGACAGAGATATCAAGGATGTTGTAGAGATTGAGATTCAAGGAATTATTGCGGCTAACAGTTAATCTATGTCTGGGAAGGTCAGCAAATCGGCCGATCTGATGTAATAATCGTGAGTCGGAATGGCTGGGAAATTTGTGCACATTTTGGTGTATTTCTAATAATACTGTGAAGATGTATAGGGAAGGAAATGGCATGATACCCAGTTGGATGAAATGTTGAAGGCAATGATCTCTGAAACCCAAGTTAGCCAATATTCTCATAGCTTTTTTTTGACACCTGAAAACTGTTATCGCATACGTTGAGCTACCCCAGAGTAAGATACCATAGGAGAGCACTGAATGAAATAGGGAATAATATGCCATTTTCAGAGTATTCAGGTTGGAAATATGTTTCAGTCGACGCAGTAAGAACAGAGTGCAGGATAGTTTCCGGACTACATGATTGGACCAATTTAACCTATCATCAATGATGAGACCAAGAAATGTAACGTAATTTTTTTCTTGGTAGTTTTTGTTAGAAGAGATAATTATGTTTTGAGTTTCATTTTATTTCAATTTAAGTTTATTTTGTGTGAACCATATTTTGGCTGAACTTAGGCTCTCAGATTTCTGATCAATAAGGTTTGTGTTAGATTTTTCAGAGCATATAAAGGTTGTATCGTCAGCGAATAAGATACATTTAGTGGGTGCGATGCATTGGCATAGGTCATTGATATAAATGATGAATAAGAAGGGACCAACGTGCTAAAATCTGTTTGAAAGGTAAGAGTGAAGTAAGTCTTATTTCATAGTAGCTTAGTTTTTCGATTAATAAGGTGTGAGACATGCAGTCGAAGGCCTTTGTTAAGTCACATAGTGTAAAAGAAGTATGTTTGTTTTGAACGTCACATAGTGTAAGAGAGGTATGTTTGTTTTGATCAAGACCCTCTACTATATCAGACATGAGTTTGAAAGTTGCCTGTGTCGTGGATTTATTCCTGCAGAAATCATATTGAGATTCATTAAAATAGATTCTCTTTTCGAAGTAGGAGTACAATCTTTCTTTCAAGATATATTCGATGATTTGCCAATTATGGAAATGATATTGATTGGGCAATTCATCAGGAAGAGCCCTATTAAAGCCACCATATAGACGATGAGATCAGTATCGCTACATGTCGCGATACAAATATATGAGATTTATATCAACGTCTTCCCATATGCTGAGATAGAATCGTGAAAAACATCACTCACACGCATGTGGTATCGATGTTTCATGACAGTGATTGGAATTGTGATCCAAAGTGATACTGATACAACCACACACATGATAAAATTTGTATCGCTACTATGTATCATGGGCCTTTAAAGCACGTGCTAATAAATGCAAAAAGATACAATATTTGCTTGAAGATCAGATTAACTTATTCTCATTCGTTAAATTAATTTTAATGAAGATTAAACAGGTAATGGATATAAGCCCCGTTCTACTCAATGTCCCTTGTATTTAATCACCTCTGGAATACCCTTAATTACATTTTTATACCTAGAGTACTTGATCTGCTTATTTAACATGGAACTTACACAGACCAAACTCAACTTTAGTAAAGGACTCCATTATTTACAATGGCTGCAAGATGTACAATCACTTACCTGATTACGTTAAAGAGATTAACACTGTGGATAAATTTAAAAAGGCTGTTTACTTCTTGCTATGTAGCCGACCATACTATACCTTGGAAGAATTTTATGCTGATTTCTTTCAATTCATTTTAATTTAATATATTTGTACTGCCTTGGATTATAACATCAATTAGCATATATGACAAAAAACCCTATTATTTTATTTTACATGTTTAACTATTGTATTTGTTTATTTATCTATATATATAATTGACCTAGTTGTAGCTCATTAAATTTTTTATAACATAAGTTAGTGCTTTGTCCACAATAATATACGTTCTTCATGACAATAAAGTATATTGATTGATTGAACTTCGTGATTGTTGAGTTAGTATTATTTCCACCTGAAACACGTACGTGTCATGGTTTTGTAAACCGAATTTAGATAGATAGATCTTTATTTATTTAGGAACCCAGATATACATATAAGAAGGCATATTACAATGTATAGACATGCAAATATAATACAGACATATGGAATGCCTACAATAATATCAATGAGTAAACAATTGTAAGTAACATTTTAAAAGTAAAAATAGAAAAGGAAAAACAAGTATATAAATATAATATAGTATTAGAATCGCAATAAAGTAACGAGTAAAAAATTTGCAACGATCATATTAAAAGAAGAATATATATATATATATATATATATATATATATAAATCAATCAATATGTACTTTATTGTCTGAGGAAATAAGATTCTCATTGACAAAGCATAGTTTACAATGTACAATAATTAACAATACAATAAATAAGTATATGTAGGTATACATGTATAAAATCGATCCATAAACTAAAAACAATCACATCTGACAATATAAAATGTACAAAAACGAATAGTAGGTTCAGCTAGGTTAACAAATTCACAAGTGATATATAATTAATTGTTATATTGTTTTAATATCAATATTCTTAGACGAACAATCACTACTTTTGTATTAATTCCTTCAGTTTGTCTTTGAACTGGATCAGTAAAACAGATACCTTAATAGAAACCTTTAAAAAATAATTAATTCATCATACTACGATAAGAAGTGATGGGAACATAAATGTCATTTTTGCCACGTGAGACAAAAATTATGAATATTCTTATTGAAAGTTAAGTACTTCTGGAAGTAATCTGGTGCCAAGTGGTTAATTATTTTGAATATAAAAATCATAGTGAAATAAAACAATCTGTTTTCCACTGAAAGGCGATTTGGTTTTAGAATTCTCATTCCTCGATTTTGAAGCTTCTGGAGCATATTCAACTTATTGAGGTTTAACAGATATACAATAGATGAGCAATAATCGAAATGTGGCTGAATGATTGAATTACAAACAGTGATTTTAGTCTCAGTTGATAAGGGTTGAGATATCAGAGAGAAAAATAATTGTTTTTTAGAAATATTTTTATAAGTATACTCAAAATGACTATTGAAGTTCAAAACATTATCTAGAAGGAATCCCAGGTACTTAACATGTGAGACAACTTGAATTATGTCATTATTAATGTTCAAACGAATATTATCAATATCTAGAGTAGTATACTTATATTTTGTTGTGAAGACCATCGCCTGCGTTTTAGTTATATTAGGCTTCAGTTTATTTAGACTGAGATATTGGCTTATATATGGATAACAAGATAGTGTTCATTTTTTCAGTAGCGCTTTCCAAGTTAACGTCACTGCATGCAATTGAAGTGTCATCAGCAAACAGGTTAATAAATTCTCAGTTTACAAAAAGATCAAGATCATTCAGATACAAAATAAAAAGCAGGGGGCCTAAAACACTTTCCTGTGGAATACCTACCTCATTGATCACATCGGAAGATATTTGATCTTTAAAGCGTACCCGCTGCTTACGGTTTGTAAGGTAGTCATTAATCTAATCATGTACTTTTCTGCCAATACCATATTGTTTGAGTTTAAATAACAATATTTTCCTGTCGATAGTTTCGAAGGCTCTCTTCAGGTCAAGGAAAACCGCGACAACATATTTATCGTTATCTAGTTGCGTTTTAATATAGCATAAGGTAAGTTGTATGGCTGATTCGTAAGAAATTTTTTTCGAAACCCAGATTGATTATTCATTAATATTGAGTTTTCTGAAACGTGATGCAGTAATTGTTCATATACAGTTATTTCAAGAAGTTTCTCAATTGTTGGTAAAGTATTTATAGGGCGGAATTCTTCTGCTTTGGTGGTATGTGTTATTTTTTGAATGGGTATAATAGTACTGATTTTTAGAGGAATTTTACCTGTAGTTAATGATGTATTATTAAAATTCAGAATTACATGGCCAATGGTTTCAAAAACTTCCTTCAGCATTTTACAGTTTAGTGAATCGTACAGAGAAAACTTATTGTTCAGGCTACCAACTATTTTACGTAAATCCTGCATAGAGAGTAACTCAAAATTATTAAATTTCACGTATAAGTTATTGTTTGAATTACTCCAAGTTTCAGTATTATTTATACTCTGGACGATATCTTGTATACTTCCAATAAAATATTCATTGAAACTGTGAGCTATCTCCACTCTGTCTTTCAATACTTTTTCCCCATCAGCAGTTGAAAAACTAATATTTGGTTGAATGTCCTGATTATTATTATTCACTATTTTTTCAAGGTTTTCCACATTTCTCTGGGATTATTTTTGAACCTGTCTATCTTATCAATATAATAATGTTCTTTTTTTTTTGCTTAACGAGATTTAAAACGCCATTTCTGAGTACCTTGATATTTTGCCACTTAATTTGTTTTTTATTATTTAAATTTGAGCATGTTTTGAATTCTCTATATGCCCTATTCCGTAATTTAATTTTATCTTAAACCTCATAATCAAACCACGGAAGATTTTATTTAAAGTGGCAAGTTCCAATGGGTGCAATTTCATTAATAACAAGTTCACATTTTTCCAAAATTTCTTGATAGATAACTTCAGTATTGACAGAGTCCAAGTTGAAATTCTGCATTATTAATCTTGTTTTGATATTCTTTAAGTTTTCCATATTAAGAATTCTAAATTTCTTTACGTTATCATATGGTTTAACAATATTGTATAAGTTGACTGATATCACGGAGTGGTCAGTTATTTTTGGACAATCATGTACCACGACTCTCAATTGGTTTTGATTACTTAAAACATAATCATTTGAACTGCTATCAGTAATACGGGTTGGCTCAGTTACACACTGTTCAATTCTATAAGTTGATAAGAGACTTTTCATTTTCTTACTGTAAAAAGAATCTCACAATATGTTAATATTAAAGTCACCAACTAAAACATTAGTTTTTTCAAGAAGCTGAAACGTCACATATAGTTTCGAAGTCTATGAATTCTGCATCAGAACTTGATGGTGAGTTATATAGACAACCAACTAGGCAGAATTTCGTTATGAAATCAATTTTTAGTCATTTACACCAATAATTGCCTTGTAATTTGTAGGTTTTGAATACAGAAAAATTATAATCAGTCCTAATATACAGTATAACACGTCCTGTGTACCTTTTATTTGAAACGCATCTCACATGATTATATTTTTCGAATTTGATTTGTTTCTTCAATATCTGCTGTTGTTCTGGTTTCACTAAGTGAGATGAGTTTTGGATTTAACAATAATGCTTTTTGAACTTGTCTCGGTTTTTTTATTTGGCATTAAGTAAATTAATTGGATTATACTGTATAATTTAGTGAAAATCATTCAGTTGTTTTTTTGGTTTGGTCCTTCATTCCCAAGCTGTTCAATAAATTCATTGAAGCTATTCCTTAATCAATTGAGGACACTTTTGTTTCGTCATCTAAAAATTATTTTTTCGTTTTTCCACTTCTCAAAAAGGTTAAACATACTTCGTGGGAGAAAATTTTGATTGCCACAAAGTTTATAAAAAATTAACTGATATTTTTTCAAAGTCCGATATTTTTTCACTTGAATGTAGGATTGCCAATTCCACTAACCCATTCAAGCTGTTGTTAAAAAATAAGGAACATTTCTTTCAACAGATGTATCTCAAGTGAAACAAAACAAACTCATGTGTTCATATACTTTATTCCATCTATTGGTAGCTCATTTCAAGCTGCAATCTGGGCCCAAAGGCGTGGAAGTATTTGGTCAACAATATAAGTAGCTAGCTTGGTAACCCCTCTTGCTATAAGTTGATCAATCATAAATGAGAAAGCTCTTCTAAATCTGTCTGCGATGTTTACTGCAACAACTCTGGCAAATTCCCAAGCCTCCATAATCTTTCTATCTAGCCAATCCCCCCATGACTCCAACTGGTTCCTTTCTGAAAAACATATTTTGTGAAATGTGGCTGTCATTTGAACAGGAAGCCAATGCTTTTGATCGTGGTTTTTGGAGCTACTATATGAAATCATTTGGTACCTTTTATCAATGTATATAATTATTCAGAGGCTGAAAATAGGTATATACGATCAACTTTACGGAGAGTTCTTTGTTCATCAGATAATTCTTCAAAATTAAACATTATGCGGTGTCACTCAATATTGTTCTGGAAAAAAAGAGCATAATGTGAAATTTCTTTCAAAGTCACAAAACAGTTGCTACGTAGTTCCGATGAATAAAGCTTCAAAAATAACAAATAATTCCTGACTTACATAAAATAGGTAAATAGAACGTTTTCTCATTTAAACGTCTCATAAACCATATTTGACTTTTGTACCAAAAACTGCAGGAATGTATATTGATACGAATACAGTACGCCAATGCATGTTGTTTTGTATCTAGTCGACCCGAGGTGAGATTCCAAGAATGTAGACTGACTGGCTAACGTCACGACAGGCTTTCCAAAAGAGAAAAATGTAAATAATTAATAAAAAACCTTTTTAAAGACAAGCTTTTATTCAAATGCACTAAACATAATCTCCGACCCAAACCCCCACATACCAATTTTGAATAGAATCGGACCATAATCACAAAGATCGTCCGCCATTTTTATTTTATGAAATTTGACAAAAAATTCATAATTTTCGGCCCCAAAAACCCCCACATACCAATTTTGAATCGAATTGGTCCATAATTACAAAACTCGCCTGGCATCTTGGAGCCGTCATTTTGAATATATGAATTTTGACAATAAATTAATAACATCCGACCCCCACATACCAATTTTGAATAGAATCGGACCATAATCACAGAGATCGTCCGCCATTTTTATTTTGTGAATTTTGACAAAAAATTCATAATCTTCGACCCCGAAAACCCCCACATACCAATTTGGAATGTCCAAACGGGTAATTACAGGACCGCTTATAACAATGTAAACATGTAACTGTGAACAAAAGCTATAAACTAAATAAAGTGTTGTGATAATTTCGTTAAGTCATGGGGAGAATGGAAAAAGTGGCAAAAAAAATAACTAAAAAATGGAAAAAATATAGGTAATAATCATATAAAGAAAAAATACAAGTGGAAAGAATCATAGTAACATGAAATGAATACACGAGTAGGCAGGGATATATTTTCATATTTGTCTCATAAACATCACACATTAGAAATCATGTTTTATTTCCTTTTTGAACAGCCCAATGGGAGAATAGATCAGTTTTATCGCACATCTCATTAAACTTTCTGCACATCGAATGAACTGGAGATTTAAGTAGTATATTCGTTCTTGACGTGTGTAAATAAAAGCAATGAACTCCTACTGTTGAAACGAAGTATGTATATAAACGTTCAATTGAGATAGTAACTCTGGACAAACTATTTGGTAATTTGTGAGTTTATAATAAAGTTCCACGGTCTTCCAAGGATAACAGCGAAAATCTGTTTAGCAATATATTATTATCTAAACCTTGTTCTGGATAAATTCCATGAATTCTATATATAATATACATCATAAATTTCCGTCGAATTGATTCGAGCAGATGAATGGGATTGAAGTATATTGGAGAACAAATCAGCGAGCCGTATTCTAAGCGTGTTCTTACATATAAGGTAAAGAGAGCGATCATTTTTAAAGTCTGCAGTTTCTGAAAATCAGGCCAAGCATTTTTTAGCTGCTGATGCAGTTTTGGTTTGGTCAAGATAATTTGATTTGTAGAGTAAGTATATTTCACAGGTTTGATTTTCAAAGTATAGCTACTGTAATTACATTTCTGTATGTTGAGGGGTAATTTATTTGTTTTACACCAGTTTGCTAGACGGTCAGTATCGTTTTGGAGTAGCTTACAGTCATTCAGAGATTCAACAACTTTCAAATCATCGCAAATAAAAGAATGCTGCTTGTTATACTTTCACCTGTGTCGTTCATTGTGAAAAGAGGAGAGGGGCTATATTGCTTCCCTGCGGTGCAACCACTGGTGGAGATGAAAGTTTGGGATTTATGACCACGGTACTCGGCATATTGTACCTGATTTCTGAGGTATGATTGGATGAAATTCAGTAGGTTGATGTCGAAGCCTAGATTGTTTAGTCAAGTTATTAGTATTTTATGGACCAATTTGTCGAAGGCCTTTGAGAAATCTATATAAAATTCTCGTGTCACAATGTTAGTTACTTACTCCTCCGAAACGGCTTTACTGATTTTTACCAAATTTTATATGCATATTCAGTAGGTCTGAGAATCGGCTACTATCTATTTTTCATACCCCTAAGTGATAAGGGTTGTGCACTCTTAATTTTTTTTTTGATTTTTGGACAAAATTTTGTGTTTTTATTTTTCTATAATGTGGCATTAAAAAATACATACAACCCTAAATTTTTACCCTTTTATCACCAACCCCTATTTTTTAATAGCCATTTTAGTAATTTAATCATTTTTCATCCCGCTCTATAACTGATCAATTATCGTCTTTTTTGTAAATGTAGAATTGAAATTTCGTGTGCATATCGTATAGGTCTGAGAATCGGTCAACATCTATTTTTCATCCTCCTAAATGTTAAGGATGGTCCACCCCTTATTTTTTTTGTTATTTTTCAGAAAAAATTTTTTGTTTTTATTTTTTTATGATACAGTATTCAAAAATACATAAAACCCTAAATTTTCACCCTTCTACGATCAACCCCTATTAGAATAGAAAAACGGGAAAACAGGAAAACGGGATAACGGGAATAACGGGATAACGAAAAAACGGGATGACAGGATAAGGACATAACGGGAAAACGGAATAACGGGATAAATAAAAAACGGGATAACAGGAAAACGGGAATAACGGGATAACGAAAAAACGGGATAACGAAAAAACGGGATGACAGGATAAGGGGATAACGGGATAATGGGAAAACGAGATAACGAGACACCAGGAAGCGGAAGGAGTCAAAAGCATAATCTAGATGGAACAACATAAAGGAAAACATAGAAAAAAAGAAATTATACGCGGACATTGGACAGGACAACGTCTGTCGGGTCAGCTAGTATATATATATATATAGAGTCAACTTGAGATTGATTTTCAATAGCGTTGTTGATAGATTTGTTGAAAATATAAACAGGATGTTCATAAAATCAGATGTGGAATCATCTGCGACTGAAAGATAAACTTTAGTCACTATCTTCCATCGTCAAGATAACCTCTTGTGGGGTATTCATGTTGAAAAGGGAAACATTCTCAATTGAATATTGATAGAAAGATTTTTCTGTGAATTGAAAAATCCACGATTAAAATGAAGTTATTTTTTGTGAATGTCTAACAGAAAACAACTACTTCCCCGGCTAAAGCCACGCTGGACATTGAACTACATCTGATAGATATTCTGGAAAGGCCCTAACTCAAAAGAAAAAATCTGAAATTGAAAATTTGCATTTTCATTCAGATAGTTATTTGATTTTCTATTCCAGTCTTAATTAAGAACTCATAAAGATGAATGAGGCAAAGAAGAATGTTTTCCAAAAGAGAGTACTCACCAGAAATCATTCGTAACATAGCCGGGGAAGTAGTTGTTTTCTGTTAGACATTCACAAAAAATAACTTCATTTTAATCGTGGATTTTTCCATTCACAGAAAAATCTTTCTATCAATATTCAATTGAGAATGTTTCCCTTTTCAACGTTGTTGATAGTTTGTGTAAAGCACATTAAGTTGGTGATAGTAGATATCTTTGATATGAAGCCGTGTTGCTCAAGTGATATTTTGTTTTTTACTCTGGGAAATACTCTGTTATTGGGCGATAGTTTGTTATTTGATTTATAGCTCCAGATTTGAATATTGGGCATATTTTTTAAGTTTTGCAAACATCGGGAAATGTACATATGTTTAATGCTCTGTTGTATATTATTTGGAGATGCTTTGCAAACACAAAGGCAGAATCTTTTACAAAGAAGCTAGGGATGTTATCATAGCCACAGGTATGTTGAGATTTAAGTTTTTTCAGGGCAGTTTGAATTTCGTCTTCACTTAGTCTCTCAAGTGATATGGTTGGTGTATTTGAAGGTCGTCCATGGTGTTATCGATTAGGGTATCGTAAACACTGCTAAAATAGTCTGCAAATGCATTTAAAATATTTGAGTTGTTTTTACATTCTACGTCATCCACATAAAGTATTCCAGGAATCCTAGAAGTCTCTTTTCTTCTTTGAATGAATGACCAGAATTCTGCGGGATCAGATTTAATAATTTTTTTTTAAATATCGAGAGTGTTCCAGGAATTGAGAAGTAGCCGACGAGAAATTTATGAATGCTATTGACCTCTATATAATGCACGTACGCTGTAGTTCATTTGGAGATATCCAAACGAAGTTATCCAGAAGTATAAGAAACAAGTGCAGTGACGTGCTCAGTATTTTAGCGAATTTTTACTGATTTATTTAATTATAAGAGTGCATTTTTGTTTTGTGTTGAGAAATGTTAATAAAGGGAGAAAAATTAGTTCCGTATTTTAATAGCCATGAACCCCAGATTCTTAACACTATGGATGACTTGAATAATGAGGGTGCTCATTTGAACAAGTAACGGCTTGTCCCTATTCGAATAAACGCATTTTTGCGATTCGCAAATCGCAAAAAACTGACGTATGAACGTTTATACTCGTACGCCAAAAAATGATAAGATTAATGATGAATCATAAGTCATTTTTCGATATTTAGAATTAGTGGTTGATGTTTGTTTTTTTCTTAATTCTAAAATATTTCAATCAGTCCAACATGGATTCGGAAGAAGAGCAGGTAGTTATGTGCATTTAATTGGTGAACCTGAACTAAGTATGTACTTATTTCAGTAAAATTACGAACCTAAAAGCCACATAACATTTCATCGGAGCTTAATAACTTAATTATTTTTCCTCAATAAGCTCTAAACTTTGTTTTATTTCTGAAGAATGAGAGAAAATACTAAGAGGATAATCTGAAATTATGGAGTAAAAAGTTAGGTTCTGAAAAGAGTTTATAATTCTATCACTAAAAGAAAACATTAAAGAGTATACTGCCAGTTAAATTGCTACCAGGATCCACATTTCTTCTAAAGATGGTCCGGGGACTTCAAAATCAGTAACTCCAGTGAGAGGACGTATTTTTGTGATTCTCTGGCAGAAAATCTGTCTGCATTTTCGAGCCCATGGATATTATGAATTCGAGAGTGAATTTATTTTTGCATCTGCTCGGCCAACAGATGACAGTAACAAAACCAGGCGGCCATTAAAGTAATTTAAGTACTTCAACAATATTTTTCCTAATGAATAATGAAAGAGGTAGCTTGGAACAATCTTTCTTGCACAAAAACGTGCTTTGGGGAACTTATGCAACCTAAAATCTCGGTTCTCATGCAGACCACACTTTTAATATTGAAAAATATTTACTGTTGTATCGATATACATATTGGAAATAGTATGTCTGTAAATATAAATTTAAGGTAAACACTAATGATTTGTTTGGAAATATGAACAGTGTGTTCATAAAATCAGATGTGGAATCAGCTGCCACTCAAAGATAAATTTTAGTCACTATCTTCCATCGTTCAAGATAATCTCTTGGAGGGTATTCATGTTGAAAAGGAAAACATTCTCAATTGGATATTGAATAAAGATTTTTTCAATTCACAGGAAAATATTTCTGTTCAATATTCAATTAAGAATGTTTCCCTTTTTTTATTCTACCCGACAGAATAATCATTTGAAATTACCAACTCATTCACTTTTTTTTGTGGAAGATTCATTAATATATGATAGATGCAAGTTGCTCAACCATTTAACAGAAAATATAAGGCACTGCTTTTAAAGACATTATTTTCAATACATATAAGGAACTACATTTTTAATCGAATTTTAGAATGTATTATTTGTTTTGTTGGGAGTTTTTTTTTTTCAATTTGTGTTTTTTCACCGGGTTACTCACGTTATTCGACACGAAGCATTATCAAAGCATTTGATTTAAAAAAAGTTTTTCCCTCAGGATGGTACGCTACATTTCAAAAATATTTTCATGTTGTACAGGGTGTGCCAAAAACACCAAACTTAGCAAAGTTGTTATTTTTTAAAGAGTATACCCTGTATTTTATATTTTATGATCAAAATAAAGCCAAGTTTCATTAAGGTTCAATTTACCTAAACCTTATAGTTAGAGTTTTGGGATTATGATCCGATTCGCTTTAAAATTGGTATCTGAGGGTTTTCGTGGTCAGATATTATGATTCTTTTGTCAAAACTAAAAAATTCAAAATGGCTGCTCCAAAATGGTGGACGAGTTTTGTGATTATGGTCCGATTCTATTCAAAATTGGTATGTGGGGATTTTTGGGGTCCAATATTATGATTCTTTTGTGAAAATTGAAAAATTCAAAATGGCGGCTCCAAAATGGCAGACGAGTTTTGTGATTATGGTCCGATTCTATTCAAAATTGGTATGTGGGGGTTTTTGGGGTCCAATATTATGATTCTTTTGTGAAAATTGAAAAATTCAAGATGGCGGCTCCAAAATGGTGGACGAGTTTTGTTATTATGGTCCGATTCTATTCAAAATTGGTATATGGGGGTTTTTAGGGCCGAAGATTATGATTATTTTGTCAAAATTGAAGGATTCAAGATGGCGGCTCCAAAATGGCGGACGAGTTTTGTGATTATGGTCCGATTCTATTCAAAATTAAAGAATAATAGTTAAAGAAATTAAATAATAATAATAATAGTTTGAAAAACTAAAAAACACGCTTTAATAGAAAACTAAACTAAAAAGTAGAAAATAATTTTAAATGAGTTTGAAATAAGAATACAGTGATTAACAACAAATTTATTTCATCGTAAAAAAGCGTAGGGTGCTTTTTAAGATATTTTCATAATGATTCTACTTTTACCAATATCTGTCCATGAAATATTAACAACAATTGACATCAAGCACCCCACGCTTTTTTACGAAGAAATAAATTTGTTGTTAATCACTGTATACTTATTTCAAACTCATTTAAAATTATTTTCTACTTTCTAGTTTAGTTTTCTATTAAAGCGTGTTCTTTAGTTTTTAAACTATTATTTTTTTTAACCAAATTAATGCTAGATGCTACTTACTGAACAACTTTTATATCGCACTTGTGAAATATTTACTAACTTATACAAGGTGTGTAAAAATCAAGGCAAAATAATTACAATCTTTAAACGGCAATAACTTGTTTAATTTAAATGGAACGCCCAGCAGATGTCAAATTCAATTGTTTATCGAATACTAGTATACATTCCTAAAGCTAATTCTTCACGTTTTCAAGTAAAATGCACATTTTCATTTTGCAAACTGATTTTAAGAAATTTATTATTCATCAAGTCGTTTTGACAAGTTGTATTATTATTTACTTATGGTTGTCAGTTATTTATAATGTTTAATTCCAAATCGTCCTATTAGTGATAGCAGTAGTTTGTGATCTTGTTATCATTATTTTGTTATCAAAAATGCTAGTTTAACCGAAAGAAGAAAGAATCGACATAATTTTTATACTAGGAGAATGTCTTCAAAGCTGTTTTCTGGCATCACGAATTCATGCTGAAAGATTTCCCAACAGAAATCATAAAAAAAGCAGCATTCGAAAGATTGTTGACACTATTTAGACGAACTGGAAATGTTCAGTATGAAAAACCCATTAAAAATAAACCTGTGACACAAAACTAAGAAATTGAATTTGCGGTGATTGCCTCTGTAATCGAAAATCCCCAAACAAGTCAAAACCTAATTGCGGAAAATATCGGCATCAGTCAAGCAAGCATGTCAAGAGTTCTTAAGAAATATAGTTACCATCCTTATAAAATCCAGCTTCACAAGAACTTTCCGAAAACGATTTAGGGAAACGGGTTGAATTTTGTATGTGGGTATTAGATAAAGTTGCAGAAGATGAAAAATGGTTCAATTCAGTTCTGTTTAGTGATGAGTGCACCTTTCATAACAATGGGACTGTTAATAGACATAGCTTCCACTATTATTCTGATTCCAATCCATAATCAATTTAGAATTATCCATAGACATACTTTATTTGACTACGTACATGTGAGTTTACATTTGTAACAAGTCATGTAAATGAGCCAACGCCCACTGTAAAGGATATGTTTAAACAGATATTATACTCATATTAAATAAGGATCTGAAGTCCAGTCAAAACACCAAGATGGGCAGCATAAAGCCATATCAAACACATAAAACATAAGAGCATTAACAATTCAAAACATATAAAAGCATTAACAATTTAAAAATATATAAACAATAATCATGCGAATGCAAATGGGGAGGTGTCTAAATATTCTGCAGTTGAATAGCGGAACTGTCTCACTTTAAGATTGAAACAATTTGAAGAGAGATTTAACTTCCCTAGGTAAGTGATTGTTAAAGACTTATATTGGGAGAGTTATCCATAGATTTTTTCAATCTGTATCTTAAGGGTCTAATTTGATCTGCACGTCGAGTGTTGTAGTCATGGAAATTTGAATTTAGTGAAAGTTGATGTTTATTTTTATGGATTTCTAAAAGTTGTTGATATGTGATATATAAAGAGGGTTATGTCATAATACCGTATTATTGAAATAGTGGCCTACAGTGGTCTTTGTAACCTGCAAACGCAATAGTCCTAACCACCTTTTTTGAAGTTTGAAGACTTTTAGTGAATTTGTCGCATTTTCCATAAAGTTATACCGATGCTATATGTGAGTGAAAAAATGCGTAGTAGGTATTCAGCAGAACATCTCTACTCACCACTTTCCTCAGTTGTCCTATAATGAAGATCGCACTGGACAATTTGGAGCAAAGTAATTCAATATGTTTTGACCAATTTGGGGTATCATCGAGAGTAACGCCCAGAAGTTTGACGTAATCTTCCACGTGAATACTTGTTGAGAGGTTCAGACGATTTGTTTTAGCCTCGTTCAGTTTCAAGTAATTTGCAGAGAACCAGTTTTCCGCTTTCCTCTCTACTATTGCAATGGAAGCATTTGGGCACACATCCGAGGGAGTTGAGTGAATCTATGTTGAATCATCAGCAAATAGTATACAAGTGATTGATTGCATGTGGTAAAATGAGTCATTGATATAAACAATAAACAAAAGTGGGCCCGGAACGGAGCCCTGGGGAACACCCTGGAATTATAGGCTCAAAGTTAGAAACGCTTCCATTTGACCTAACACACTGCTTCCTACTTTACAAATATGATTCAAAAAGCTTCAAAGGTACCCATCTGATACCATAACGGTATCGATCAGTATTTCATGTTTAACACAGTCGAAGGCCTTGCTGAGATCGCACAGGCTTATGGATGTCCGGCGACCGCTACTATGGAGACCGCCTGTATGGTTGATCGATTTTTACGAAAACCGCACTGGTTCTTATGCATTGTATCATCCCTATATGCATTCCTGCAGTTTTTGGTATATAAATCGAATATGGTTTATGAGACGTTTAGCAAGAAAGCGGTTATTTTAATCAACTATATAATGTAATTCGGGAGTTATCTGTCAGGGCCACATTTTTTTTTTTCATTAATAAAAATCGTGTATACAGTGGCTACGTCGACTTGCGTAGGAGTTATGTGTACTTTGAGTGGGAGCTTCAAGAATGTTCACAGGATGCTCTGAAACCTTTTCGCAGACCAATAAAAAAAATGGGTAAATTATGTGATAAATAAAGTGGTGTTGGTCCCATTGGTTATAGTCCGTTATTGAGTTTTTCGAAAATAGACGAGATAAATTTGGCCCATAAATTCTAGAGCAAATACACCGTCATATCATATCAACAGTCGGAGATAAGCATTGAACACAATGAACAATTAAAAAATTATGATATACTAGCGTAGATATAAACATATCGATTGTCTTCATTTTTGAGGACTCATAAAAGATAAAAAAGGGAAAATACCACCCAAATTGTTGGTAGCTTTCAAAGATTTCATGAAAAAAAAACGTAGTATGAACAATAATTACCACTGAATGGGAAAATATTCCGTTTGATAATTTAATATCAGTATGTGTAATTTGCTGTCCATGAAATAACCCTACAGTCGTGTTCTTTTATCTGGTAATCATAAAGAACATTTTTATCGTCTTTTATAGAATTTGTTGGTTTTCGAACTGAAAATGGACATTGTTGGAAATGTTTTGATGAAAAACTATATTTTGGCACCTTCTCGACACATTCGACGAAAATAATTGATTTGTAAGCCAAAAACTACCCTCACATCTCACTCCCAAATTGAAATAATAGAACAAATTAACCGTTGCTGCTGATTTTTTCATGGTAAAACATCACAAAGAACTTGCGCTCCATTTGATGAAATAATTTGTGGCCCAAAAACTACCCCAATATCTCACTCCAAATTGAAATATTCAACGATTTTTCAGAAACTCATCTAATTGATGAATGGCTTTTAGAAAACTCTTCTTCAACTAAACCGTACTTATCATGTTCATCATCGATTTAGACACTTTATATGTTGATTAGGATTAACAGGTATTTATCTATGTAGTTTTTAAAATCCAGGCTACCGAGCAGGCTACCTCATCGAATATTTTTTAAATATTCAGAAAAATATAATGTGCAATTTCTTTCGAATTTTTCATTGGCCTACACAAAAAATATTCGAATACATAGGGGGCACTAAAATATCTGAACGTGAGAGTTTTTGAGACATCAAACATCCACTATGATGCCCGGTTCGTACATGTATAGAACATCTATATAACAGCCAAAATCCGCAGCTTGTAGATATTTTTGGGATGTTACAAAAGGCATATATTCACTGATTTGTTGAAAATATGAACAGGATGTTCATAAAATCAGATGTGGAATCATCTGCGACTGAAAGATAAACTTTAGTCACTATCTTCCATCGTCAAGATAACCTCTTGTGGGGTGTTGAAAAGGGAAACATTCTCAATTGAATATTGATAGAAAGATTTTTCTGTGAATTGAAAAATCACGATTAAAATGAAGTTATTTTTTGTGAATGTCTAACAGAAGACAACTACTTCCCCGGCTAAAGCCACGCTGCACATTGAACTACATCATTTTTATCTTGGATTTTTCGATTCACAGAAAAATATTTCTATCAATATTCAATTGAGAATGTTTCCCTTTTCAGCATATATTCACGTTTTAAACATTTTCATATTAATCAATCAATCAATCTTTATTGGTGCTATGACACAAAAATATTTACACAAGTGATAAAATAACATTTTCAATATTTGTATTACGATATCTGTAACATTATAAATTATCATTCAATTTGGAAACTAGGAGGGAGGATTTGAATGAACATTCTTTATAAAAACGGACTAGACTTGACTAATGGATTTTTACTTCGAAAATTTTATGAGAAGATGCAACAGATAAAGTGGAAAATAATAACTCTAGCAATATTATGATAAAATTGGTGATATAATAAACCATTAATTATATCAACACAAGAAATACTTCGTGAATATACAAAAAACATGAGGCTTTTCCAGTTCAAAAGTGATTCAAACAGGAATACATTTTTAGCAATTTAAAATTATGCTCAATGATATGAAAATCCTTGGAATTCGTTTTTATTGTTCAATCAGAACTGATGGAAATACCTCATGAAAAAATGTTGAAATGTTTCGGAATACCCTATGTGGTTGGAAAATATGCATTATTGATGTGTAATGCATAACTGACCTGGATCACTTGTGTGAGGAGAGTATTTTATTTTTCCCATGGAAGCCATTTACAGTTTACTTCAGCGACAGCTGTTTGCTTTCTAGAATAAAATATGAACATTTGTCAACCCTTTTTTCAGGATGAACCAATTCTATCAATCCTGTAACAGATCAATACAATCTGAATTAATCGTTTTATTCCATCTATTTGTTCCACTTTGTGTAATGCAACTGTAATTCAATGCAGCTTAGGCAATTTTTTCTACACTCAAATTATCACATTTACTGCAATAAACAAAATATATTTTTGATATGCAATCAGCGGAAAATTTTCAAGTTAATAAATTGCAAAACAAAATGATCCGTCTTCTATCTCGAAAACCTCTCCCACTGACTGCACAGAGAAAAATTTCGGTAATTATTTTATGTATACAGTATATGCTGACTTCATACAGTGTTATATAATTTCAATCACAAATACAGATTTATTAATATTAGTAGTAATGTTGAAAAGGGAAACATTCTCAATTGAATAATGATAGAAAGATTTTCCTGTGAATTGAAAGATCCACGATTAAAATGAAGTTATTTTTTTTGTGGATGTCTAACAGTCGCAGATGATTCCACATCTGATTTTATGAACATCCTGTTTATATTTTCAACAAATCAATTAGTAGTAAATTATATCAATTTCAAAAAATTAACAGAATTTCACTGCACTCGATTCTGTAGAAATTGAGAAACACTTTGGCATTGGGTAAAAGATTAATTAGGTATATTTATTTCTATAATTGGAGTTACAAAAAATCCAACAATCCCAACTATTTTAGATATTTTATTTAAAAGAGGTGAGGTACAAACAATGTAAATATTTATTATAAAGAAAAATATATACTAGGTAAAAAACAATCTTGAAAAAATGTAATCTACATCTAAAATAAATTATTTAAACAGAACTGTGTTCATGATTTGCATTATCGACAAAACAATGTGCTTGATTATTAAATTTACAAATTTCATCCATCATTGTAATATTATGTTTGTTTGAAGGTTGTAGACGATGTGGTAACTTGATTACTCTCGTTTCGGACGTCCATCGTCTTAATGGATTTAAAATGTTTTCACGACGTTTCGAATGCTTGTAACTGCAATCGTCTTCAGGTGAATACTGACAAGTTTAGGTGCTACTTACCAATTTATATGTCTGCCGGTGCAATGATGCGTGTAATTCCGCCATGTGCAGTGGCGCGTGTAATTTTGCGCGGTGTGGTGGTGCGTGAAGTTTCGCGCCTCTGCAGCCCGCCAGAAAGAGCAATCAGTGGTTTCCATACTTCTTGATCTCAACGCTTGGTTGACTAAAGGCGTTATTGGCTTCGATGTAGGCGGCCTCTTGGAACTTTCGTTTGAACCAATGCTCCTCCCTATGTAGACACTTGCGTCGTCCCATAGAACTCGATGGTGCTCAGTCCAGGCGTGGTCAGCGATTCCCGATTTTGACGTTTTCCACGTTGAGTCCATTTCTTGTGTTCATCCAATCTTACCGATAACGGCCCCTTTGTCTCTCCAATGTAGGAATCTTCGCATTCACATGGAACTTCATAAATGCAATTCTTACTGATTTCATTTTTGTTGTCAGGTTTGGTCTTGGTCAGGAAACTCCGTAAAGTACTACCGGATTGGAAGCAGCTCTTGATGTTGAACTTGTTTCCGATCCTTCTGATCTTCTCGGAGACAGCTCTGATCCACCACCACAGTGATCTGCCTTCCGTACATCAGAGGGGTCTCCGAGAAGATCAGAAGCAAGTTGCATTTATGAAGTTCCATGTGAATGCGGAGATTCCTACATTGGAGAGGCAAAGAGGCCGTTACGGTAAGATTGGATGAGCACAAGAAATGGGCTCAACGTAGAAAAACGTCAAAATCGGGAATCGCTGACCACGCCTGGACTGAGCCCCATCGAGTTCTATGGGACACCGCGCGAAATTACACGCACCACTGCACATGGCGGAATCACACGCATCATTGCACCGGCAGTCATATAAATTGGTAAGTAGCGCCCATAGACAAATTAAAAATAAAGAGACTGTTTGAAACATTGGCGATCTTGACCACCAAGTTTTTGGTACGGCCAGTCGCGCATGGAGGCGCTGCCCGCAATCAACAGACGACTGACATGATAATTTTCCAATTTCGACATTTGTCAGAAAATGACAAACCACGTAATAATTTCAGAATAATTCTACTGTTAATTCTCATCGAAAAATTAATTATAGAAATTATACTATGGACTTGAATTATGAACCCAACGTCGAAAATGGAATGTTTTCTTATTCAAGTTGACGCTGAAATTCCTCGAAATATTCTTTCACAAGGTAAAATATAAGCTGCTTTTCACAAACTGATACTTATTTCCATCCATCAGTTGCAGAAATTTTTTCACAAACTGATATTTATTTCCGTCCATCAGTTTCCATTTCCTATCACCATTTGAGGAAGTACGAAGATTATCATCAAACTGGAGTATTTGTCAAGTATACCTACTCGTTCTCCTTTGTGCTAATAAATGAACAAAATTATTGAAGGTTTGTTATAAATGTAATTTGTTTTTATTTTGACTGATTTGATGAAGACTGAAGAATATTTTGAAGAGTTTTATTATTGTTTTGTCTGTAGTTGTACCTTGTCCTAGATACAATAAAATGTGTTTTTATAGTGTTCAACTTATTATTCTTGTTTTATAAGATCTTTAATTTTGTTCTTGATATCATGAAATAAAGATTTACTTTGAAACTTTATTTTAACCACGAACGAACTAACAGATTCTACGAATCGATTACTGTATATATTTTATTAGTGATCGATTTGCCATTCCTGTATTTCATATGATACAACCATTCATATGGAATACAAGAATGGCAAATCGATCACTTATAAAATATATACCATATCAATCATATAAAAGTAACACATTTGAAAAACCCGCCTTATCTCAATCGGTTTTACCAACTGTACTTAGTTCGGCCAGTTGCGAGATATGTCGCCACTGTCTAAACGTGGTGCCAACTTTTACTGCAGGTTTGACAACTCTCTTTATTTTTAGTTTCTCTATGGTAGCGCCTAAACTTGTCAGTATTCACCGGAAGACGATTGCAGATACAAGTATTCGAAACGTCGTGAATACCTTTTAAATCCATTAAGACAATGGACGTCCGAAATGAGAGTAATCATTAAAAGTGAGAGTTTTTGATATATCAAACATCCAAACGATGCTATGTTCTCAAATAGAACATAGCCAATGTTCACCTAGCCAATGCCCACCCTTATAGATGCGTTTAATCGGTGTCACAACAGTTATTTATGTACCAAGGGTATTTAGTAGATGTTTATGCCCTGAGGGCGACGTTCTTACAAACCTGAGAGCCTCCGGCCCGAGGTTTTGTAAGTTGCCCGAGGACATACGCATCTATTAATACCTATTAGTGATAGAACTAAAGAACGAGAAAAAAGCCCCCGTAAAATTTGAGATAAAAAAAATATGTGTTTTTTAAACAAAATATGGGTTATATATTTTTTTAATTTGGACGAAAGACGAAAAAAAAACGAATATCATTTTAAACCGAAATAATGACATATAACTTGAGATGAAGAAAAGAAGACACCATGAAATTCAACCAGAAAGTGAAGAAAAATGAGGTCTTTTCAATGACGAATGCAAAACTTTTTTAAATACGGACAGATAATTTGAAATTGGCGAAAATCAAGAAAATATTTTTATTATTATTATTATTACAAGCTTTTATTTAACTTGCTTCGTTCGTATGTCAGACATTCTTTCCGGTTCAAAATTTGTAATCCATTTTTGGAGCACTTGCCGACATCCGATGGAGCTGAAATTTGGCAGGTGTTCATAATTCCGGTAACAATGCATTATGCAATTTTGATAGAGAAAAAAACAAAATGGCGGTTCCAAGATGACGGACGAGTTTTGTGATTATGGTCCGCTTCGATTCAAAATTGGTATGTGGGTGATTTTCGGGGTCGGAGATTATGCATGTTTTTGTCAAAATTTATAGACTCAAAATGGCGGAGGAGTTTTGTGATTATGGTCCGATTCTATTAAAAATTGGGGTGTGAAATTATGAATTTTTTGTCAAAATTTATAAAATTGAAATGGCGGCTCATGGAATTTTTGTTAGAGAAAAAAACACAATGGCGCTCCAAGAAGACGGACGAGATTTAGGTATATGGTCAGATATGATTCAAAATTAGTATGTGGGGATTTCAGGGTCGAAGATTATGAATTTTTCTTCAAAATTCATAAAATTAAAATGGCGGTTCTAAGATGGCCGATGATCTCTGTGTTTATGGTCAGATTCTATTCAAAATTGGTACGTGGGGGTTTTCGGGGTCGGAGATTATGAAGTTTTTATCAAAATTCACGAAACATACAATGAAATAATTAATAAAAAAGAAGACTAGCTTTCATTCAAATGCACTAAAAAGTGAGATAAATTCAAAAGCTTGTCGCTTTTGTATTCGAAAAGAAAACTTTGCGCGACAAGCTTTTGAATCTATTCTCCCATTGGGCTGTTCAAAAAGCAAAAAATAAAACCGTCTTTCTAATGTGTGATGTTTATCAGACAAATATGAAAATATATCCATGCCTACTCGTATATTCATTCTTTCATACATGTTACTAGGATTCCTTCCACTTGTATTTTTACTTTATATGATTATACCATTATCTTTTATATTTTTCCCATTTTTCCATTTTTTAGTTATTTATTTTACCACTTTTTCCAGTCTCCCCATGACTTAACGAGATTATTACAACACTTTATTTAGTTTATAGTTTTTGTTCACAGTTACAAGTTTACATTGTTATAAGCGGTCCTGTAATTACCTGTTTGGACAATAAACAGTTTTTTTACAAGCTTTTATTTAACTTCACATGTATGTTTAGTACAAATCTTCCAAGTGAATTTGACCCACTTCCAGTCGTTCGATTTTCTTGAAATTTGGCAGGTGTTCATAATTCCGGTGAGAATGCATTGTGGAATTTTTGATAGTGCGAATTTACACGATCCAACAAAATTGATCAATAAATTGAACAATAAAATTGACCAATATGGGTTATACTTACACCTGACAATTTATTGGTCAATTTTGGCGATAGTTTTTACTCAGGAATACCAACATACTGACAAGAAATGGTTCAACTATAGGAAAAGTTCCGAATATTATTCAATAGCTTATTGAATTGACTCTGATCGATTTTTAAATATCGTTTGAATTGATTAGGATCTGCACTCAGGAATTTTTCGTGAACTGATGTCAAGTTTCCTTTCCCCTCTTTTCTCAATCTAAGGTCTAATCCACCATCTTCTACATCTCTGTCTTCATATTCAGCAATGCACATTGCTGCGAATGTAATGCAACGTACCTAAATTATGTTTTTTTTTCACACAATCATTTTTCTCGCGCTTAGGGTAGGGTATGTGAAATCGCGTAAATAATAACATATAACCTGAAAATATCTGTTCTAGCAGGCATCCAATTCATGGCCGAAAGTTACTGCAAATTGTCACTAAAAATTGATGAAAAATTAGAATCGATTCTAAACTCATCAATTTATTGGTCTAGTCCAAATTGATGACAATTTTCTGTTTACACCTATCAATAAAATTCAAGGTCACAAAATTGACCAATTTATTGGATCGTGTAAATTCGCACAGAGAGAAAAACAAAATGGCGGCTCCAATATGGCAGACGAGATTTGTGTTTATGGTCCAATTCGATTCAAAATTGATATTGTGTTTGAATTTTTATCAAAAGAAATCAAAATGGCGGCTCCAAGATGGACGATCTCTTGATTATGGTCCAATTCTATTCAAAATTGGTATGTGGGGGTTTTTGGTGCCAAAGATTATGAATTTTTTACCAAAATTCATAAAAAAAATGGCGATTTCAAGATGGCGGACGTTCTGTGATTAGGGTCCGATTCTATTCGAAATTGTGGCGTGGGGGTTTTTGGGGTCGGAGAGTAAGAATTTTTTGTTAAAATTCATAAATTCAAGATGACGGTTCCAAGATAGTGGACAAGTTTTGTGATTATGGACAGTTTCTATTCAAAATTGGTATGTCGGGGTTTTTAGGGTCATAGATTATGAATTTAGTCGAAGATTATTGATTTTCTGTCAAAATTCATAAATTGAAGATGGCAGCTCCAGGATGGCGGACGAGTTAATCTTTAAATTATCTCCTCATTGAAGAACTAGATAGCTCAAAACGTACAGGAACAAGGTCTCATAATAACGATGCTTCAACAAAAATGCATAGATTGAGGCGTACTTACTAAAAAGCACAAACTTAAATAATTAATAAAAACCTTTTTAAAGACAAGCTTTTATTCAAATACCCTAAAAAGTACAAAATAATTGCTTTGGATGTGTGACGTAGGTTATTCCGTGAGTTATAGATTCAAAGTTTTCAGTCCGAATAGAACAGCGACAAGCTTTTGAATCTATAGGTAACTCACGGAATAACCTACCTACGTCGCACATCCAAAGCTAATATTTTTTACTTCTTAGCGCATTTGAATAAAAGCTTGTCTTTAAAAAGGTTTTTTATCAATTATTTTATTTCCACCCTATCAGTGACAGAACTCGACAAGAAAATATGAAATCATTTTTCAAATTCGAACGGAAAGTAGAAAAAAAAAATATTCAAATACATCTTTTCACCGAAATAATGACATAATTCGAGATCAACAAATTCAACAGAATGTGAAGAAAAATAAGGTTTTCTGAATGATGATAGCAAAACTTTATTAAATCCGGAGAGATCATTTGAAAATGACAAAAAATAAAGAAATTGTCATATTTCTGTAAAAATAATTAATATTAGGATATTTTTTTTTAGTTTCAGACTTCGAGTTTGAAAAAGCATTTGATATTTTGTTGGAAAGAACACATTCCACATCCTCCTCGAATATCACGGTGGCTTTTCCCTCGTTCTCGGGTTCTGTCACTAATAGGGTGAAAATATTTTTATTTTTTTCATTATACCTGTATTTTTTTTTTTCAATATGTTTCTATACAAAGGCGTGATAGCTTTCATTGTTCGCTACGAATTCCCTTCATTTCCGAGTTTAATTTTGAGATAGGTCGTTCCAAAAATAATGATCGATAATTTTGAAATGCATTAAATGGCCCCACCAAATCATTGCTGGCAACGATTTTTCAAAACCGTTGCTGAGGAATTCATTGTTAACTTCACAGACATTCACAATTCGTCACAAATGGCTCGCCAGAAAAGATGACAAATTATTTCGAAATTCAATAGCCTTGGGCCTTGGTATATTAGTGAAAGTGAAATTGCATGAATAATGTGTTTTCAACATTAAATTTATATTACGTACCTACCTCAAGGAAATATTTCGATGGCAAACACTCGGTCAACAAAATACGTTTTTCTGAAACCCAAGGGTAAATTATACCGCATAAATTATATCTACCTATCATTCAATTAATTCCCACCCTTTCAATATTCAAGGGAAGTTATCGGACAGCATTTTTTTTAACCACAACAAGTACCTACCCTTATCCCCCAATATGCATATTACAAAAGTGTCAAATCAGCAGAATATTTAATTTCAGTCGGCAAAGTATTTTGTTCGAACTAGGACAAAACTTTCAAAAATGGTGGCCTTTCACATCATACGCATTACTTAGATATGATGCGCATGGAATTACCGAAAATTATTATTAGATCAACACTTACCATTTACAGCAATAGTTCCAGACATTGTAGTTGTTCCCACCGCAGTTGATCAATGGATAAATGTTTTGGCAAGTTCAATCTCTCGTCGTAGCAAACGTGCACAGGTGAAGGCAAACGAAGCAAAAGAGAAGGGAAGAGTGTACAGTGTACGGGATTAACGGGATACGGAGCGAGCGTTTTCAGCTTTCTCAAATCAATAATTCGGGGAAGAACCCATGAAGGTAGACATCTATTGGCCAAAATCGGAACTATATGAACACTTCAGACTGTATCTTTAGACAATGCCTGGATGGGGTGTTTGGTGCTTCAGTTATGGAGCCAAACAAAAACAAAAGAACATATGTGTACCGTTGTTTAACTTAAGGTAAAGAGAACTATCTCTGTGTCTCCCCAAAAGATATTAAATTCAGATGGCGCTTCTGTACCAGAATACCGTTTTTAAAGAGATAGATATATGTTTTTTTTATAAACGGTATATGTATGTTTAGTTCAAATCTGGCAAGTGAATTTTGACCACTTCCAGTTGTTCAATTAACGTGAAATTTGGCAGGTGACAATGCATTATGGAATTTTTGCCAGATAAAAAAAATGGCGGGTCCTATATGGCGGACGAGTTTTGGGATTATGGTTCTATTCAAAATTGCTATAAAGGGGTTTTCTGGGACAGAGATCACGAATTTTTAGTCAAAATTCTTAAATTCAAGTTGACGGCTCCAATATGGCGATGAGATTATAAATTTTTGAGATTATGAGATGAGATTATAAATTTTTGTAAGAATTCAATAAGATGACGGATTTCATGAATGACTAAAAAGAATTGAATAAAAATGATAAAAACAAATTTAAGACAACTTTTATAATGAGACGGAGATTATGGGATGAGATTATAAATTTTTGTAAGAATTCAATAAGATGACGGATTTTATGAATGACTAAAAAGAATTGAATAAAAATGATAAAAACAAATTTAAGACAAGCTTTTATAATGAGACGGTTTGACCCGGGGTCTTGTTAGATTACATAAATTCCTTGATCTTGGTGGGTAGGGGGAGTGATATTTTCATATTCAAACTAGTTTTATGAAGTCAACTATGGAAAACAACAGCGAGAGCATTGACTGGGGATGGAAATATTATTCAGAAGAGGAAAGGAAAGGAATAAAGCACTTTCTCAAAGAAATCCCCAGAAAAATGAATCCATAGGGTTCAAGTCTGGACTGTTAGGTGGCCATTTGATACTTCCATTAATTCCTATCTATATTGGGAATACATTATTCAAATGTTCTTGTTGTCCCATCTTGCATCCAAATCATACTGACAAGCTCGGCTTCCGAAAAATTCTGTTAAATAATATTTTCTACTTGTGGGATGAGTATTTCTTGATAGGTAACTTCTGTTAATATATAATCATAAAATATAGGGCCATCAATTTTATTTCAAAAAATTCCGCACCAAACGCTAACAGTTTGTCTTCCTGTTTTCTTTATTTGTTTTACCAATCTTTTTCTGTTGTCCTTTTGTCCCATGACCTTAGATTTTTGCTATTGAAAACTCCTGCCGTAGAAAAGGATTACTCATCAGTCCATAATATTTTAATTAAATAATCGGGATCTTCATTAAAATTTTGAATCATTTGTTGGCAAAATTTCAGCATATTATGAGTGTCTCTGTTAAAACTTGTACGGGTACAATTTTATATGGTTCGTAGTTGTTCCATTTCAAAGTACGTTAGATTTTGGAAAAACTTTTACTTAATTGATCGGCTACATTTTTCAAACTACATTCAGAATTTTCAAAAAAATAATACAATGTTTCGAAAAAGTCTATTCGCGAATTGATATGCATATGCTTATCTTCGAAATGAAGCAATATATTAGCTGTTCTTCCTGGTTTTCTTGAACTACTCGCTTTTTTCTACTCAGACTGAAGATATGATTCACCTTTTGGTAAATATTTTTTAATGTATTTTCTGATTGTGTTGGACGATTTAGATACAACACCCTATATGCACTTTTTACTGTACGTTTATTTTTGTTGTTTTTTATTTAACAAGTAGTATATATCTGAACTTTTTTTTTCTCACTGTAAACCATTTTGATTATTCCATCAAAGAAATGTCACTAAACAAACATAATATAGTTTGTCCATCTCATAGCTTACTTTAAAAATGTTAACTTTCATAGGATAGATATCTACAGTAACAACTAGTCTAACTGAGTGAAAGAAGGGAACTAAACCACAGTTTATAGCTAAAGAAGCAGTTAGCTCACTTAACGTCGGCACTTTGATCTTTATGTTCCCGTTTGTACACTGCGCAACTCTGATTTTTATCCCTCGCGCATACCGCGTGTTACTGTGTTACTAATACTGACATTTTTCGGATACTTCGAAGAGCGATAATCGCGTACAGTCTTCTGCGCATCCTGAATTCTTTCCCTGGAGTGGATGTTACCTTGGAACATGCATTTGGGCCAAGTGAGCTAACTTCTTCTTTAGCTATAAACTGTGACTAAACCACTATTCCAAAGACGTGACTATTCTTCCATTCTGGACTTGACATTGGCCTCTGTCGACTTCGAAACAAGAAATCCGAACTGGTGTGTCAGCGATATTGAATCCCTGAGTGATCATAACTTCATTCTTCTCGTAATCACGGAAGAAAAACCGTCTCCATCTAGGACAATTACCACCTGGCAGGTCAGGAAACTGGACAGGGAGAAACTTCTTCAGTTGACGGTAGAAGATCCGGAGAGAACTATACATAGTTCGGCTAGAGGCCTAACGTACATACTGAACCAGGTCTGTGACCAAACTATGCATAGGAGAATAAGTTCACCGAAAAAACAACCTGTCTATGAAAAAACAACCTGTCTATTGGCTCAAGCTCGAAAAGAGTATATGCGCAAGAGACGGCGATCCGTGAGGAGAAATCAGCCAAAAGAAAGCCAGAGGCTCTGGGAGGATTATAAGGAGTCCAAAAGATCACTTCAAAATAGCGTCAAAGACTACAAACGGAAACGATCTTTACATTTGTGACTTCTATGAATCCAGCAGGTGAGGCAGCATACATCATTATGCCGATGACACCCAACTTTATAGCTCTTTCACTTACCATGAGTCTAAACTCGCCGAGTCTGACATCAATAATAACCTAAAATCTCTGTTCGATGTGTCTTGTGCGCACAACTTGAATCTAAATCCAAAGAAATCACAAGTTATGCTTTTCGGACCCAAAAGAAAGAGAAATGACGTGTGTCTTCCTCTCTCCATTCGAATCAATAATGACGTCATATCCTTCGTGGATGAAGCTAAGAATTTGGGTCTCTGGCTAGACACATATTTGAGGTACACTAAGCATGTCAACCATTTATGTAAAACATCGTTCAATGTTTTAAGACAACTCTACGAGTCCCTCATCTTCTCCAGATTGGCTTACTGTGACAGTCTTTATGGACCAGCCTTCCTACAACGAGAGACATTGCGACTACAAAAAATTCAAAACAGCTGCATTTGATTTTCTTACGGTATCCGTAAGTATGATCACATCAGTGCATCGTTTGAAGATTCGGGATGGCTGAAATTGAATAATTTGAGGAAAATGCACTCGCTTACACTAACTCACAAAATTTTGAATTCTGGTAGCCCGCCGTATCTACGCGAGAAACTAGTTCCGCTATCTCTCAAAGATTCCTCACGAAACAAGTATATGGTATTAATCCCTGGACATACTAAGACGACCTTTACCCAAAGTTTTTCCTATAACGCGGCTAAACTTTACAATACGGTACCGGTAAAAATCAAGGAATTTTCACTAAAAAATTTCAAAAAACGATTGAAAGCCTTGTTTCTGGCAAGGCAGCAATAACAATAACAAGCCCGCCCTTTCATTATCATTGTAATGTTAATGAGCGAATTACTATTGTAAGATAATAGAAATAATGAATAATGAGCAATTATATATTATTATTATTATTATTATTATTATTATTATTATTATTATTATTATTATTATTATTATTATTATTATTATTATTATTATTATTATTATTATTATTATTATTATTATTATTATTATTATTATTATTCGTTTTCTTTTTAAACACTTCCAGTCAGGCCCTTACTTCCGAAGCTCCGACCCATTCGGAAGGGCGCGCTGGTTACATAAACCAATGACCTCTCCCCACATCCGTGAGGTGAGAGATCATTGGGTCCGAAAATCATGTGTCCTGAGCAGACGTAACGATCCGAGAATAACTGCCTTCTGCATGCGGCCGGCTAGAGATTCTGCCGATTTACGGCATGCCGGTATAATTTCCAGGTTTGAGAGTAGCGTTGGCATCATTCCACCAAGGGCTCCTATAATCAGAACCACTATCTTTACAGAATGGTCTGGATAGAGTCTGCGGAGCTCGAAGAGTAAATCTCGATACTTCGTCCGTTTCTCATCCTCTTTTCGCACGATATTCGTCTCGCCCGGAGCCGAAAACTCTATAACGTATATCGTTTTCTGCTCGCGGTCGAAGAGGACTACATCAGGCTTGTTGGCTTGTATTTGCCTGGGGGTGGGGAATGAGTAGTTCCAATAAATTCGGCACTGCTCATTCTCCACAACGGACTCAATATCGCCCGGAAGGTATGGCAGCACTGGTGTCTCATCAATACCGTACGAGTGTCGTAAATGGTAATTGGTTTTGATTCCGATGCCCAAAATGGACGTGCCCCTGCAAAGAGTCATAAAAAGGAGACATTCCCGGAACTTCCAGTGCCTAAAGATAATTCAAATCCCTCATTACCTACTCATGCTTTCCGTAGAAGTAATAGAAATGTCATATACAATAGCCCTGTTGGAAAAAATGCGAATTATGTTGTAACTTCCAATAAGTATGATCATTTGTCAAATCTGACGGACGGTGACATGCACGTTCCCACGTTTGAAATGTCTACAAATCCAGGGTTGGAATCAGCCAATATGAGTTCAAACGAATCCTTCACGAAAAATTCAAAATCCACCGTAAACACCAATAATGATAATAATATTATTCAAAATTCCACTAATGACATAAACATGGACCAAACTAACGAGACTCCTGTACTACCCACGGAACAGACTCCACAGACAATAAAACGGCAGAACGTACCCCCTATCACTGTTAGGGACGAAAATATGTGGACCACGGTGGTTTCATTGTTCAAATCAAACAACATTAAACCAACCAAACCAGCTAAGAATGTCTATGAAGGCATAAAAAAATTTCCCGACTCCCCTGATGACTTCAGAAAAATTAGTAGCATTTTTAAGGATCAGAAAATTCCCTTCCACATATAGTCTCCCCGAGGAGAAAAAATTGCGAGTTGTTCTCAGAGGTGTCCCAGAATTTATTTCCTGTGATGACATCAAAAACGAGCTAACAGAGAGGGGCGCGCATGCACAAAAATGATGCCAAAAGACTCTAATTCCACTAGTTTTAATTCTCCTGAATAAAGACCAAAAAGAAATTTTCAAAATTACAGATTTACTGAATGTCCAAATTACGGCTGAACCACAGAGGCCCAGAGCCTCTGTGGGCCAATGTCACAGATGTCAGCGGTTTGGCCACTGCCAGCTGAACTGCTGCGCCACCCCCGCCTGCGTCAAGTGCGGTGATGCCCATATCACTCGTGAATGTCCAAAGCCTAGGGAAGAAAAAGCTAGGTGTGCGAACTGCAGTGGGGATCATACTGCGAACTATCGTGGATGTCCCAAATGTCCACGCATAAGGCGCATGGTGGACCCCGCTTCAGTATCGCAAAATCGACGATATTTTCCCGAAAACAGGACACGGGCGGGGGTGTCGTATGCGGCGGCGGCCCGGGACGCTTCCCCTCCTCAGCCAACTCAAATTTCAACGCCTAAAGACATCCTTAGCACTTTAGACCAAATGAGGATGTTGTTTGCGCAGTTCGCTGAAGCTGCTGCAAAGTTCTCAACAGGTTTTTATCCCAATTAATGGGTGAACAGCAGCTTCCGAATTTCATCAAAGCGGTGAGTTGGAATTGTAATGGACTTCTCCAGAATAGACTTGAGTTTCAAGAGTTTCTTGTAGAGGATATCATCGATGTTGCTTTTCTGCAGGAGACTCATCTTAATGGGGAACCTGTTAGATTTCCTAACTACAAAGTGCTTAGAAATGACCGGATTGGACGTCCGGGTGGCAGTGTTGTCATTTTGGTCAAGCGTTGTCACTCGCATGTTTGGCATTTCCAATGATGATACCCATGGTATTGAAGCTGTAGGTATAATTTTCAACACGAGGAGTGGTCCTTTGCGTTTAATCAGTGCTTACAACCCTCCACGGAATCAAATACTTCCTGAGGCACTTGATGTGCTCCTGATGGAAACAGACCAACCTGTTTTGCTCATGGGTGATCTAAACGCTAAGCACATGCAATGGAGTCGTGTAACCAACGTCAATGGCAGACGTTTGAGGCAACACAGTGACAGGTATGAATACCAAGTGTTGGCTCCAGATGAGCCGACACACTTTGGTCCATACAGGCCCGATGTACTTGACATTGCCCTGGCCAGGAATATCACCTGGAACTGGGATATATACGTCCTCGCCGAGTTGGGCTCTGATCACAATCCGGTGATTTTATCACTGGGAGGTGATCCACCGCCCCAGACGGATCGCATGTGTACCAAGGTGAACTGGGAGAGATTCCGTTCGCTTCTGGAGACAGGTTACTGCGCTCCCGAGAGAATAGATTCCCCACTCGAGTTGGATGAGGCCGTAGCGCGCTACGAACTCACCATCAAAAATGCTTTAGAGGATTCCTCCCACACGGAACCGGCTCCTAGATTCCATGACGAATTCCCTTTGAGGATTAAAAATCTTATCCGCGAGAGAAATCGCGCTAGAAGAGCGTATCAAATGAGTCTGTTCCCTGTGGACAGAATTCGAGCTAATGAATTAAATAGGGAGGTTAGAGAAAATATAGCGGAATTACGGAACGAAAGATTTGGCATAACCCTTCAAAATTTAGAAAACTGTGACCAACTTTGGAAAATTATTCAAAATTTAAAACGAAAAAAGACCGATCTCCCCCCTATTCATGGTGAGGCCGGAATGTGCTATGACCCAGTGTCCAAAGCTCAAGCTTTTGCAGACTCGATGGAAAGACAGTTTAGACTGAATGAGTATCCTGACGATGATCAGGGAACCCAATCTTGACAACATTCGTCCAGCTACGTTGGATGAACTTAAGGCCTATATAAAGGGATTCAATCCCAAAAAGGCGCCTGGTTACGACGGAATTACTAATCGAATGATTAAGTATTTCCCGGATAACCAGGTGCAGTCATTATTGAATATTATTAATAATTCACTGCGCCTTAAGAGATTGAAGAGGTGGAAGCATGCCGTTTTGGTTATGATTCCGAAACAGGGACAAAACACGACCTTTCCACAAAATTATTTACCAATCAGTCTGCTTTGCAGTTCGGCTAAGCTGGCTGAAAAAATCGTTCTAGAAAAGCTTGACGAAGAAGTGGAGGATAGAAATGTCCTACCCAACGAACAATTTGGATTTAGACGTGCTCACTCCACTGAGCTACAGGTGATGAGGCTAGTGGAGGACACTATTTCCTTAAACTCAAATAACAGCGCTCACATTGTTTTACTTGATATCAGCAAAGCCTTCGACAGGGTTTGACATGAAGGCATTCTTGCTAAGCTAATAGATTTCCACCTGCCTCTGAGTTTGATCAAGTGGATCAGGTCGTTCCTCTTTGGTAGGACATTTCAAGTTAGGGTCGGCAATTCTCTCTCGGATTCGAGAGAAATTGAGGCCGGCGTTCCTCATGGGGCAGTACCATAGAGAAACTAAAAATAAAGAGAGTTGTCAAACCTGCAGTAAAAGTTGGCACCACGTTTAGACAGTGGCGACATATCTCGCAACTGGCCGAACTAAGTACAGTTGGTAAGACCGATTGAGATAAGGCGGGTTTTTCAAATGTGTTACTTTTATATGATTGATATGGTATATATTTTATAAGTGATCGATTTGCCATTCTTGTATTCCATATGAATGGTTGTATCGTATGAAATACAGGAATGGCAAATCGATCACTAATAAAATATATACAGTAATCGATTCGTAGAATCTGTTAGTTCATTCGTGGTTAAAATAAAGTTTCAAAGTAAATCTTTATTTCATGATATCAAGAACAAAATTAAACATCTTATAAAACAAGAATAATGAGTTGAACACTATAAAAACACATTTTATTGTATCTAGGACAAGGTACAACTACAGACAAAACAATAATAAAACTCCGTAAAACAACAAAATTAAAAATATTCTTCAGTCGCTTATCATCAAATCAACCAAAATAAAAACAAATTACATACAACAAACCTTCAATAATTTTGTTAATTTATTAGCACAAAGGAGACCATGTAGTACTTCCTCAAATGGTGATAGAAAATGGAAACTGATGGATGGATATAAGTACCAGTTTGTGAAAAAATTTCTGCAACTGATGGATGGGAATAAGTATCAGTTTGTGAAAAGCAGCTTATATTTTACCTTGTGAAAGAATATTTCGAGGAATTTCAGCGTCAACTCGAATAACAAAACATTCCATTTTCGATGTTGGGTTCATAATTCAAGTCCATGGTATAATTTCTATAATTAATTTTTCGATGACAATTGACAGTAGAATTATTCTGAAATTATTACGTGGTTTGTCATTTTCTGACAAATGTCGAAATTGAAAAATTATCATGTCGTCAGTCGTCTGTTGATTGCGGGCAGCGCCTCCATGCGCGACTGGCCGTACCAAAAACTTGGTGGTCAAGATCGCCAATGTTTCAGTCTCTTTATTTTCAATTTGTCTATGGGCAGTACTGTCTCCTATATTATACACGTCAGTTATTCCAAGAAGCGAACATGTGAAGGTCTCTCTGTTCGCCGATGATACGGCTATGCTTTCCTCTGCAGCTGACCACCTGATGGGTGTCGTTTACTTGCAGAATGCATTAGACGACCTCCGGCAGTGGTATCTGGAGTGGAAGATGAAGCTAAATCCTGAAAAAACACAAGCGATTTCGATGGGTCGCAAGAGGAGCAACCCGGAGAGGGGAGTGACTATCTTTGGAAGGGAGATAGAATGGTCAGAGCAGGTCAAGTACCTGGGAGTTACTCTGGATCGCCGGCTCACCTGGAGACCACACGTCAATATTGTCAGAGACAAAATCGTCAAAAAGATCTGTGCACTATATCCCCTGATTAACAGGAAGAGCAAACTGTCCCTTAAAAACAAAGTCACGATTTACAAAATGATGTTCAGGCCTGTCATTTTGTATTCCTCGGCCGCCTGGGGCCAAATCTGCAGGTCTAGCATTGGCATCCTGGAACGGGCGCAAATGAGAGTCCTGCGGATGATAACGAACGCTCCGTGGTACGTGCGGTACGATCGAATCTTCGAAGACCTAAATCTGCCTTCTATCAGAAGTATCATTAGAGAACGCAATCAGAAAGTATTTGATTGTGCAATAGCTCACGAGAATCCGCTGGTGAGGGTAGCCACCGATTACAATATAGACGACCCCTCGCGTTTTAAACGTCCCAGGGACTTTCTGGAGTGATGGGTTACCTACTAATCCATACAGGGTAGCGAAGCTGCATCCTCATTAGAAATTACTATTTTTTCAAATTTTTACGATCGGAATTCCCTCTCGGTCATTGTTCGAGATACACCATCATGGCAAGGACTAGAGACCGGTCTCTAATTCTTGACCAACCAAATTCCAAATTCGTGAACGGCCGTGGCCCACTTATTTGATGTCTAAGAGTAAGAGCCTTAGGGCCTCACTCGGCTTATTAACAGTGATAGGAGATCCAGATATAACTTTCGCGGAACATGTGCACAAAGTCGCTCAGAGAGTGGTGGCTCTTTTGGGACCAAAGAAGACAAAAGAAGGTTGCTCTTGGGTGTGGCCCATTTCCAAATACTATATGCTGCCCTAGCCTGCAGACAGTTACAAGCAACCAGAAACTAGCATCGAAACTTACCAGCATTCAACGCAAAATGTGCATTAGGATATGCTCTGCTTATCGAACTATTTCAACAGAGGCAGCTGGAGTAAAAGCTGAACGTAGAGAGGAGTGGTTGGATCTATCGCCAGAACGAATCTCATGGCAGGATGGCAAAGAAAATGGTCGTATGGGAAATATGGTAGATGGCTGATACCAAATAAACAAGAGTGGACAAACTGGCCATAGTTAGTCTACTACTACACAACTCAGGCGTTATGTTGACATGGGTGCTTCAGAAAATAACTCTTTAGCCGCATGAGAACAGAATCTGAAGACTGTCCATACTGCGGAGAACAAGATGACGTGGAACATACCCTGTTTGCATGTGTACGATGGGTGTACCATTTGGAGTGGAGACTATGATGGCGACTCTGATCTCAGGTGAGGAAGGATGGAACAGTGCATACACAATCATAAGGCACATTATCGAAAACAAAGAGAAGGACGATAGAGAGAGACAGAGATTAATTAACAGCCAGGCATATGCACTCCCACCGAAGTAATGGTTGCATTCCATACCAGCTTTTAGCGCCAACTTTTTTCGACTATTTCCAAATTACCATTTCCATAGAGCAGAAAAGCCGCGGCGGTTTTTTGTCAACTGTCAATCAGATAAAAGTTTTACAGAATGCCCATTAATAGAAAATTGCATTTTTCCCATTATGTTTTAATTACCAGTTGCCACAAACTCACCAAACCAAACGGCACTTCCATAATTAATTATTTTTTGGTTATACTTGCCTATAGAAAATGCTGTTTATAAACAAGGATGGTCAACAATTTGACGTTGAAAGTAAAACTTGAACCTACAAATAGCGGCATGACCTTGAAATAGCGGCGGCTGATTGGCAAGAGGCAAGAAGCCAGCTTCAAAAAGCTGGTATGCAAGGCCGCCTTAATGCAAAAGCGGTTCCAGTGGGAAATGCGAGAGGAGAGGTTTTAGTCGCTAGGAATCCGGCAATCCGGAAAGACTGGGGTTTCATGCAAGATTTCCTCTTCTCAGACAAAAAAAAGTATAACTAAGTTATTCGACGTTTAATAACTCAAAAACGGTTTTAGATAGGGGTAACATATGGTATATTTTTTAAATCAGGAAAAAAATATCATTCCAAAAATTTCATAATATACAGAATATCCCATTTAAAAAAATAAATATACCCTGAAATCTGTATTTTAGATAGCATTCAGTCATAACCACACAACTTTTTTTTCTATAGTCAATAATAACGATGATAAGGGGGGGGGGTAATTTACAGTCCATTCTCATTTGTCGTTAAAACACAAAAAAAAACACGATTACCTAATAGTATTAGGCCAGTATTGGATATTGTAACAAAATTAAGGAAGTTCAAAGTGTCGACGAAATTATGCTCAAAATAGTGGGAAGTAGAAGACAATACATAAAATCTAAGCCGAAAAAATGTGATTTTGAAATTTTTGCCGGGATATCTGGTATGCTTAACGATTTCATTATCTACGATGACACCTTCAGGCAACACAGCTTCAACACCAAAGAAGATACTCTAGGGCTAGGATAAAAAGTAGTTTTAGGACTAGCCCAAACTATGAAAAGTTCAACTCTTCCAATTCAATTGACTGATATTTTTCTGGTAATACATATTTATCAATGTATCTCGTAAGATACGACCTTTATTTCAACTATAAAAAAAAATGGTAGATATCCACTCTTACATATCCAATAATGTTATAGATAAAAAATTAATTATAATTTTTGTGAAACTAAGGGTTAATTGAGAACTTCTATTTGTCCCTCTATTTCCGTTTTCCATATATAATTCAAAACTGCATTCATGAATACATGAGCTCCTCAGGTGTAATTGAATCTGTTAATATTTTTTCATAGATTCAATGAAGAGTAGGGCACATATTTGGCAACGTGATCTACCCCCTTTCATTCTCGGTATTTCTCAACGTTATTCGTGAAATGACTTATACTTTTGAGTGCGTATTTAAGGATGGGGGTAATGGGGTAATTCCCCCCCCCCCCACAAGAAATTGCAAAATGTTTATATTCACCATACTGAAATATGTCATTCTGAGAAAGATGTTTTTTTCCATTTTTTCCCCCGACGAGAATTTGCTGTTTAAAAAAAATGCCGTTTTTTGGTAATAGTTCTAAAACAATTAATGACAGAAAAAAAGAACAGTTTCTTGAAGAGGAGGAAATTTTCCATGAAAAAGTTCCTACTCTCAGAATTCTATCGCAATTATTTATAATTTTAATTCAATGTTGAAAATAGGGCTCCGCGTGGGCGTTATTGCAGTAGTACAGCACTTATCGAGAGAGCAATGCACATAAAATATTGTTTTATAGAATTAAATATGAATAAAAAAAATTTGAACTTGAAATAATGTAATTTTGTTAGAATTTTTTTTTATTGGAATTTGGTAATGTGAGGCTATTGTTAATTAAGAAGTTTTTTTGGAACCGTCGATTCAATTGAAAACCGAATTGTTCACAGAACGACTCCGTAATTTTTTTGCTTCCTGGAGCACATTTTACATGTTTACTTGATGATATCACGCTATAAAATTGTTTTCAAAAGTTGATTATTAGTTAATTATAAATTTCTAAAGTTAACAAAATATGAGAAATTGAGTAAATATTGACAATTTTTTTTATTGATATATTACATTATTTTACAACGTTTAAAAAAATACACTTTATGTTTATAAAATAATTATAAACAAATGGATAAGTTGATAAATTTTCAAAAATTAATTTTTTGCATTAGGTTGTTGAGAGTTTATGTTTACAAAAATTATAATGTCAATCAAAGTTTGTTTATAACTAATTGTTAAGTAAATAAACAATTACATTATTAATAAAAAAAATCTTATTAGGTAGAGAATAACTAATTAATTTTAAAGAAAAAAAAATCTTAATATATTATTTAATTAAAAAAAAATATACAATTGAAAAAAAAAGGATTTTTTTTAATAATAAACCTTAAAAAAATTTTTTTTAAAAATGCCCTTGTCAGTATAAAACTGATAATAATGTAAATATCAATAAAAAAATTGGGACAATATTTACTCATATTTACATACAAATTTATTACTTACCCATAAAAAATTTCAAACTTGGTAATAACAATGGTACAGAAATCAATTTTATATATATAATGATCCAAGAAATTGCTACAGGCTCTCTGAAGAATTGGAGATTTCAAGGATAACATTTTTCGAATTAAAACTGTAAAAATATTTTTTCACCATTTCTTCTGCTTGTTCTTTGGAATCTTTTATAAATGTCATGATGTAATTTTTTGTGCTTTGTACCTTTTAGCTCTGGGCAATAATTGTTTATTTCGTGGGGTTAGAATTATTATCGAAATATACTTTTTGTTTCCCCAATTTTAAATTCTTTTTTGGAGCAGCAATCCAGTGTTAAAATTCAAAGCAAGAAAAAAGCCAAACGACGAAGAGATATTTCTTTTATTTAAATTATCTATTTGCGGCTGGTTACAAATAAAAAAAATAATGAATCACATTGTCATGCAAAGTTGACATAATCGTCAGGATTTCTGAAATATCTTTGAGGATAGTGTTGGTGTTCCGAGTCCATGTAAACATGGACGGGGTTGTTCCAATCGATTTCGAATCTGTTGTAACTACTTGAATTTCCTAGAAAAAAAAATCCAATTAAGGATACATAATAGTATAATTTCATTAGGAGTCGAGAAAATAGGCAAGGAAAAAGCATTTATGGACGTGTAATGAACGATATTTTTCATTATATCTACCTGAAAACCACAGATTGTTAAGAAACATTTATTTTTAAAGATTAATGAACGAAAACATGTATTTTTAATTTTCATTTATTGAAATATTTATGGTAAAATTTGTGTTGTTGTAAATAGCTAAACTTTTGGCAGCTACTTCATTTTCGTAAACTGTAATTGATAAAGTCGAAGGTGCTACTATATTAGTAGAAGTATTCAGTTTTTTATTTTCCCCCACTGCATTGTATTCTGATGTTGGCGTTGTTTTTACTGTTCTTGAATGGCTGAACAATTTACGAGAAACTTCAATCTTTCTGCTTACCGATTCTTCGATGTAGCCTTCCGCCACAGTCGACGAACGCCAACCTCCATGCCTTTTTAAAGTAAGCAAATCTCCTCCGCCCTCGACTAAAATAGATGCTGAAGATCGTCATAAGCCGAGTCCAGTATAATCTTCCGGATTTTCTAGGTTCAGATATTCAGCAATCTGCTTTGTTGTACCACTGATTGTATGACACCCTGCATATTGATCAAAACATCTACCATTTACTATTCATGTGTGTAGGTCTTAGATTAATATATTTACGATAAAAAGTGCATGGATCAAAGGGACATCCTTCCTTTGTAATTGTGAAACTTCTTGATTTGTGATTTTTGCCAGGAATACTATCAAAAACCGGCCATTATCTTCCTCGTCTTCCAAAGTCAGACGAATCAAGTCATCTCTTCGGCAGGCACCGAATATGCCAAATATTAAAATTACTTTACTTAATAACCACTTCTCGTCTGGTGCTTCAAGTATGAATTTGACGATTTGGTCAGCAGTTAATACTTTGGACTTTTTCGGTGTGTAACCAACACTTTCTCGTTTGAGAAATGCAGTAGTTTTTGGTAAATTATTGACATTTACAATTTCTTTTACTACCAGACAACTTTTTAACATTGAAAATTGACTCCATAAAGTTGAAGCTTTCATGGATTTGCTTTTTTCTGTCAAATAAACGAGAAGAATATCATCACTTATAGTGAGTTTATACAGCAAGTAAAATGAAATAAGGAATAAAATAAAGTAATTCAAAAAGTTAAAACTACACAACATCCATAACAGGTTTATACAGAAATGAAATAAAATGAGAAGTAATATAAAATAAGAAGTAAAATAAAAGATGGTTAACTTTTATCTTTTATTTTATTTTACTTGACAAGTTGTTAGGCACATGTACATATTGAATAATTTAGACAAATTGACGAAATAGGATGATACAAATTACATTTCATATCATTTCATTTACAGATTTCAGTTACAATTACAGGTTTCAGTAACAATTAACAATATTACATTTACAAACACAACTTGCCGAATGCACCTAGGTGTTGTAACACCTGTTTGTGCATTGAGAGAAATTGTGCAAAGAACATAGTATGATGCAGTATTGTTGTTCATACGCAAGCTAATTTAATTTAGAAGTAGCTGGTTAGGTGAAAGAGCTGTGTATTTTGTGGTTGTAAGGTAAAAGAATAATAAGTATTTATATATGAGGAAAAGGAGGAGTATGTAGTATGTAGTTGATGCAGATATTTTACTCTAAGATTCGGATAAATTCATGGTAGTGATTGATTATATATTGTTTTGTTTTTTCAATGAATTTTTTAATTTTTTTAATCTCTCTGACATAAATTGGTAGTTTATTGAATGTTGTGGGTAATAAGTAAATAATTAATCTGTGAGTTTTATTTTTGTGATTTTGGGGGATTTGAAGTAAATTATTAGACATACTTCTTGTGTTGTATGGATGACAAACAGGCTGTCTCAACTCAGGATTTTTGAAGGCAAAAATGCAAATATTTAGGAAGTATAGAGTTCGGATATTACATATTTCACTATTATAGAGAAGTTTTGTTGAGTAACGTCTTTCATTATTGTAAATGATTCTTAAAATGTAGTTTTGGATTAAATTTAATCTTCGCAAAGAATTAGTATAAAGACCACCCCATACAAGTATTCCATATCTCAGAATTGACTCAACAAGGGCTTTATAGACTATCAGCAGTAAAGGTTTGAACATTATTTCCCGTAATTGGTAAAATTTATGAATAAGCTTTCTAGTTTTCGTTGATAAGTATATGATGTGTTTGTTCCACTTGAGATTCTGATCAATGATAATTCCCAGGTATGATATAATAGCAGTCGTCATCATATTTTTGTTTTCATAACCGGAAAACGGTGTGTTCACTGGCATTTTTTTAAATTTCTTTTTGTCTTTGGATGACTAGATTTTATAATATTGGTAGTATTGTCAACAATGGCTTATATTTTACTCAATAAACAATAACGGGGACAAAATTTCCAAGTATTCATCATTGAAGTTTGAGGTAACAACATAAAATCCCAAATTTCGATTGATAGCTTTCTTACTTCTACATTATTTAACTCAGCTCTATAAACACTCTGAAAATTATTACTTCTTATTTTACTTTATTTTATTTCCTATTTTATTAAAAATATAGAAAAAGATATGAAATTAATTGAAAAATGGTTGGATGACATAAACCTAACAATCAATTTAGAAAAAACTGTTCTCATGCTTTTCAAACAAAAAAATATAAAGCCAATAAAATTAAAAGTGACAATAAAGAATAAAATTATAACTGAAGTTGAAAAACACAAATATTTAAGTCTGATTATAGATAAAAATCTAAATTTTGAAAGTCATGTAAATAAGAGATAAGTGCCATGTGAAGTGGAATGAATAGAAAAATCGAATTTAAACGGTTTTCTTCACATAAAGGATTCAATATAAAATTGAACCAGAGAAAGGTAGATTGAACCAGAGAAAGGTAGATCTCACCGCCAGTTAAAGTTTATCTTTTCCGGCGTACCTATAGGTGTTACAAGATCGATGATGGTTTGTTTACGTTGTGTCTCACTTCAGCCAGAGTTCTTTGCACCTTTGGCTGGTTGACTACTCCGTACTGATGAGGGCCAAGAAGCCTGAAACCGGTATGCGGATTGTTAGGTGAACACGACATAAATTAAACATAATCGAGCTTATCAGAAAGAAACATTTGCATTCAATGTCCATTGATATTATATGGAAGTATGCATGGATTTTCAGGTGAATATCATTCAACGTTCTGCGTGGTATTTGCCAGGAAAGTAGTTGTTTTTCACCGAGATCTACCTTTCTCTGGTTCAATTTTATATTGAATCCTTTATGTGAAGAAACCGTTTAAATTCGATTTTTCTATTCATTCCACTTCACATGGCACTTATCTCTCACTATATGCTAGACGGGCTTGCCACTCCTACTGAGAAGGTATCTTTTATTTAGAAACCTATCGAGGTGGGAGATTTTCGGAGTGTTTCTTTCTGTCACTAGGTACCGCCAGTTAAAGTTTATCTTTTCCGGCGTACCTATAGGTGTTACAAGATCGATGATGGTTTGTTTACGTTGTGTCTCACTTCAGCCAGAGTTCTTTGCACCTTTGGCTGGTTGACTACTCCGTACTGATGAGGGCCAAGAAGCCTGAAACCGGTATGCGGATTGTTAGGTGAACACGACATAAATTAAACATAATCGAGCTTATCAGAAAGAAACATTTGCATTCAATGTCCATTGATATTATATGGAAGTATGCATGGATTTTCAGGTGAATATCATTCAACGTTCTGCATGGTATTTGCCAGGAAAGTAGTTGTTTTTTCACCTGAGATCTACCTTTCTCTGGTTCAATTTTATATTGAATCCTTTATGTGAAGAAAACCGTTTAAATTCGATTTTTCTATTCATTCCACTTCAAATGGCACTTATCTCTCACTATATGCTAGACGGGCTTGCCACTCCTACTGAGAAGGTATCTTTTATTTAGAAACCTATCGAGGTGGGAGATTTTCGGAGTGTTTCTTTCTGTCACTAGGTACCGCCAGTTAAAGTTTATCTTTTCCGGCGTATCTATAGGTGTTACAAGATCGATGATGGTTTGTTTACGTTGTGTCTCACTTCAGCCAGAGTTCTTTGCACCTTTGGCTGGTTGACTACTCCGTACTGATGAGGGCCAAGAAGCCTGAAACCGGTATGTGGATTGTTAGGTGAACACGACATAAATTAAACATAATCGAGCTTATCAGAAAGAAACATTTGCATTCAATGTCCATTGATATTATATGGAAGTATGCATGGATTTTCAGGTGAATATCATTCAACGTTCTGCGTGGTATTTGCCAGGAAAGTAGTTGTTTTTCACCTGAGATCTACCTTTCTCTGGTTCAATTTTATATTGAATCCTTTATGTGAAGAAAACCGTTTAAATTCGATTTTTCTATTCATGTAAATAAAATCAAAAAAATCAATTATTCCTCTGATTGGAGCAATTAGAAGGGTTGAATTTCTGAATAATCATATTCAAACACTAATATACAATGCCCATATTCTTTCTCATACCAAAAAAGGACCAAAAAAAAAAAGGTATAATTTATCGTCTTATGAATAAAGCAATTAAAATTATTTTCAAAAAACCCTGGGAAACACCTTCTTTAGAATTATACAAAAATACTAATAATTTGACATTAGAAAATCTAATAAAATTTGAGAAAGCAAAATTTGCATACAAACTAAAAAACAATTTTCAAAATATTCAAAAAAGTAATACTCCATTTGAAAAAAATTCAAAACTACACGATTATAATATTAGAAATGCAGATAATATTCACTTACATAATATTCATTCAAATAAAGGGAAAAATATTCCAATATCTAGTTCAATGGAAACTTATAACAAACTTCCAAATGATCTGAAAAAATTGAAATCAATGAAAATATTCTTAAAAAAACTTAAACAAAGTATGCTGTTATAAGGATGTTCAACAATACCTGTATGTATACAATATGTATGTATATATTTATGTTTGCTTAAATTTTTATTTAGAGATATGAATGTGTATATGTGTCTGTGTGTGTTTATGTATATATTTAATTACAATTATGTGTATATGTGTGTGTGCATGTATGTGTATGTATGTATATATATATATGTGTGTATGTGTATATATATGTATATATGTGTATATATATGTACATTTAGTTAAGATTTGAATAGATATTATTACCAGTTAGTTCTAAAATGGTTGAAATTTATAATTGTAATCAATCAATTAACTTCCTTATACCAGAACTTGTTCTGTTTGGAAGATGTATTACAATAAATAAATAAATAAATGAAAAAATTGTATGTTACTTGCTGTATAAACTCACTTTTACATTTATAACTTTCTTTTGTTGGCGCCAATTGCAAAATAGACGATACTGGTTTTCATATCTCTCACGTGACTTTTTGGGCAGTAATTGTGCACTTACTTTTGCCGCTTCACGTAATATTTCTTCCTCTGGTGAAATCATTTTTAAATATTTCCACTAAAAATATCCAAATATTGTCACAAAACAAGCGTTATTTATCCCGTTGCTAAGGAAATATACAAACAAAATGCGATTTCTAGAGAACTGCCAATAACATATTATTTTATTTTGACATGTAAGTAGGCAGCTAATGACACTAGCGTACCGTAAAAAGCCCACTTTCGGTGCGCTAAATAAGCATGTAAATATAGTGTTTTCAGATAGATATAATGAAAAAAATGTTCATATATTCTATAATCAATATACAAAATTTCCGAGTAGAGACCATTTGCTTCTTCCATAAAAGTAAGGGGTGAAATGGATTGAAATCAACAGGTGATCCTTCTGTTCAGATGAAAAAAAAAATACTTTTGTTCAATTAAAAATATATAAATTACGTTCTGTATTCTGAATAAATTATAAAATTTTTAGAAAATCTAAGGTAATACTAAAACACCACCGTTCGTAATAAGTTTGAAAATATCAAGTAAATTTCTATTTCCATAAACATGTATAAAAACTCAATACAACGCTGTCTCTGTACCTCACTGATTTAAATACCTGATAAAGTCCTATGTAAGCCATTGATGATATCCTCCAGCTCCATTTGGTTCAGTTTCGTCATTATTCTAGTTGAGCTATTGTTGTACAAGGATCTCCGAGATCTAGACAGCAACGGGAGTGTGAATTCACTTTCAGACAATGGCGTATCGTCAGCACCAAATTCCTTAAAGAGAGTATAAAATCAACGCCAAAAATCAGAGCATTAAAAAAAATCCTTATTCATCATTTATAATTTACAAAAGGGAGCTTCATAGCATACTAGATCCTACTTTTTCCGTTTTTTTTTATAAATTGATATGACATCAAGCTATTGGAATAACAACTAGAAAAAGTGCAATTCTCGAGATTACTTGAATCATACGTTCCATAAGCTTCCGATTCACGTGTTTGTTATTTTTGGTCACATCTTACAAGTCGATTTTGACATACTTCCGCTTGTCTAATAATTAACTTGAAATATAGCATGTGTACATGGTTCGGGACACATATGGTCTGATATTATTCAAATTTGGAACCCGGGGAGATTTTCGGGTTGGAAATTATGAATTTTTAAATAACATTCAGAACTGGGTATGAGGTTTTTATGATTAATGGTCTGATTTCGTTGAAAACTGGTATCTGGAAGTTTTTGAAGCAACTGGAATACTCCAGCAACAAATACAGTATTTTCATTGCATTTGAGCTATTCTCGAAAATTGCGTTTTTTTTCTGTATAATGATAGAATAAAATAGAACTATTCAGCTCGGTAAAGCTATAGATCCATCTTGACGAGGTTTCACATGGTTGAAATATTCTTACGGGACTTCTTTGTATCTGAAATAAAAACGGTGTTGCCACATGTGAGCTGGATTTGATAGCAATTGTATGAGTGTTGACTGACCTATTCCAATAATCTGGTTCCATATCTGAAAAAATCCTTTACAGGGGAAAACAAAATTCATACAGACCAATAAGTACGGATTTAGTCTTCATCCTTCTAACACCACTAGAAATATGGAACTCAAATGGGATACGTTTGATGAAATATTTTTGTTATAAGTCCAGACGCAGTAGAGTTGTTTTGTTTCACTTTGAAATGAATGGGATGTTTACAAGATAGTCCCAAATAGGGCATAACATTTATTCAACAACCTGTTAAACAAATATAATGGCTTAACTTACAAGACATTTTCCACTAACGCAGTAAGCCTTTTTTTCGGAAGTTCCTCTGGAGCAGTCAGTACCAAATGGAAACCACCCATCTTCTCCATTTACCAAATAGAATCTGTGCGAGATGAAATCGTCCTGACAAGCTACTCGACACGGTCTGTCTGGATCCTCTGAATAAAAAAGTGATATTCTATTTATAGTGGAAATGAACGGGGGAAATATTTACTAACGGCTTTGAGAAAAATTGAGAAACAAGGGAATATAAAAATATTCTAGTGACGTTTATGGTGCCGCCTTCATGAGAGTCTTCTGTTTTAGAGGAGATTAAAAGTTCTCACACTTATCTACAGTATGCCTCCTTATGAAGATTCAGGAATTCTCAAAGAGACTTACAGCCTAACATAGTGAACAAAGTTTTTTTGTAGATCAAGGATTAGTGATAGCACAGTGAATAAAGTTTGTAACATCAGAGATGAAAAAACGGAACGGAAACGCGCACATAATTTCTGGTCGAAAGCAAATTTTTCAATTGTTTTCTATTGAACCTAACTGTGCCCAAGTAGCACACAGAGGTCATAATTCGGTTGTACAGACGTCTACTAGACCTTTCGCAAAAGTCCATTACTTATGTCTTGTAATATGCTAAGACGTCGCTATGTATGCCAATACGACAAAAAGGCACACTCTTGCGACGCCACATCGACGTTATAAAGTAGTGGTAATGACTTGCCAATATAGACTTATATAAGCCAGTCGCAAAAGGGTCGTTCTGTGGTCTTAGTGTCGTTATTATATCATTATGCATGAAGGTCATAATCTTTCTAATATAGTATTACAATATGTATACCATATCAAAAGATTTTATATAATATCAATATAATATACAAATCAGCCTTCCTTTACATGTTCATGATACTCTGTGACCATGATAGTTTTCGAGATAAAAATGATTTTCATTTATGTGTCTTTAAGAATTGTTCAGAAGCTCTAGTGACCAAGCAAATCCATTTTTACGATCAAAATCCAATTCTACTCACTTAAAATTCATGCGCCTCGGAAATAAAGAGAGATAAATATTTATTTTCATTTCAGAAAAAATATATTTCATCAATTTTTCTCATTAATCGTTGAAATATGTAGACCATATTACGAAAGATACTTGATTAGCACATCTCCAATGATTTTCAAATTGATATAACACCCAGGGTCCCATATTTTTTATTTTAAATATTTTTGTTCCAATATGGCTACCAGAATGACGTTATCAATCAATCGAAAAACATGGGTGCCGTCCTTCTAGTGTCGAAAAGTTGTAATTACTCCGGTATGTACTATCATAGAATAGTTTACGAGTGTCTCAAAGACATCGCAATATCTTACATAAAAAAGTTGTAATGTAGTCGCTATGACCACAAGTAGCAAGTTTTGTTGTACTAACGTCGTAACGCTATCAAAACAGAAGAAGATATACACTGAGTGCATAAGCCTAATGGAAAACGCTAAAAATAACTGACATTTACGATAGAGGTTATGTTGATGTTGAATATTTAAATATTTTTTATTTATCACTCGAAGTGCACATACATATTATTTATGTCTTTCCTTGTTGTGAAAACAATTGAAGGAACTGGATGAACTTAATTTTTTTGCAGTGTCCCAATAGACTGTTTAATTATTTCAGATGTTAATTTTGGGGTAGGACTCATCCTTCCTCTTTATATTTTTCTATACGCTCCAGTTCTCTTGTAAGGCAGATTGGATTTCTGTTTTGGCATTTTAATCATTCGTACGGAACTGAATATCCTACATACATAGAGCTCATCCAGTATTGAAACGACCTGTTGGTAGGTAGAGAGGGGGAAAACGCGAGTGGACACGATTTGCTGTGCTACGGCGAATCTTCACCAGTGTCTTGGCATGCAGCGTTTGAAAGGTTAGGTTTGTTTAATTAATAAATAGGTTGTGCAGTTATTTATTCAACTTTGCAATAGTTTACTCGTTACCTTGCCAAAATGCCCAGTGGTAAGTACTATTCAGTAGCGGAAAAAGAAATAGGAGTGTTAGGAAAGTTATAGGAGTGTAAGTTCTCTACGTCTCGTGAATCGCCTATACCAAATAATTTGGTACGCCTATGGAATTTCTATTAATAGCCACAGTGAGACAATGGCTCGGGTATCTTCGAAAAATTGGTTGTTAGGTGGGGGAAGGCCAAAGAGGTCGTTTCAATACTGGACGAACTCTAACACAATATACCTATCCAACAAAAATAACATAACCAACAAAAATAATCTAACCATAGATACATAATGTAATCATTACGACCAAAGTTCATCAGTTGATAAAACTACATTACATGAGTACAATATGTAGTCGTAGAAACATTTCAAAAATCGATTCATTAGAACCACATATGTTCATTGTCATAATAACCTCACAGCAACTGCTCTTAAGTTCTACTTAACGACACATACAATTTATTTACATACAAACCACAGTACAACTTCGTCTCGAGAATTCTTTATTATACTCTCGTTATATCTACTACACGACGTCATAGCAACGCCTGAAGGTTATAAAACGCACATTAACTTTTTGGTTCTAAAACATACAAATACATGGTCTTTAAGACGGTATAAGAAGTCATTATGTTAATTTTATGACTCTGTGCTACTTGGGTGGTATAATAAAAATTCGAAAAAAATGTTGGAGCTCTTTAGAATATTTTTTCTAAGGGACCTGACCCCATAAGAAAATTTGTGAAAATCTGACAAACGTTGACTAAATATTCGCATCATAATGTTTCTATTGAGCTTGATACCTAAAACCTCCTTTCGATTTCATTTCATAAGATTCCATCATTCGTATTTTTTATTGATCAGGTCGACCGCGGATAAAGGAAATACTATCACTAGGTGGTGTGGGAAAGAAAAACTTCCGGCCAATCCTAGCAAGACAGTGATAATATCATTCACCAGATGGAGAAACATAGATTCACTAGGCAAGCCGCTCCTCTATTGAAAAACAATTCCATTCAAGGAAGAAGCCAAATACCTAGGTGAAATTCCAGATAAAAAACTCACGTGGAATGATCATCAAGACAAAAATATCCAACAGAGGAAAGCAAGTCCTATAAAATTGTACAACTCCGAACAAATGTTCTGACTTTACCTCTCAGTGGTATGGTCACTTATGGAGCAGTCGTCTGGTGGAGCAAAGGGGCACAAGAGCGTGCACGAGAAAAGCTCAACAAACTCCAGAGACCATAACTGGGACAACGCCCAGCACCTCGTCAGCAGCAATGGTACACAGAACGTAACCTAACAAATGAATCAGGCTTTTTGCGTGAATGAGAATTTCTGAATTCCCAAATATGAGTTTTGTTCAGATTAGGTATATCTCTCGAAATCATACTGAACAAAACAACAAAAAACCAAATCCAACTGCATAAACTATTTGGCGATTGTATGAAATCTACAAGTGTTTGTAATATTCGTTTAAAAAAAAGGTATGAGTGAATTCGTTCTATTTTTGCCTACATGCGTATTAACTAGGCGAGTACGAACATATGCCCAAAGTGGACGAATTGAGATCTATCATCAGAATGAGACTGACTGGCTGGCATTCATGTGATGGGAAAAAAACGTGTTAACTTTCGTAGAATGTATGAGTATAATACAAATATTACTCGATTGAAAGAAATCTGAAAGTTTTATGTTCGCACTGATTTTGGAAAAAGCTAAGGAAATCTTGGTATGTCCATTTTTAGACATATAAGGCGCTCTCCGCAACTGGATGTCGCAATTGCTTTCTACCAGAAAAGTAGAAATGGCAATAGAGATTCTTTTTCGTTAAGTACAACCAAAGGATGTCCACAGGGGGAGGAGTTACATCTCCACTCATGAAACGGTCGATGAAATCCTCTTTGGTCCGACTGACCTTGGTATGTGTTAGAAATAGAACGTACATTTCTCCAAGTGAACTTTGTTTTATCTATCTTTCGTTTCGGGAATATAAATAAGATTGACATTCATTGTAAAAAAGTTGTCAAAGTAAAAAAACTTCTAGAAATACGTTTATTTATTCAATCATTCCTAAGGAAACAGTTCAATTTCCAACTGTATGTCCTTCCAAGGATACGCCGATGACATAGCCATAATTGCAGGTATGAGAACATGCTCTGTGATATGGTACAAAGAGACGTTGCCAATTTTGTGGAACTCAGTGGCCACGTTTATACCGTGTCTTGGTATGCTGACTAATGATTATATTCCAACCAAATTCTGTTAGTCAGTGTGGTATAAACTGTGCACTTGGTCAAGTAACTAGCTTGGTTTGGTACCGAAATTTGTTGTGTACCAGACTATAATACTAAGTTGACTAAGATGGTGTAAACAGTATGATAAGTTTTACCAACCGTGACTGTAAATTTTGGTTTGAAAGATTGCTAAGCGTTCTGTCGTGGTTATCGCACTGGCTGAATGAACCGAATGGAAACAATAGTCATAAAAAAGAGAGCGAGAGAGTGTTAGTGAAAAATATGTTTCGTGATTCCTAACCTTAGTTTCCGCATCATTACCTCGGAAATTGTTTTATATATTTTTGTTAGTATTATATAAAATGAGTTGCTGTAGTTCAGACCTCCTATAAAAAAGTCCAAAGGTATTAATTGGACAGATGAAGAAACCAGTGCGTTTCTCCAAATATTTTTAGACAAGAAAATTATATCAATTTTGGATGGCAAAAAAGTAGGGGCTTTACAAAAAATGCCGAACAAACAAAATTTAAAATGACTGAGCCTGAGCTCACTGACATCCAGACATTGTCATTGACAGATGACACAATTCAGAATTAGATAGCAGAGTTTCAAATCTTTCTCTTGGTTACATAACTAAATAAATACCAAACCAGAACCAAGTTGGTTAACTAATCATTTGACAAAACACGATGTAAATAAACGATTACTAAAACATTTTGTTTGAATTTGGTCACATACACTTGGTAAGGTTACCAAATTCACATACGGTATAAACGTGGCCACTATCAACCCCGCTAAGACGGCATTAGTAAGTAGCCTTCACGAGGAGAAAGAAACTCAATCTCAAGACCATCGAAATAGATGGGCAAATCATTGAGTGGAAAATAATGGTTTTCCGGGACGTTACCAAAGGAAATACTATTTCAATATAGTATCGGAGACAATTTGCTCTGTTATAACAGCTAAGTCATATAATTTCTTTTTTTTAAGGTGGAATAAAATCCAGAGAAACAGTTTGGTGAAACTCATCGTGATAAATAGATCTTACCTACAGCTGGCGATATTTGCATCCCAAGACCAGATAGCCTTCTCACTCTTTCTTTATATTTCGTGCAGACTATAGTGGCGTGTTGGTAGGGTGATTTTACACGACTACATCCCTGAAAACAAAATGGAAAAATTCGGTAAAAATGGAATAATACCGGTAATTTTGCAAACATAGGAAGGCAAACTCGTTAGTCAGAAACCATGGATAAGAAAGATGAGAATAGGGGGTCATGAATTGGATGGTGATAGGTTCAAAACGACGAGCGAGAGAACGGGCTTCCCTTTCGGGATTCTCATAACACTGTGACTTGCGAGGATCTATTATAGTATTATTATGCGATACATTGTATTACTCTGTCGTCAGTGGTTCCTAGTTGTACTGCTTGTGCCTTCCTTCTCGGATCTATTCTGCCATTTCTCTTTGCATTCTGCAGGTATTTTCTCATGTGGCAGTAGGCCGGTTATCATGCATGCCCTCGTTCTATTTAAGTTTAGGAATTCAGTAGTAAGTGTTTGACTTATGTGCCCCGCAGGGGCGAACCAACTATGTGGCGAATGTAGGCGAAAGCCACGGGCGCCAAAATCTGAGGGCGGCAATTCGGCTAAATGAACCGTACTAACGACCTCTTATTTCTAATGCCGTGCGTCGGCTCCAATTCATGTTTAATGCGTGATTCTCTTTCGGTACTTTTTGCTATTAGCGATAGCGGCTAGCTTAAAAAGTCCGAGTATCACAGGTGGCTTGGCGGTAACGGTAGTATCAAAAACAAAGAGTGTGAATATAGAGAAATGTTTTTATTGCTTTTTTTATTCGAGAAAGGCTCAAAAGTCGTCTGTCGGAAGCCGCAAAAAATAAAAATTAATATAAATATGTCTGGATGTTCTAAAATGGGTCATTCTAGTTTGTTCTGCAAATCAGATTGGTTGATTAGATAGTTAGTTAGTGAGGTGAATATTTCAGTGTAAAAAATGGTAAGTAGTGTATAGTTTTCCCAATATCAATTGCAGAAGCATAAAAAAGTCTTGCGGCGAAATCCTGTGAGCAGCAGTGGCGGAGATATAGTCTATCCAATATCAATTGCAGAAGCTGTTTCTACAGGGAGCAAATAAAAACTCACTTCGCTAACACGAGCGTATATGCGAAGAAACGGAACGAAAAATGATCTGTACTACTTGTATACAGTCTCCGTCGGCACAAAGAGCCCGCTGGTCAACGTGGACTTGAGTGACTGCTGTCTGTTCTACAACCGATTCGTCTGGGCCAATCAAGTCGGACATCAATGCTGGCAGGTGTGTCTATACGATGGGAGGTCATAAATCACGCGTTATATTTGTGTTTTAATAGCTCTGAAAGATTAAAAACCAGTAGCGTCTGTGGTCTTGGTGTGTGCCGATCGAAATACGTTTTAGGATATCAAAATATCTAAATAATATTAGTTATCTCCGCCACTGCTGCTCGCATGATTTCACCTCAAGACTTTTTTATGCTTCTGCAATTGATATTGGGAAAACTATAACTAATTTTATTTAGATATTTCAATATCCTAAAACGTATTTCGATCGGCACACACCAAGACCACAGACGCTACTGGTTTTTGATCTTTCAGAGCTATTAAAACACAAATATAACACGTGATTTATGACCTTCCATCGTATAGACACACCTGCAAGCATTGCTGTACGACTTGATTGGCCCAGACGAATTGGTTGTAGAACAGACAGCAGTCACTCAAGTCCACGTTGACCAGCGGGCTCTTTGTGCCGACGGAGACTGTATACAAGTAGTACAGAATATTTTTCGTTCCGTTTCTTCGCATATACGCTCGTATTAGCGAAGTGAGTTTTTATTTGCTCCCTATAGAAACAGCTTCTGCAATTGATATTGGATGGACTATAACTAAAACTAAATACGGTATATTTTTACTATTCTACGCTTAATTCTAATTAAAATTTTTGAAACATGTTCTTTATCGAAACTCAGTAGTTATCGAGATATTTGACATTATTTTTTTTTCCATGAAAGGCAATTAATTATGGCTAATAATTTCACCTTGCAACTACCAACTACTAATTGTAAAGTATTTTTAGGTATTTTTTTTTTCAAGGTCCTGTAATACATACTAATACATATTTATTTTCAACAAATGTTGTACATGGTGTTCAAAAAATGTAATCCAATTTGTTGGTAAAGACAGATGTAAAACAATTTTTTTTCAAATCTATCACCATGTAACATATCCTATATCAAAATTCATCTGTTTTCGAGATATTTAACGTTTAAATTTTTTACTGGTATAGTGTCATTGAAAGAATAATTTTAGCAATGAAGGATATGATAATGGAGCAAACATGCGTGGAATACACAGTGGATTACAAACACGAATCCTAAATACAAACCCTCGAGCATTTTTTTTGTTCCTTGTTCGGCGCCCTCATTAAATTTAGTTATTAACGATGCTGCTAAAATTTCTTTTGTGGTGTCCAGATTCTTTGACATTGTTCAAGAGATATATGTGTTTTTTTCCGCATCAACCAAAAGATGGTCAATTTTGAAAACGTGCCTTACAGATTTAATTTCAAAACCACTATCTGATACACGCTGGTCCAGTAGAATAGACGCTATAAAACCTTGAGATATCATATTGGTGAGGTTTATGATGCTCTTTTAAAAATAATGCATGCATCTTCAAAAGATTTTACATCACACCTAGCTCGATCGCTCGCAACAAAAATCCAAAACTACAATTGTTTATGCTCTGTAGTAATCTGGTACAATATTTTATTTAAAATCAATTCTCTAAGGAAATTATTGCAGAATCAAAGTATGAATCTAAAAGCTTATTTAGACTGTCTAAACAAAATAAAAATTTTTTTTTTTAGACTTAAGAGATGATAAGGGATTTAGCGAACTTCTTGTAGACGGCAGGGAGCTGGCCGAAGAATTAGAAATAGAACCAAATTTTTTACCTTCACAAACAGTTCGTCAAAGAAAAAAGAAAAGACGGTTTGATCATGAAAGTACTGACGAACCAATAACATACCCGAAAATGAATTACAAAGTAAAAGTATTCTTCTCTATACTAGATAGGACCTTATCATCTCTTAATGAAAGATTCATTGGGCTGGAGAAATTTAATAACATTTTTGGATTTATTTATCAAATATTCAGCTTGAATGAAGAAGAATTAAAGAACTCCTGTGAAAATTTATCATTTCATTCGAAAGATGAAGCACGTAAAGAATCAGATATTGATGCAAATGACTTATTTGATGAAATTATTTTTTTAAAATGCCACTTACCAGAGCAAAATGAGTTAGATCCTCAGTTAATTCTTCAACACATTTTAGAGGATAATTTAATTTCAACATTTCCAAATACTGCAGTGGCAATACGAATTTTTTTAACGCCACCAGTATCTATAGCATGGGGAGAAAAGTCTTTTTCAAAATTAAAATTTATAAATTGTTGATGAAAGATTTTGCCGAAAAAAAGGCAAGAAAAGAGTGCTTCCAATAGGTTATTTTGTTCTTTTTTTTCTATTATGTAACATTTTTATTGTTTTGTCAGTTTTGTTATTGCTTTGCTTTTTTTACATTATTCGTTAATCCTTATGTCTAAGACTTGTCAAGATCTTCGAAATGTTATGGGGATGAGTAGTCAGGTATCATGCTGATTAAAATCACTACACTTTTTTTTATTTGAGCTTTCGTAAATACTTATTTCCTTTATTTGCAAACAACAAATGATAATGATGATTAAAAATGATAGATTATACATTTTACGGTATATAAATTAACACATATTTCATTTCAAAATTAGATAAGTAATAGCGATTATTTCAATTTTGTGTGTACCCCCTTATCTGATGTATCAGTATCAAAATTAAATATAGGTATCAGCACGTATTTCAATTTTGTTTATGGGTACCCACCCATGTACTCATTTTCACTAAAAAAGAGGTAAGGGGTGTAAAATTATATTCTGCCCACAGGCGGCCGCATATGGCTTGGTGCGCCCCTGGTGCCCCACCATTTCCTCTTTGATTTTATCCCAATGTTTATGGTGTATGATGATAGGTAGAGTGGAGAATAACCACCCAGAAAAAAAAGGACATGTTCTTTACTTGAGTACTTACGAATTTATCAGGTTGGCACAGTTGAATGCTGGATCTGCCATGTTTTTTGCTCATTACCAATCGGATTCCAGATCCTGGTGAGACGCAGTTGTAGTGGCATCCGCTAGCGCTTTTCCACCTGACGGCACCCTCCCTCCTCCTCAACCCCGTTCGCCATGACAGTTCGTTATCGCTTTTGTCAACGGGGCACAAATCAGGCGATTGAGCAAAAGCGGCTTCTTCCAAGGAATCACAGATGAACTCTTCGCATCTGCCTGTGAATGGAATAATAAATAATGTGTTCATTCCCAACAACTGTTATGATACAAGAAAAAAACACAGGCGAGTTTAATTGAAGGAGTAATTTTCATGAACTAAGTAATAATAACTCTATTCATCCCAATAATAATATCAGTTATTTAAATTACGGATACAATGAATACATGTATAAATAACATATATTTTTTTAAGGAGTGTATGATTTATTTTAATAAAAATTTATGTTCTCCAAAATAAAAATAAAATAGGTAATAAAAAAACCTTTTTTAAGACAACCTTTTATTCAAATGCGCTAAAAAGTAATTGCTTTGGATTTGTGACATAGGTTATTCCGTGAGTTATAGATTCAAGAGCTTGTTGCGGAAACGTTTCAGTTAGAATACAAAAGCGACAAGCTTTTGTATCTATAACTCACGGAATAACCTATGTCACTCATCCAAAGCACTTATTTTTCACTTTCTAGCGCATTTCAATGAAACCTTGTCTTTTAAAAGGTTTTTTATTAATTATAATTATTTTATTTTGTGCTTTTTAGTAAGTTCGCCTCAATCTATGCATTTTTGTTGAAGCATCGTTAATATGAGGCTTTTTTCCTGTACGTTCTGAGCTATCTAGTTCTTCAATGAGGAGACCATTTAAAGATTAACTCGTCCGCCATCCTGGAGCTGTCATCTTCAATTTATGAATTTCGACAAAAAATCAATAATCTTTGACTAAATTCATAATCTCCTACCCCAAAACCCCGACATACCAATTTTGAAAATAAACGATCCATAATCACAAAATTGGTCCACCATCTTGCAGCCGCCCTCTTGAAATAATTTTGACAATAAATTCATAATCTCCAACCCCAAAAACCTCCACATACCAATTTTGAATAGAATCGGACCATAATTACAAAAAAATTCCGTCATCTTGAATTTATAAATTTTGACAAAAAATTCATAATCTCCGACCCCGAAAACCTCCACATATATACCAATTTTGAATAGAATCGGATCATAATAACAGAGATCGTCCGGCATCTTGGATCCGGCCGCCATTTTGATTTTTATGAATTTTTACATAAAATGCATCCATCTTGAAATAATTTTGACAATAAATTCGTAATTCTCGACCCGAAAACCTCCACATACCAATTTTGAATTGAATCTGGCCATAATTACGAAACTCGTCCGCCATCTTGAATTTATGGTATCAGGCGTTTTGATCCCCGGACAAAGTATCCCCGACAAAATATCCCCGACAAAATATCTTCGGACAAAATATCCCAATGACAAAATATCCCATTGATAAAAAAATCCCCGTAGAATTTGGCGGCAATGGTTCTGTACTGACATCTCGTGGTGGACTGTTATGATTCGACTGATAAATTGAAGTATTTGAGGAGTCTTGCGAAAATTATTTCGTTTAACCATTGAAATTATTGTCTTAGGTTATTTATACAGTGCTTTTCTTTAATGTCCCCCCCCCCTTTTATTTTTTGAACGGGTCAACTAAAAAAAAATCGGGATTTTCGGGATAATGAAATTGATGCATGAATACTATATTTTGGAGTAAAATTGACAGATGAAACTTACAAGATGGCGACTGGGCGCCATCTGGGGAAAAAAAATTGAAAGTGACACATCCTTTTGAAGCTCCTGACGAATACTTCAGAACCCTAGAATATAAAGTCAATATCTTCACCTAGTACAAAATGGCGGAACATTTAATAATTGCCTGAATACATCGACGTTTAACTTCATAATTTGAGGAAAGAAGCTGAGTTCAGTTCAGAATATGCTCGAAATGGTTGCCTTGAACTGCTTGACATAAGAACCCCCTATCCGATATTTCACGCCGAACGTTTTCGAACACAGTAACGTCGATATTTCTACAAATATTTATTATTCTCTGCCGTATATCCAATATTCGACAAAAAATCAATAATCTTCTACTAAATTCATAATCTCCGAACCCAAAACCCCGACATACCAATTTTGAAAATAAACGATCCATAATCACAAAATTCGTCCACCATCTTGCAGCCGCCCTCTTGAAATAATTTTGACAATAAATTCATAATCTCCAACCCCAAAAACCTCCACATACCAATTTTGAATAGAATCGGACCATAATTACAAAAAAATTCCGTCATCTTGAATTTATAAATTTTGACAAAAAATTCATAATCTCCGACCCCGAAAACCTCCATTGAAATTATTGTCTTAGGTTATTTATACAGTGCTTTTCTTTAATGTCCCCCCCCTTTTATTTTTTGAACGGGTCAACTCAAAAAATTGAAACTTGGGATAATGAAATTGATGCATAAATACTATATTTTGGAGTAAAATTGACAGATGAAACATTCAAGATGGCGACTGGGCGCCATCTGGGAAAAAAAATTGAAAGGGGGGTCTTGTGACTTATCCTTTTGAAGCTCCTGACGAATACTTCACAACCCTAGAATATAAAGTCAATATCTTCACCTACTACAAAATGGCGGAACATTTAATAATTACCTGCATACAACACATTAATATCGATACATCTAGAAATATTTGTTTTTCTCTGCCATATGACAATCCGAACAACCCGATAAGGTTTGATAGGTTATTTTTTGTTTAAACAAAAAATGACAAGAAATGTCAGTACGACAACGAACATCATTGTTCAGTTAAAATATTCTCATTTACAAGTAATAGTGAGTTTATACAGCAAGTAAAATAAAATAAGAAATAAAATAAAGTAATTTAAAAAGTAAAAACTACACAACATCCATAACAGGTTTATACAGAAATGAAATAAAATGAGAAGTAATATAAAATAAGAAGTAAAATAAAAGATGGTTAACTTTTATCTTTTATTTTATTTTACTTGACAAGTTGTTAGGCATATGTACATATTGAATAATTTAGACAAATTGACCAGATAGGATGATACATGACATGATATAAATAGCAGTCGTCATCATATTTTTGTTTTCATAACCGGAAAACGGTGTGCTCACTGGCATTTTTTTTATTTCTTTTTGTCTTTGAATGACTAGATTTTATAATATTGGTAGTGTTGTCAACGATGGCTCATATTTTACTTAATAAACAATAACGGGGACCAAATTTTCTAGTATTCATCATTGAAGTTTGAGGTAACAACATAAAATCCCAAATTTAGATTGACAGCTTTCTCACTTCTTACATTAATTTACTCAGCTCTATAAACACTCTGAAAACTATTACTTCTTATTTTACTTTATTTTATTTCTTATTTTATTTTACTTTCTGTATAAACTCACTTTAAATAAGTACCACGTGAACTATCCCTAAAATGGTCAATTCTCGTCCATTGGAAGAAAAAATCGAAGCGATTTTTATTTACTGTGCGACGCGTAACTTTAACAAAACCGAAAGAATTTTTAATGATCGTTTCCCGAATCGTCCTATCTGTAGAAAATATTTAAGGGTAGTGTAGGGTAGGGTAGTGTACAGAACAAAAAGCCCCCAGGTCATCCGTCCATTCCGGAAGAACAGCAAGTCCAAATAATTGATGAGATGATAGTAAATCCTCAACAGTCTACTTCCTCCGTCGCGAATGTTTGTGAGGTGTGTCCGTCTACTGTGTGGAGACTTTTGAAAAGGAATGAGTATCATCCATACAAAATCAAAATGGTATACCAGTTAACTGAAGATGACCCTGATCGAAGAACAGAATTCTGCGAAATTATGACGGCAACCATTGCAAGGCATCCTACCTATCTCCACAATATTTGTTTCAGTGACGAATCTACATTTTATCTCAACGGCAAGATTCACAGACAAAATTGCCGTTATTGGAGTGACACCAGCCCTCACATTTTCCGGGAAACTCATACTCAATATCCAGAAAAAATTAACGTCTGGGCAGGAATATTGGGAAACCATATTGTTGGACCTCTATTCATTGAACAAAATTCAACAGGGGAACTGTATTTGAATATCCTGGAAAATACTGTTGACCCTCTAATCACCGAAATCGTCGAAGCTAATCCCAATGAATTCGATATGGATATTGTATTCCAACAAGATGGAGCACCACCACATTACTACGGACAAGTAAGAAACTATTTGGATAATACTTTCCCCGGTCGTTGGATTGGCCGTCGAGGTCCTACGGAATGGCCAGCCCGCTCGACAGATTTGACACCTGTAGACTTTTTTCATGGGGCTATTTGAAGCAAAAGGTGTACGAAACTGAACCTGCTTCAATATTGGATATACGGCAGAGAATAATAAATATTTGTAGAAATATCGACGTTACTGTGTTCGAAAACGTTCGGCGTGAAATATCGGATAGGCTGTTCTTATGTCAAGCAGTTCAAGGCAACCATTTCGAGCATATTCTGAACTGAACTCAGCTTCTTTCCTCAAATTATGAAGTTAAACGTCGATGTATTCAGGCAATTATTAAATGTTCCGCCATTTTGTAGTAGGTGACGATATTGACTTTATATTCTAGGGTTGTGAAGTATTCGTCAGGAGCTTCAAAAGGATGTGTCACAAGACCCCCTTTAAATTTTTTTTCCCCAGATGGCGCCCAGTCGCCATCTTGAAAGTTTCATCTGTCAATTTTACTCCAAAATATAGTATTCATGCATCAATTTCATTATCCCGAATTTCAATTTTTTTAGTTGACCCGTTCAAAAAATAAAAGGGGGGGGACATTAAAGAAAAGCACTGTGTATATTGTATTAGCAATTAATTTGATTATCTGTGTTTTGTTTCAATGTTTATTTGTAATTATGATTTTGTTATTTTATGTTATTTATGTTATTTTATGTTATTTATGTTATCTTTTTCTAATAACTCAAATATAAATAAGTTTCTATGAATTTACAACTGAACATAATTATTTTTCGTGTGTGTATGTGTTTGTTCAGGAATATTTCGTCTTGGGGGTATTATGTCTGGGGATGTTTTGTCTTGAGGATATTTTGTCTTGGAGATATTTTGTCCGGGGATATTTTGTCGTGGATATTTTGTCGGGGATATTTTGTCCGGGGATGAAAACGCATGGAACCAAATTTATGACTTTCTGAAAAACAATTCATAATCTTCGAGCCCTAAAACACCCCCCATACCAATTTTGAATCCATTTGGACCATAATCACAGAGATTGTCGGCCATCTTGGATCCGCCATTTCGATTTTATATGTAATAAAAATTCCATAATGCATTGTCACGGGAACTATGAACACCTGCCAAATTTCACGTTAATCGGACAACTAGAAGTGGGTCAAATTTAACTTCTAAGATTTGATTACACAGGTGAAAGTAAATAATAGCTTGTAATAAAATAAAAAACTTGTCGAGATATCCAATATTTTTTCAAATGAATATTTTTTTAAGTATGTAGAAAGAAATTATATTTCATTAAACCACAGTTAGATTTTATCGAAATAGTACATACATTTTCACAGTGACGAGTATTATATTCAAGGATATAGCTGGAAATACTGCTACTAATTATTTCCGGAACGATTTGGACGAGTAAGGGAAAAACAAATACAGAACATACCCTAATGTTCTCATGGTGAAATCTTTCAATACAACTTGAAACATTTTTCTGCTGTATTTTGTAGATGAGAATATAATTTTTGTTGTGATAATCTGATAATAATCGATATTATATATGTCCCGTCACTGTTGAAAGTTTTGAATTTAAATCATAACATTACCTACCTTTTTTCAATTTGGGGAGGAGATACTGTGACTACATGACCTAGCACCAGTAAATTTGTAGCCTCTAACAAGAGCTCTTTAAAAGTGGCGCGAAAACATTGCCAGTAAATTTCAGTAAATTCGGAACGATTAAATTTACTGGGTAGTACTGATCGGGAATATCGGAACATGACCATAGTCAATTTGTGTGAATATGGGGTTAGAATGTTCAGCAGATTTTTTTATAGAGTGAACTATACATCAGATTTTGAGATTATATAAATACCTGATATTGAGTCTCTGTTTTATATAAGTTTATTGATGGTTCTAGATAGTGCTATCTGAATATGCATTTTATTATTCTGTTTTGTTGTATTACTTGCAATGGTTTTATGATATTTTGATTTGCAGTTCCTCAGATATAGGTAGGAATGAAATGATTCAAGTAAATACGAGTATATACTCGTTACTTGGTTTTCGATACTTGCGGTATTGATACTTTATCTCAATATATATAAATTACGCGTCACGTTGTTTGTCCGCGATGGACTCCTGAACTACTCAACCGATTTCAATCAAATTTGCACACCGTGTGCAGTTTGATCTTATTTGAAAGATAGGATAGCTCACATCTCAATTTAGAGCCGCAATATTATTTTATTGCAAATTATTTGTTTATTGAAGTGGAACTTCTTTAGAATCGTTATGATTTCAAACTCGATACACGTTCTCGGTCTCCTCTTTGTGCGATGCTTCGTAGCGTCCCCACTATCGTCTACTTAGCATCGTCCATATGTATGCTCCTGTGTAGTGGAAAGTGGGATAGTCAGTATATCTATATCTTGCTCCAGTTCCGAGCATTCTACGTGTTTATGTTAGTATAGTTTTCCCAATATCAATTGCAGAAGCATAAAAAAGTCTTGCGGCGAAATCCTGTGAGCAGCAGTGGCGAAAATAACTAATTTTATTTAGATATTTTAAGATTTTAAAAATACTTCATAAATAATGAAAAATGAAAAAAAATTAAAGACAAGCTTTTATTTATACAAATACATTAAGGAAGGAAAATAATTTCTTTCATTGTTTGATGTAGGTTATTATTATATCCTAAAACGTATTTCGATCGGCACACACCAAGACCACAGACGCTACTGGTTTTTAATCTTTCAGAGCTATTGAAACACAAATATAACGCGTGATTCATGACCTCCCATCGTATAGACACACCTGCAAGCATTGATGTCCGACTTGATTGGCCCAGACGAATCGGTTGTAGAACAGACAGCAGTCACTCGAGTCCACGTTGACTATCGGCTCTTTTGATTTTCCCTTCGCCGACGGAGAATGTTTACGAGTAGTACACATTATTTTTCGTTCCGTTTCTTGGTTAGCGAAGTGAGTTTTTATTTGCTCCCTATAGAAACAGCTTCTGCAATTGATGTTGGATGGACTATATGTGTTATTTAGACTGAAGTATAAATTAAATTCATATAGTAGAAAATCAATCATGGAGGTCGCCATGTTTTTTTACAAATGGCATCTGTGTAAAAAAGCATGGGGGTCCCCATGACTGGTGTTCTCCTACCGTTTCCCTTGAATAATAGTTTAGGAGTCCATCGCGGACAAACAACGTGACGCGTAATTTATATATATTAAGTGTGCAGTTTGATCTAACTTGAAAGATAGGATAGCTTACATCTCAATTTATAGCCGCAATATTATTTTATTGCAAATTATTTGTTTATTAATTATCTGTTAGCTCCAAACGATTCTAACAGATGGCGGTATCTGTTGACTGGATTAAGTAAGAACGGAATAATGGGATAACGGGATAATGAAAAAACGGGATAACGGGAAGACAGGATGAGGGCATAACGGAATGACAGGATAAGGGGATAACGGGATAAAGAAAAAAAGGGGTAACAGGAAAATGGGATAACGCGATAACGGGAATAACGGGATAACGAAAAAACGGGAAAACGGGATGACAGGATAAGGGGAAAACGGGATAACGGGATAAAGAAAAAATGGAATAACAGGAAAACGGGATAACGGAAAAACGGGATAACGGGGCAAAGAAAAAAAAGGGTAACAGGAAAATGGGATAACGGGACAACGAGATAACGGGACAACAGGAAGCGGAAGGAGTCAAAAGCATAATCTAGATGGAACAACATAAAGGAAAACATAGAAAAAAAGAAAATCTACGCGGACGAGAGTTTTCGGGAAGAACATTTCATGGAACATAGAAATTTGGACAGGACAACGTCTGTCGGGTTTTAGTTTATAACAAAAACCTTAGCCACAGCAACGCGTGGCCGGGTCTGCTAGTATCGTATATATTGTAATTTTGAATGAAATATATGGGATTCTTGAATTTTGAATCAGTATTCCCACCATAGGTGATAGAAATTTTCTGAAAGAAATAGTTTCATCCAAAAATAGTCCAAGGAATTTTATTGTAGAGGAATATTTGAGACAATTAGAGCTAAATTTTATTGTATAGGTTTGAAGATTTTGAATCTAATTGAAGTGGAATATTTGAGATTATAGAGCTGAATTTTATTTTAATTTTTAGTTATGAACATAAATGAAAATATATCAGTGCTTGTGCACATTTAGCCAATTCTTGAAATTGAATTATACGACGAAAAATGTGGAATACCGTATAAAATACAGCTTTTTTCATGAAAAAATGTTTTTTTTGCTAAAAATTTTGAAATGAGTTACATTAATAACTCTGATACTCATTTGATACAATATATCTGGAAGAAGAACATTTTTACCAACGATCCAATAATAGTTCTTTTTGTTTTCGTGTATTCGTCAAACATCTAGAAAAACCGCGAAGAAACAATTTTCCATTCATAAAAGAGCACAATATGATTTGTGACACTGTATACTTAGTTTTTTGTGTTACCTTTTATACAGTAGCTTGCTGTTCCATATCTATTTCTACGGATTTGACAAGCTGTACCATCTGGAAAGGTCCAGCCTCTACTTTTGGTACTTCCATTGCGTTTTTGGCACCAAACTAAGCACGCTTCTTCCACTGAAACAAAAAGTTAAAAAACAAATGAGATGTTTAATAATTGTTTGGGACACCACAAAACATCAAATCTTCCTAAATCAACCCTGCATATTCAATATATGAATAAAAATTTGTTTCAAATCGAGAGTTTTCTTCAATTATTTGCTGAGAAAATTGATAACCTTGAATATTGATGCCTGGTTATGTTGAAAAACACTACTGAAAGAATAATTAGAAGCACCAAAAAATTCTTTGCTCTTTCTTTGATTATAGTTTAGGTTTCTCTGATCCTGGCTATATTCGATATATTCGTGGTATGTGTAAGGACTATTTGCTCGAAATGATTCATTTCGTTTCTTACCATCAGAACTGATTTTCTGCATGCCTGATCCTGTCAGGTCTTTGTCCACATCCTTGGCCCTGCTGCAAATTTGGTCGGCAAATTCGCGAATGGTCAGTCGTGGAACATTGGAACATTGTTGAGCGACGCAAGTTGAGTACCTCGACGAAGGCCCATCACAATCAGTACCGCCACCTTGGGGACTGAAAACGAAAAATATGTTTTTGAATTATTATTGTTTGTACTGTAACCTGTCTGGTCTTCTTAATTGACTTCGTCTTCTCAAAACACGAGCAGTCACATTTCGATTCATTTCACTGTCATTGTCAATATTGGACACTGAAGTGGGTAAAGAAGGAGCGTCTATTAATGAAGATCGCGGTATTACAGATACATTTTGTGCAACATTCTGCCTGGAAGCACTTCATATTTTTCCAATTGATCAGTATGTATTTTCCATGTAATACCGCCATCAAATTCTACAATATAGGTCTTTCCACCAAGTACTTGATGAATCTTTCCCTTACACCAGTTTTGTGCATTTTCACGGTAATCTTTGACCCACACCTTCTCACCCTGAGAAAAAATGGTATCCCTTCTATTCAATGAAGATTTTTCCATACGAATTTGTTTTTCTCTTACTACATCCGCAGTTGTTGGCAATATTAAATCAAATTTGGTTCATAAATTACGTCCAAAAAGTAGTTGTGCTGGTTTCCTTCCTGTGGTTGTGTGTTCAGAGTTACGGTAATTCAATAGAAAAGTATCCAAAATGAGATTCATGTCTCTAACACCATCATTATGTGCTTTTAAAATAGCCTTTTTCATTTTTTTCACACCAGACTTGGCTAAACCATTCGTCTCTGGGTGATAAGGTGCGCCTTGAATGTTTAATTCCCAACTGATCTAAAAAAGATTTAAATTATCAGAACATAATTCTTCGGGTTATGCGAATCGTGCAAACAATTTACGGAGCATTTTAATGGTGGTACTAGTTGTTATGTTTTCAACCTCAAAACATTCAATCCACTTCGTAGTTGCATCTTTAACTACTAAAAAATACTTGTTCAAACATGGCCCAAAAAAATCTACATGGAGTCGAATCCATGCTCTTTTAGGCCAATCCCATCCTCGTCGCCAATGTTCTACTTAGGAAAGTAATTGATTATTTTGTGGAATATTTTTATATTGCTCAACGTCAATACAATATGTCACCAAGTAACTTTTTCTAACTAGATCTATATCAATTATAATATACAGAGAGGAAAACAGCATATATAATACTGACTTTTACGGTATCCTTTGAAAGTTCCTAGTCAGCTGATTGAAAAATTCCGATCATGTATCATCCAAAAGTCGATAAAAATAGTACACCGTATACTGAAATGGTAATAAAGATAGTGTGATCTACAAATTGGATTGTTTATACTTGATCACTCATTTGATCATTTATGCTCCCTATCATAGCTAGCTTTCGTTATTAAATAACATTGTTCATTCTCCACTTCTATTCAGTGCATTGAGTCATATCATTTTCCCTTCTGTTACTTTGATCAGTGATTGAATTACAGCTAGATAATTGAATTTGCTGGATTGAGTTGTTTTCCTCTTCTATGTTGAAAAATGTTGAGTTCCTGCCCGTTGCAGTATGAAAAGAGAATAACAACCAAATCGGAGAGAGCAGCACCTCTGATAAATCTTGGATAAAGGAAATTAGTATCTGTTAGTGAGTCGTAAGGTTAAGAGTGATTAGAAAACTGTCGGCTACCCTGGAACCTTATTCCAGTGGGTTTTAATTTGGTCAGCTTCCCAGCGCCAAAACTCTTCGCTGAAGTGGGCTTTGGAAAGACCACAGAAGGGTTCTGGGCCAGAAAATTGAGTGTTTGTCCCTTCCTTGGCAAGGCCGTCCGCTTCTTCATTGCCTTTGACTCCCTTGTGACCTGGCACCCACATCAGAGTAACCAGATTATTTGTAGCCAGTTGTCTTAGGGTGAGTTTACAGTCCCAAGTCAGTCTAGACTCACAAGTGTGTATCTTTAGAGCTTTTAGTGCTGCTTGGCTGTGTATAGATCTTTGCTCCCCTGAAGCCTCTTTCAAGACATTCTTGGGCGCAAATTCCTCTAGCATGGGTTTAAGTTTGAAAAATTGTTGGGGCTTTTCCTAGGGATTTCGAGAGCCTAAAACTAGGACTCGTTACTGCGGGAGTAGTAGTTTATTTGTTATTGAATCTATTTTGGCCTTACAGGGAGGTTTCTTTCCGGGTGCCCTAGTAATTAATTTTCAGTGCATCCAGTCACTGTATTCAGCCATGTTTATTGGACCCGCTATTTACCTAAAAACGATACCGACATTTCAGGCAGGCTTTCTTTTAATTATATTTTGTGAGTATTTGAGAAACTTGACTAGGACAACATGCATCGGTGTTCCAGGCTGAGGTAGCAGCCATAGAGCTGGAGAGATACTGAGGCAGAAAGTCGAAAACAAAACTATTCAGATAACCAAGCAGCCATAAAGGCGCTCATCGCACATCAGGTCAATTCAGGACTATTGTGGGACTGCATCATTGCGCCGAGCAAACTAGGCAGCCACAACAGGGTTACTGTCAAATTCGATGTCAAGACATATTTCATCTTCAGTTCATTCTAAAGGTTATTCAGCTGTTGGACAACAATCCCCGAAGAACACTAAGTAATTTGAGCTAGTGGAGTATTTTGTGTGAAAGTCGTCGTGTGGAACCCAGAGTTCATTAAAACTCTGACTGCCATGTCAGTCGATTTCACTGACAAGAATTTCTCAGCTGACGCCGCGGTCATTTTATGTGCGCGCGCATCATCAGGCCGCGTGCTTTTTTCAGGGCTAACTGCTAACGGTACAGAGATCATACATACTCATTGTTCATTTAGTGGTACGCACGTCAAGTTCATGTTTATTCGTGTTTCCAAAAACGACTGGCACGGCGAGGAACTGCACGTCATTTTTTAGTTACAGTTTTTGAACAATGGTTGTTTCTGATTGTCATAATGTAAGTATTTTTTTTTCAGGTACATATGTGTGTCTTTGTATTTTGTGAGTGTGTGGATGACTACATTGGGTCATAAATTGAAATAAAAAAAATTAAATAATTCATTTTACTGTTTTTTTTATGGGAGTTGGAATTTGAGAAAGCCCCTCTCTTCTCAAGAACTTCAAAAAGAAGTGGAAAATCTATTCGAAGAAGGGTTTAGGGATTTTTCGGACTTCTCTGACATTGACCCAGATTATAATAACTCTAATAGCGAGTTGGGTGGTGTAACCAGTGATGAATCCAACGAGGATCCGAGTTCATCAGATAATGAAGACGTAATGGAGAATGAAGATGATGAAAACGGTACTGCACCAGATCCCGCAAGTAATCAATTTGAATTCTCTTGGTACGATTATTCTGGAAATCACAAAACATTTCGATTTACCGGTAATGAAGGTATTCAAGTAGATTTAGCAAAAAATCTTACACCCGTTGCTGCGCATTTGATCTATTTTTTTCTCCTGAGCTTATAGCTCTCATAGTGGAAGAAACAAATCGCTATGCATCCTATATAATTTCCAATACAAATGTTACTCGCAAATCAAGACTAAATCAGTGGTACCGTACAAATGAACAGGAAATACGTAAATTTGTTGGCTCTTATATTTGGATGGGATTGAATTGTCGTCCGGCTATTGCATCATATTGGTCAACCGATGTGCTATACAAAAATCAAGTATCTCAAGTATTGTCAAGAAATCGTTTTGGAATGCTATTGAGGATGATTCACTTCAGCGATAGGGAAAATGAGACAAACAATGATAGGATTTACAAGATCAACTGTTCTTGATATGTTGAATAATTCTTTTCAGCAGACTTACACCGTGGGACAAGAAATGGCCATAGACGAAAGTATGATACCATGGAGAGGCAGACTGAAATTTCCTCAATATATACCAACTAAGAGTCACGAATATGGGGTAAAACTTTTTAAGTTGTGCAGTCCAAGCGGCTATACATGGAAATGCCAAATATATACTGGGCGGACTGAGGAACAGCGCCCTGCAGGACTTGGAATAGGCAAAACTGTCGTACTGGCATTGACTGAGGGATTATTGGATGAAGGCAGAACCCTCTACACGGACAACTTAAGCACACATTTGGTAGGTACACTTAGAGGATCAAGAAAACACCTGCCAAAAGATGTCAAGACGAAAAAGTTAAAAAAACATGAATACATTGAGCGAGAGACTAATGATGGGTTAGTTGTCTCCAAATGGAAAGATGCTAGAGATGTACTAATGCTATCCACATTACACGGACTTGAGATGAAAGTTCCTATACCTTCAAGTAAGCTAAAGAGGGCACTGTCACCAACACCTAATAATGATGAGCCCACACGAAAAAAGAAAAGAGCAAACGAAGCAGCAAAACTGAAGCCTGGAGCTATTATTGCTTATAATAATGGAAAGTGTGGCATTGACAAGTCTGACCAAATGGCTTCATACAGTACTTGTAATCGACGAGGCGTCAAGTGGTACCGAAAGGTTTTTTTTTTAATTTCTGACAGGCATGTCTATGGTAAATGCATTCAACATATAAAAAGAACATACCAATTCAAAATCAAATATCAATAAATTCAGAGAAGACGTAGCCAGGACTTTATTATTTGGAAATGATGCCAACAGAAAGAGTCTAATGATACCCAAAGTAGCACATTTATTTAAAAAAACTGATGAGAAAACTCGAAAGCAATGTAGAACTTGTTATATAAACCTAACAAAAAAAATGTCAAGAGCAGAAGTAAGAAAAAAAGTAAGAAAAGTCCGAACATATTGCGATGGATGTGATGGAAAACCTGCAATGTGCCAAGAGTGCCATATTAAAAATCATAGTTCATAAGTTACTTATTTTTTTAACAATGTAAAAGATTTCTAATAAAAACTTTTTCAAAATTTCCAATTGATGTATTTTTACTTAGGGGACGTCAGGCGCCGCGAAATTTTGTAGGCTTATAAAATTCAGCGGCGCGATCTCAATAAGCATACACAATTCAATATAAACTCCTTCCAAAAAGCCTGACACGGTCGTGCATGATAGTGGTGCTGTCGATCATAAACGACTGACGAAGCAAAATTATGCATATCAGTCAGTCAGTCAGCCATAACTGACAAAAAAAAATTTAGTATGCTGGCATTCAGAGTGTTAAAAATAACCGATGGACATTTATGGTTGAATATTTAGTTTTGTGATTCATCTAAAACGTTGCATAGAAGAAAAACTGCGTACTTACCGAGGATTATTACACATCCGTTCAGAAAGCATGATACCAGTACTTCCAGATCTCAGTCGGCCCTCATCCCCATAAAGGCAACCAGAAGCGCATTCTGTGTTGTGTTTCCACGTGCTCCATCCGCCATTTACTTGCCCCAATCGAGCTGCTGTTTGTTGGGAGGTGTAGGCTGCAGCAAGTGTCAGACCTTTGACAGCGCATCTCCCGCCTCTACATAACTGGAAATTTAGAGAAGTTCGAAAATTCAACTCAGAATCACTTCTTGGGATATTTCACCACAAAGAGACAACAAAATAAAATAAGATAAGAAATAAAGTGCACAAAGTCAGCTTCACAAAAGATTCAATATAAATTGAAACAAAAATGGTAGACCACAGACGAAAAACATCTACTTTCCTAGCAAATAACACGCAGAACGTTGAATGATATTCACCTGAAAATCCATGCAAACTTCCATATGAATGATAAGCTCGATTATATTTAATTTATGTCGGGTCCGCCTAACAATCCGCATACTTCTAGGCTTTTTGGCCCTCATCAATACAGAGTAGTCACCAGCCAAAGATCCGGAGAGCTCTGGCCGAAGCGAGACACAACATAAACAAAAATCATTATCAAGCTTATAACATCTTTAGGTACGCCGGAAAAGATAACTTTTAACCAGCGGTACCTAGTGACAGAACACTATACATATATGGAGTATTTATTTTTGTCACTTGGTACCGCCGGTTAAAAGTTATATTTTCCGGCGTACCTAAAGATGTTATAGGCTTGATGGTGATTTTGTTTACGTTATGTCTCGCTTCGGCCAGAGCTCTCCGGATCTCTGGCTGGTGACTACTCCGTACTGATGAGGGCCAAAAAGCCTGAAACCGGTGTGCGGATTGTTAGGCGGACCCGACATAAATTAAACATAATCTAGCTTATCAGAAAGAAACATTTGCAATCAATTTCCATTTATATGGAAGTTTGCATGGATTTTCAGGTGAATATCATTCAACGTTCTGCGTGTTATTTGCAAGGAAAGTAGTTGTTTTTTGCCTGTGGTCTACCAATTTTGTTTCAATTTATATTGAATCTTTATTGAAGATGACTTTGTGCACTTTATTTCTTATTTTATTCCACTTCACTTGGCTTTTTTCTTTAAGATAAGAAAGTTGAGCATACGTAATTCAAATGGGAGCGTTTATACACCTACTGGAATAAAATAAGAATAAGGAATAAAATAAGAGTGGACTCATTTTTCACTCTTATGTTACTTTAGTTTGAAAATGGAATTGCGCATGTGCAGACAAAATTGTTTTATGTTGTTCTCTCCTAACATTCCCAACCTTTATCATTTTCTGACACTTTTTACAGTGTGTTTATCGTCATCCATTATCTCGAAAAGGCAAAATATATAACACAACAAATATTAAATAACCCAACAAAAACCTTCAAATGGCTGGTAAAAATGAGGGTAAAATTTGAAAATGATAATAATTTGTTTTGGAAGCACAGAAAACATATTGAAGAATGAAGTTGACATGAATATCATTGTCAAAAAAGTCGTGATTTCATTGGTTGATTCTTAATCCTTATTTAATTGTATAATTCTCTATAAACAGTCTATTTTTGTCTTATTCATTATTATATTCAATTCAATGAGAATGTCATGTGCTGAGTAGACGTGTTTTTGCTACCTCCAGCAACTTCTCAGTTATCCTTTTTAACACCAGTTTTAGTAAAACGATAAGAAGTTCAAGTGTTAGTGAAGTTTATTCTCAAATGAATGCGTAATCAAATTCCCAAACTTGAAGCCTACCCTACTAATAGGTAAAATATATCAATATTTATCTACAACTATCACCGGCCATAATTCGTATTTCAACGACCAAGGTGGCAAACACAGGCATGCGCGATTGAAATCAACAACTGATAAGAATCTCAACTTCAGTCAGCGTGTCGGCGATCAGCTATTTTCTTTGGTTATCAGTTATCAGTTGTCCTGTAGCAGTAGAGGAAGTACGGTCATGCCGCGGCACAATATGACATCGCTATCTCAGACAAATTTCGAACTACGCTCGCAAAGGAATGCTTCCAATGATTTGTTACACGAGTCCCGATAAAACAAATTATCAAACAGGTATCCGAAAATGTATCTGCAAGTTGAACAAAACACTCAGAAAATTAGCCAGCTAGACCAACGTCTCGACCACTTTGAACAATATACTCGCAGATGCTCACTGAGAAAATGTTATGAAAATTAAAGACGTCGCACAGGCCGATATAGAACATACCTACAGAATATCAGATAAGGTGGTACTGGTTAAACTTAAATGTTTTGATATGAAAAAACATATTTTTAAGTCTAAATCCATATTGAAAGGTACTAACTTTTAGATAAAAGAAGATCTTACGCCCCAACGCTATCAATCAGTCATTGCACTGGCTAAAAAATTCGGACAAAGAATGTCTGGACAATCGACGGAAAATTCGTTTTTTATCAAAGGTAGGATAATGAAACCCACCATGGATGAAATTCAAGCCCTGATTGAGGAAATGGAAGAAGCTCACCAATCGTCATGAAATTTTGAAAACACATTTGATTCAAGTAACATTATTTATGGAGGCCTGAATCTTCACTTATTCTTTACATTGTTTTTGCCACGATATGTTTAACATTTTTATGCTAAATTTTTGTTTTTTGTTTCTGTTTTTATGAAAGTTTCGTTTTCATTTAAATTATTTTTTGGGAAATCTGATTCCGCAATCTCTCTTTTTATTTTTATTTCATACGATATAGGTACCAACGTTTTTGTCACTGTATAATGATAAGGTGAAATAATTTATTTGATATTATATTAGGCTGATTCTATGAGTGCATTAAATGCACTCTCTTTCTTTGATCGTTTTGCATTTGTTACCTCTTCTTGACTGTAAATATTCTTTCAATAATTAGAATAATATGTTGGAGGTAGGCACATTCATTACTATGATTATTATTCTTTATTATCATTGTTATTATAAATGTACATGACATTGTTCATTTGAATCACACTTGGTTGAGTGGAAGAATAGCTATGAGCTAAACTCCGCCAAGTAAAATAAAGTCCATTTATTATTATTATTATTCCTCATCTTATCTTATTCGCTGTATAAACCAGTGTGAAATGTGTTGAAGATATTATTGAATTTAAAATTGTCAAGATCGTTTCCACAGGGATAGTTAGGAAGGTTACCGAATGTAAAATTGTTTTTTATGTAGATTATCTAGTCTTGGAAGAATATTTTAGATGAAAGGAAGGACTATCGAGGGGACAGTTAAAAACAAAATGGAAGAAATTTAATGGACGCTGAAGAATTTTACAATTTTTTTATAATAATTATGAGAATAATAACCTATATTTATTCCAAGAAAAATCAATGTTCATGGAAAGACGAATGGAAAAAAACAGTAAAAATAAAATTATAGATTGAAAAAACTAAAAAAAACTAAAAAGTTGAAAATAATAAGAATAAAGTCATTGACCATTTCCTCTTATGTAAAAAAGCGTTAGGTGCTTAATATCAGTTATCCCAATATCATAATTTTATTACAGAAGAGAAAGTTTTTTGGTCAATAACTTTATTTTTATTATTTTCAACTGTTTAGTTGTTATATATAAGCGTGTTTTTTTAGTTTTTTCAAACCATAATTTTATTTTTAGCTTTTTAGTCCATATTGCTAAAGGATACTAAGAAAGACTACGGGAGAAAACCTCTTCGATTTATTCATTCAAATGGGATGGAAGTTTTTACGAAATTATGTTGAATGAGATGCATGCTGCAACTTGGTGAATCTACGCACTCCTCATATTTATCGTTCATGGAATATTTTTTTTAATTTTGGAAGATTGGTCATATTTTGTAAATTTTAGAGTTTTTGGAACCAGGTCAGTTTCAAATTAAAAATTAATTAATTACTTAAGTAACGTTGCTAATTCTGACTTAACTACATTGCCAATTAAACATTCATATTAATAAATAAAACTAAGAACTTTTTTTTTCAATATACCGATAGCAATTTCCGGGATAGTTTCCCAACCGCGATTACAATATCTACTTATGTGTTTTTTTTGTTTACCATGTTATTTCCGCATGCAGTTCCCTCCAGAGCAGGATGTGAGGTCCATGTATACCGCTCCCTTTCACAATGCAAATCTCTGCACACATCGTTCAAAGGTTGTTGGGACGAATGTTTGCTACCTCTTCCATATTTGAGCATACCTAAAAAAATTCTCAATCCAAACAATTCCAATAAACTGAATTTATTTATCTAGTTTCCACAACACCTTTTTCGTCAATATATTATGAATGAATATAAAAGTTTGGAAAAACAATCTATAATTGGACTACTTCAGTAGTGTATCCAATGTATTATCGCATTGATGTCAATAGCACAGCATATATACAAACATTCTATCTAGAAAACAATATCGAAAAATATATCAAATTGATTGAAAAATTATGAAATAAATTGGAAAAAATTCGTTGTGGAACACCAATATTTTGTTCTGATGATTGACAATAATCTGAATTCTCAATTCAGAAGAATAATTTTTTTGTGTATTTATATACATATATAAACACAAATGCATGATCTGTGGATCAATACATAAAGCAATATAAATCAATTTCAAAAAATTATAGGAAAACACCTTCATAAATAAATTATTTTGTTATACTAAATCAACTAGTAAACTTAAAACAAAAAATAATCATTCTATTTGAAAAATATCGAAATTTAAACAATTAATAATTTACCTATATAACATTTATTCAAATAAACGAAAGAATAACCCAATGTAACTTTAGTACAAAATGTACAGTTTAATCAGTTTCATATTATGTTATAAATATTAATAACCAACTGTATATCAAGATAGGTGATCATACTAATAGAATAAATGAAAATCATTTTAAAATTACATATTTAAATTGAAAATCAACAATTTGGTAATTTTCGTATTTCGATTCAGCATCCATGTTTTTGATATTCTTATTAAAAGACTTTTTTCGGAATTTTTTTCATTTTTAGTTTAAGTGGAGTATTGGTTTCGTGCACATTTGACAGATGGTTGACATTGGAGATAAAACAACTTCACAATTCCGCTTGTCAAAGAACGTTTATTCGAAATGTTCACTGTTTTTATTGTGTTTAGAGTGAAATATTGTGACAATAGACCAGACAAAATATTATTCCAGTTTAGATGATGTTCACCTGGACCGATATAAAGAGAAATGTTTTTCTTGCATTTTACAACAGCAATATAAAGGCATGATCATCTACGAATTAAACAATAACATATGTAATCCAACTACTGATTTTTTTTTTAAATCGGTAAAAATGTTCAACTCTCCAACAAAAACAAATCGGAAAAATGAGATTGTTTTACCTCCAATGTCGACTATCTGTCAAATGTGCACGAAACCAATATATTTTTATTCCTACATCAATCCAATGGTGTTGTATAATTAATGGGGGAATTTTTGTGTAGAAAGACATCTGTTTCTATTGAATCCTTTGTTTACTTATTTGGATATTATTCCATTTTAAATTTTGATCATAATATATATTCATAGATATTTCACATCAATTTTAACTTGTTTAATTTCGATAATTTCATATCATTCTTTATTTTTGAGTAGTTGAATTATATTTTCGGATTCATAGATAATGATTTTTTCAGTATATTGAGGATGTTTATCTTTAAAACAAGTGAATATAATTAAATGTGTTTCATTCAAATTAAAAATCAACATATAAAAATCGAAATAATTATTCAGAACCGATATATCAGTTTTTGCTTTAACAACTGCTTCTTCCTATGCAGTGCCATACAACTCGGAATTTTACACCAAAATTCCGACTTATAATTCGGAATTTTTAAATAAATTTTACTAGAACTTGTTCAGCTTGGAAATTATGTTTCTAATAAGCTAATATATGTATTATTTGTTGAAATTGACATTTTTAAGAACTTGGAAATATTTGCTTTTGTGGGTGTTTGAAAGAAAAAACCCAGCCACCATTTGCTAGGATTATGTGATAAGTGTGTTTACATTTTGATCTAATAAAAAAAATGTATTTGAAATGAACTTCTCACATTGTTGATTGGCATCAAAACGTTCTCCTGGTAAGGCTCCTTCTGCGCTGTGGTCCAATTTACCAGCTGAGCTTCCGTGGTCTAATAAACATCTCGACTGGGGGGTACTAGAACACATATAGATAAAAATATATTTTCAGAAAATAACACATTTTTGAAATTTCTAAGAAACATATTTCAAATCTATTTTTTATCATTTTTTCAACTTGCAGTTGCATTAGAAACTTGAGATTTGGTCTGCTGTAATGATAATTTCAGTCCTACAGTTATACAGGGTTTGCCAAAAGTGGTACCAACTTTTTTATTTCAAAAGAAACCCACTTTTTTTTCACATGTTCTCAAAAATTACCACCGTAGTATTTTACGAAAAATATGTATGTCGCAAACCATTGAAAATTAGGTTAGCGAAATTCTCCGGCCGTTACACCGTCTGGCTTCTGCGAGAAATACAACGCAGGGGCGTACTGTACTTATTTTCGTAAATATACTTTAATTTCATATTTATTTCAGATATCATGCTACATGTAAGGTACTGTTATTTCTACGAAATACTCACTCTAAAAATTTCTGTAAATATCTCTTACTGCAAGATGACCATGTTATTTTTCCGCTGCCCAATGTTGGAGACATTATATAGCTGCTAGGGTCACAGTCATTCTCCGCGAGAGGGCCATCATGTCTCATTCCCAAACTGAAAAAAGTATTTTGGTTAGAAACGAACTATCAAAATCTTCATGATTATTTAAACATATACTTGGTGTCAACGACATTTGAGATCAGTCCTCTATTTTGTCATTGCATTCCTAGAATATTTCAACAAGGCGAGTCAGGACTAATGTACTTGCCGGTAGGTATTAGAACTCTGAGAGAATTGGTACGATCTTGAGAAAGACTACAAGCCGTCCTGATGATTGGGAAACCATGAAACAACTGTAGGTGGATTGGCTTTCTTGGAATCGTAACAAATCTCTCTTCTTTCGTTATTTGTTTTGCGTTACTCTGAACGAACGATGAGTACGACTTTTGGTATTGGATTGGCCTATACTGACATCTGTTGGTGACCTATTGATGTGCACGAATTTTCGTGTCATTGAAATTCCACGTCATTAGGTCTAAGCTTCACCCCACGAATTCTAGGTGTCACCTCTATAATTTTGTGCATTTCACATTTTCATATTTGCCAGTAGGTATTGGAACTCTGATAGAATTGGTACGATTTTGAGAAAGACCACAAGTCGTTCTGATGATTGGGAAACCATGAAAGAGCAGAAGACGGATGGTGGCTTTCTTGTAATCGTAACAAATCTCTCTTCTTTCGTAATTTATTTTGCGTTACTCTCAACGCACGAGGAGTACGTCTTTTGGTGTCGTGGATTGGCCTATACTGACATCTGATGATGACCTATTAATGTGCACGAAATTTCGTGTCATTAAATTTCCACGTCATTAGGTCTAAGTTTCACCCCACAAATTATAGGTGTCACCTCTATAATTTTGTGTATTTCACATGTTTATACTTGCCGATAGGTATTAGAACTCTGAGAGAATTGGTACGATTTTGAGAAAGATCACAAGCCGTCCTGATGATTGGGAAACCATGAAAGAGCTGTAGGCGGATGGTGGCTTTCTTGGAATCATAACAAATCTCTCTCCTTTCGTTATTTGTTTTGCGTTACTCTGAACGCATGAGGAGTATGACTTTTGTTGTCGTGAATTGGCCTACACTGACATCTGTTGGTGACCTATTAATGTGCACGAAATTTCGTATCATTAAATTTCCACGTCATTAGGTCTAAGCTTCACTCCACAAATTATAGGTGTTACCTCTATAATTTTGTGCATTTCAGATTTTCATACATGCCGGCAGGTATTAGAACTCTGAGAGAATTGTTACGAATTTGAGAAAGACCACAAGCCGTCCTGATGATTGGGAAACCATGAAAGAGCTATAGGCGGATGGTGGCTTTCTTGGAATCGTAACAAATCTCTCTTCTTTCGTTATTTGTTATGCGTTACTCTGAACGCACGAGAAGTACGACTTTTGGTGTCGTGGATTGGCCTATACTGACATCTGTTGGTGACCTATTAATGTGCACGAAATTTCGTGTCATTAAAATTCCACGTCATTAGGTCTAAGCTTCACCCCACAAATTATAGGTGTCACCTCTATAATTTTGTGCATTTCACATTTTCATACTTGCCGGTAGGTATTAGAACTCTGAGAGAATTGGTATGATTTGAGAAAGACCACAAGCCGTCCTGTTGATTGGGAAATCATGAAACAGCTGTAGGCGGATGGTGGCTTTCTTGGAATCGTAACAAATCTATATATATAGCTCTCGAAAATTATTTGTTCTGTAGTGTCCCGCTGAATAATTTTGTTATTTTCTATATTTCATATTATTGATAAGGACGAAAAATTGAGGAGTTACTTGAAATAAAAATCATGGCATACAGAAATGAAAACCTGAAGGTATATTACCCGGATGAAACATATATTAATGACATCCAAAGTCTTGATTCAGAAGGTTTATATATATATATATATATATATATATATATATATATATATATATATATATATATATATATATATATATATATATATAAACCCGCATTACTCATTTGAATGTAGTTCATTAGTTCATATTGTTAATTGTTAAAAAATAAAAATTAGATTTAAATTAAATTATGATATTATAATAGTATAAGTGGTATAATTGTAGTAGTATAGTAGTATAGAATAAGATTTACTTGTTATAAAATTATTGTAAACAATTGCATAAATCTAGATTGAAAATTAGATTTAAATTAAATTATGATATTATAATAGTATAAGTAGTATAATTGTAGTAGTATAGTAGTATAGAATAAGATTTACTTGTTATAAAATTATTGTAAACAAAATTGGGGTTCACCCGTATATAGATAAGTGAATAAATAAATATATGTATGTTTTTTCGTAGATTTTCGCGGGTATAATATGTTGATATAGTTTCTCGGGTTTCTGTCCGCGTTCTGTGTTCTTGGTCCTCAAAAGGTCTGATTTCACGACGTTTCGACAAATTCACATTTACCATCATCAGGTGATGTCTAGAAATTCGATTGTTTTGAACTCGACTGATGTTTTCGGGTTGTGCTCCTCAATGGTAGTTAGTCACGTGTCAAATTCACATGGCAAATGGGAATTTGCCGAAACGTCGTGAAATCGGGCCCTTTCGAGGACCTAGAACACGGAACGCGGCTAGAAACATAAATATATTATATATATATATATATATATATATATATATATATATATAAACAGTGGGGAATACAAATTTTCAGTCTTTATTTTTAATATATATATATATATATATATATATATATATATATATATATATATATATATATATATATATATATTTATATTCTCTATGTAAGGAAAAATGTTTGAAAGTAATAAAGAAAATCGGATAATCATGAACATTTACCAGGAATGGCAATTCACTACAGATTCGAAAACATACATCCAAGTTATATGAAAAAAGTCCAACATACATGGAAATAAAGTTCTATAACCAGCTACCCAAAGACATTAAAAATGAATCGAATTTTTTTGCGTTCAAAAGAAAACTGAAGGACAAAAAGTTCAATGATTTATGTGATTTGAATGCTCTACTGTTTTATACAAAATGTACTTTTGTGACTTGTCTGATATCACTATTGTGATCTTAAGGATGAATAAACTATTTTTATTTTTTATTTTATATATACATATATTGCAAAATCATCTTTGCAACTTGAGATAATGCCTCATTTATAATACCCGATTATCTGATACTACAACGACCAGTGAATTCAGGAAGTTTGAATATCTTGAAATTTCTTCATTAACCCAGGAAATGAACTGCCAAGATCAAGACAAATACATAAATCTCGATATTAACCGTTTTAATAAACCAATACAGGAAATAGGCGTGATGACAAAATGTCGTGATGAACTGAACTAAACGTTTATTGATTAATAATGTTATATGTATTTTGATTAGATCTTACTTGTGTCCAATTTCGTGTGCTACCACGTACACGCTTTCAAAATGTCTGCCTTCGTTGACTGTACAACTACTTGTTGCAGTGCACATGCCAGCCACTGGTGCCAAACCTGAAATGAAAAATAACGAAAATTGAGGCCTCTTCGGATTTGATATAACCGGAGAAAAGGATACGAATGTGGTTGAACCAGGCATTCCAGATACAATCACCATTGAAACATAACATGGTTCAGTTTTTTGTGGCAGGGTAAAAACCAAACTGTTGCGGTTTTTTTCATAGTACGTCAATCGGAAGATAACTATGTCTATCCGGATCCAATGTATGTATTTTTGTGATTTTATAAAATTATCGTTCAGACATTGGATTTAAAATCACCCCATATATTCAACAATTTGATTCCGTTCCTACTCACCTACTACTTGATTTGAAATTTTTCCATGTTTTCCTCGAACATACAGGTCTAATCCTGTCAAAATGAGTGCATGATCCCAGTGCAGTGGTTGACTATCACCTATGGGGTTTTTCGTTTTTTGCCAGTTGCAGAAATTGGACAGGAATCTATCTATATCCGGGGGTCTAACCAGTCCTGCCACTTCTTCCTTCAATATCTCGAGCCTCTTCAACACGAAGTTGACCGGCCTTCCGAGGCTAGGATCATGATAGAGCAATTGAACCTGATGAAGACAGAGTTCGTGTTTATGGTTAACAGTTTAATTGACACTGCAATTAATAAGATGAGGTTCGAAAACATGAATGTAATTTACAGCGGTTTTCTGTGTGTACATATCAGAGAACTATTTTTTAGAATGAAAGTTGTGAAGTACAAAAAAAATTAACATCCGACATATAGTTTGCCAATATTGGTATGAAAATAAAGGATTATCTTCCTTCAATCCTTCATGAGCCGTTATTTCAATACTACTTGACCAATTTGGCCCATCTACGATTGATGAAATTTTGTTCTATTCAGTTGAAAAATTGAATGATGCGGCCTCCAGTTTTGACAAATTTATTTTCATTTATATATATATATATATATATATATATATATATTATATATATATATATATATATATATATATATATAAATAAATAAATTTAGATATAACGACTGAAAATTGGTATGAACAGTGGGGAATAACACATTATGAATAATATAAAAGATTTGAACATCCTAATTGACAAAAATAATGGTAAGAGTTTACACGCAATTCATACATTCAATGAAAAATTAACCAAGAAAATGTTAAATTTAGAAATCAAAGTAACATATAATGACCCCAAATCATCTGAAATATACTTTTCGAAACTTTCTAACTTACTCATAACAAAACTACCTAATGATATCTGGATAAATTATACAGAAAGACAAACGATTTCCTACAATAAAGTATTCAAAGATATAAAAATTAAAAATATCAACAAGATAAATAGATTAAAATTTTCTTTCCAGAATGATATCAAAACAAAGAGCACTTGGCTAAAAAATCTGACTGATATGATTATACCGAAGGATATTGAACATTTTCTTGCTTTGGGATTCAAATTCAGTTTACCTCTTACTACAAAAGACGTATCGAAATCAAAACTTTTGTCTGATATCGAATCACTAATAAGTGAATTCAATAATGAGAAAAAATATATTTTCAGAGCAAAAATAACAAATATGGTTCAACCTAATCTTTTCTAGACATGTTTTTTGGGTAACCTTCCACAGTCTGAAAATGAACATTTAATCAAGAAAATCTATACAAGTGTAGAAAGGGCAAACTAATTAGTTCACCCCGATAAGTTATTGCGCTCACCAAATTATATTTCCCATAGAAAAATGATTCAATTGGTCAATAACTTGTCATTTTCTGAATTTGCCTATCAAAAATTTTTTTTTTAATTCAAAAGGCTCCATATAGCCTTATTTCTTCAGATAACTGATACTTGAATTTATATAGCGATTTGAGTTTGAAGAATGATACTTCAAAAATGTTTTTCACGTGTTCATCGAAAGACAAAGGGCTATCTATGGTTACGCCAAGATTTTTAGCACTAACTACCCAGTCAATGTCTGCGTTATCGAGAGTGGGCCTAAAATTTCTTTGGGTTTCAACTTTTTGTCCCTGAGATCCTATGCATAGAGCCAAGGTTTTATTTGGATTGATTTTCAGTCCATGATGCTCCGAGTAAAGGAATGTTTTATGCAAATCTGAGTTTAAATTAGCTACGCAACTTTCTGTATCAGTGTTATGGGAAGACAAATATAACTGTATATCATCTGCGTATAGATGTACCTGACAATGTGATAGGGAAGTGCGGTAATCAAAAATAAACATTGAAAATATCAAGGGCCCCAAAATGCTTCCCTATGGTACACCTGAAGAGGTTTCTTTTAGGGTTTACCATGAGTAATCATCCAGTTTGACCCTCTGTGATCGGCCTGTGAGATAGCTGGTCATCCATTTAAAAGAAATGTCGTCGAATCCTATGAACTTGAGTTTGCCAATGAGCAAATCGAAATTTACTTAATCGAAAGCTTTGCTTGGATCATGTAGGTAATATTTGCTGACTAGACTAGGGATATTGGGGTAAGCAGCAATGAAAAAGTAAACTCTTTAAGGTTTAACCAATGTCTCATTTTTTAGCCTTAGGCCCTAAATTTAGTATTGAGCCATTAATACCGAAAGATATATCCATAAAGAATATCTAATCTGATATCTGAAGATATATCCGTGAAGAGTATCTAATCTGATGTAGACTACATCACTTCCACTATCACTGAACCTCGTGAAAGAAATATCACTATAGCAGGAGCAACTAATATTATAACAAACTACATCCAACATTTTAACCATAACTCAAGCCTACGGACTCTTTTCTTCAAATCCAAGAAATTCTTGAAAGACAATCTAATTTGATTCTCACACAATCAGACAAAGGCAATGTAACTGTCATAATGGACAAGGATCAATATCTCAAAACCAAAAGCCTACCTCAGCAATTCAGAGAAAAGGCAATGAATTAATTAAAGTCATGAATACAACACACAAATGGATGAAGTAATGAAAAAGGAACTCACAAGCTATAATGGTATTTCTTCAAAATTCTATTCTCTACCCAAATATCATAAGCCCATCCTTTCAGTCAGACTAGTGGCTTCTATAGAAGCCCCCATTGAAAGCATAGCCTATTTTTTGACATAAAGCTGGATTTATAGTAAGACGGACTGTAAATGTAGACGCACTGCAAAAATATCAACTATAGAATTTATGTAATCTTGTTTATAAATGAACGTAAACGCATGACATAACGTAAGTGAAATGGACTAGAATGGAAGAGTTGGCCAACTTTCATCTTTCACACTACGTTTCTTACGTCCGGCCAATCAAAATAAAGAATTATGTGTGATGTTTTTTACAAGACCTAATAATTCATTAAATACAGGAACAGTCATTCGCGTATACTTAGAAAATTGATCTGGATCAACAGTCATCATCTTTGAAAAATAATTATAGGCATTCTCTACTTTAGAGTAAACTAAAAACACTTCACTACGATTTTCACAAAATTGGTTAACGAAACCCACGACACGTGTTTCGGTATACTATAGCCTTTTCAAGTGTAAACCAATTTTGTAAGAATCGCAGTGAAGTGTTTTTAGTCTAATTATGATTTTCATCAAGTATCGGCCGCGTCTATTCAAAATTGTCTACTTTTCTGTTACGGTTTATGGGTCTTGTTTTATAACGTCTTGGTCGCCCAATTATTGTTCTTCGAGTTGGTCGACACTTTTCCAATGCTACTGCACACAACAACAGTCCCACGGCACCAAGAAGCATACTTTCATGTATTTCATAATCCATTGTGACAAGGAAAACGAAGCATAGATAAATATTTAGAATATAAAACAAATCCAAACCAACACAGGTTGTTTATGATTCGTAGGATATGTTGAATGTCACTCATCACCTCTACCCATGCGCAAAAATTCCGTTCCGTCGATTTATAAATTCAATAATATTTTACAGTCCGTTTGTAACGTATACAGTGCGTCTACGTTTACAGTCCGTCTAACTATAAATCCAGCTTTAATTTTAACTAACGCATACAACTTTGACAATGAATATTATATAGACCCGTTTGATGTCACTAATAAATTTAATAATTCAACACTTCCAGACAATTATGTTCTGGCAAATTTAGATGTCGTGTCCCTTTTTAGCAATGTTTATTTGGATGCTTGTATTAGAGCAATACACAAAAATTGGGATCGTATTAGTAATTATTGTAGCATTAACGAAGAGACATTTTTGGAATTGTTGACTTTCCTTTTTGATAATACATATTTTTCTTTAAATAATAAAATGTATAAACAAACCTTTTGGTACCCCAATGGGGGCCTCTATTTCACATATTTTAGCAACGTACGTTATGGATGATTTGTTAGACAATGTTATTCCAGTTTTATCCAGTTCAATCTGAACTTCATAAAAAAATATGTTGATGATATTATATTAGCATTACCGATTTATGGTGTGGATGAGATTCTCGATACCTTCAATGGCTACGATCCTCATATCCAGTTCACAATTGAAACTGAGATCAGAGAAAATTCCGTACCATTTCTTCATACCATACAAGCTGTACATCATAAAATCGAAAAATGATTACGAAAAAATTTTCGGATAGACATTCCTTCTCTTTCTTATTAGTATATAATAATGATAATAATAAACACTGCATTCTCTGTTTTCAAACATAGTACTGTTATTTCATCTTTTAAATTTGAAATTTCATTAAAAAAAATGGGAAGCACATGAAATAGGTTTATTTTATCCGAACAGCCTCTCTACGACTATTTAACAATACACGATTGTAATAACGTAAACAAGTGCAATTGCCCCATTATAGAAAAAACACCCAATATGAAATATCTCGGAATTATACTGGATCAACATCTACGGTGGGATGATCAAGTGGCCCATGTAGTAAAAATGATCAGACAACTGGTCCATAAATTCTATAATATCAGAAAGATTTTAAACAAAAAAAATCTTTTAGTACTATACAACTCCCTGGTTAAATCAGTTATTGGATACTGCATAACAGTGTGGGGAGGTTTGTACGATAATGCATTGAGTAAACTACAATCAACTCAAAATTCCTTATTAAAAATAATAATAAAAAAAAAACTTCATTCCACCGATCAGCTCTACAAGGATGTTGAAACACTGGATACAAGAGGGTTATATATATATATATATATATATATATATATATATATATATCAGTCACTTATCTGGATGTTCCATGATAAACAAAAATATACGACTCCTAAAACCAAGCAAACTAGATTCGCTGAAAATAAGTCTTTAATATTACCAATTTTTCGGAAAGCACATACACAACGGTATATATTTTTTTACGGCCCAAAACTGTACAATTTTCTGCCACATGACATAAAAACTATAAACTCCTTGCCAAAGTATGAAAACACTATGAAAACATTTATATATGAAAATAAAAACCTGCTAAAAATTTTGTGAAAAAAAAGCCTTCTCTTTTGACTGAAACAAACTCTCGTCACACACCTCATTCTCTCTTGCCGTCGCATTTCTTTCTATTTTTATTTTCTTTTCGCTTCTTTTTTATTTTACTTTTTTGTTTTCATCTCTTTCTCTTCCCCGTGAAATTCTCAATATTGTGGTACCTAATTCTGTTACCGCTAATCTTGACGAAAGAAACACTTAAACCACTTCAAATTTATTTCAAGGCCACAACACAATCAATTAAATTGCTTAGGTGGGTTGTCTGTTTTTGAAGTGGAATATAATAATATTTAGAAATTATAACATGTAAATTCTGTAAATTATGGTATGTGAATAAATGAAATGAAAATACCAAGATTATACGGACTACAGAAAACAAGTTACTGGTAGATTGGTATAGGAAACCATGCAGCTCAGGTAGATACCTGAATTACCATTCATATCACAAACATTCTATGAAAACAAATGACATTAAGAGTACTGAAAATCTCAGATCCTAAATTCCATAAATAGAATTGAAACATCTCCTTTTCTTAGAAAATGCATGTCTAAAAACTTTACTTAATAACATTATATATAATACTTCGTCTCACTTAAACACATTGTCTCGAACAACAATGAAACTAACCTACTCAAGCCCCTACTCAAGTTTTTACACGCTTTATATTAGCTTCATTTGTATGTTTGTTTGTTTGTAACCGACTCCTTTGGGCGCGATTTTGACCCCCTTGAAACGGTCAGATTTCATTCAAACTTTGTAGATTTATCGAGGACCGATGACAATACACTATTTGATAAGTTTATTCCATTTTTTAGTTTGCAAAAAATAATAAAAATAATAGTCTAAAAAAAAATAAAAAAACGCGCTTTTATAAATAAACCAAACTAGAAAGTAGTAAATAAATAATATTTTAAAAAACCAAAAAACACATTTTCATAGAAAACCAAACTAAAAAAATATAAAATGAGAAAAAAATTTATTTTATTGAAAAAAAAAGCGTGGGGTACATGGTATCGCCTCAGCCAACAATTACCTGTGATCTGAGACATTTCTTACTTTACTGCCCTAGGTATGTAATGTACTATATAATTATAGATACCATGCACCCCACGCTTTTTTTGAAATAAAATACATTTTTTAGTTTGGTTTTCTATAAAAGCGTGTTTTTTAGTTTTTTCAAACTAATATTTTCACTTCATTACCACATATAAGAGAGATCACACCTAAACTCTACAGATTATTTCACAATCCTGAAAAATTTAAAATATCATATAAACAGTTCTAACAATCAGATCAATTTATTCTAAAGTTAAAGATAAAACTCCATTACTTTCAATGTCGAATGTAATTTATAGTATTCCTTGTCATGGTTCTAATAAACAATATATTGGTCAAACGCAAAGATCATTATCGAACAGAATAATTTCTGATAAAAGTGACTGCATATTTTAGTTTACCTTCTTTGACAGCAAATAAATAATATTATTTTAATTATTAATAATTTCGGATTATTTACATGAAAAAATCAATGACTTACTGCGTTTATCATAGCTAGCACGAATCTAATCAACCCCCTTTCAGTATCTACGGGAAAATTGCTCTTCATGTGCTCAAACAGGTCCTTATCCACAAAAACCGCAGTTTCGACAAACGCTGGAGCCCCTTCAGGAAAACTTTCCCGTTTAGATCTCCACCTCCTTGAGGTATTATCATCAGTGATATCGGCAGGATCATCTTCATTGGAATGAGTACCACGTTTGAGCCTTCTCAATGTATGATCCAACACATTGTCTTCTATATCATCTTTATAGTTGATTACATTCAACCGACCAGTCGGAATACGATCTAAATATGAGCTAACTTTGGCATCTCTAGTGTCTTTGGTTTCAGCTGCATGATGATTGGGCAGAGGAATCTGAAAGTGTGGGCAATTCCCTGAAGCCGGGTGAAGGGTTATTTTCTCGAGGCTTTTCTTGATGAGTATATGGGGGTTGGCAGTTTCATTGTGGAATCTATTTGGCAGTGGATGGATCACAAAAAAGTCTTTATCGGTCAGGTGTACTATTCCTTGCTGAAAATTGAAATAAAAGTACTGTTATTGTCAAATCGGCGACAATAGCATTCAGAATGAATCCAACAGAGGATATATTCAGGGTACATTGATATTTCATCTTTTCGTGGCAAATCGCAATACGATTTTTGAAGGTTCTTTCTTCTAACAATTGATCCTTCTTGTTATCATGGCAATGTTACTGCACCACTATATTACATTTTAGTATTACAAAAACCCATACAATTTATTGAAAATATTCATAAATTATTTCAGGGAAAGATATTTTATGACATAAAAATGGAAACTTGATGATACAATTACGATCGATTTTCACCAACAGTCATAATTCTCTGATAGTATTGGATTGGAAATTATCATTTGATATACAGGCTGATTCAAAAGTACTTTGACAACAGGAGGAGATTCTTCACAATATTCTAATATGAATTGTCCAGATAAATATATGTCCGGAAACGCTTCGTTTCCAAGATAAAGGGTGTTAAAGTTTTATTTTTATTTTCGTTTTTTTTTAAATAACATTCGAAACACTGACCTTAATTGAACGAAAATTTGTATTGGGGGGCGTCCATAAATTACGTGAGGTGTTTAAGGGGGGGAGGGGGTCGAGTCAAATCTCATCTAATCTTACGTTGGAGAGAGGGGGGGGGTCTCGGCAAATATCACGCAATTTTTTTTTTTATTGAAACAAAAAAAAATTATACTATTTTGGTCCATTTAATGCAGATTGTACATGCTTAAGATTTAATCTTGAGCGTAATCGCGTAATACGATTAAGATCATTCACTAATTCGTTCGAAAGAAAATAATTTCATTCATACTTCGACGTTATACATTAACTGACTGTCAAACCACCATATTTGTTTTATAGCAAATAGCTCAATTTAATCTGAATTTACGGTACAGTGTAGCCCGTCCTTTGTTTTCGCGCCACTGTCAGCCGAACGCACGACTCGATGAACGAGAGCGTACGAGCTGAGTGGCAGCGACACACGGACAGGTTCCAACCTGCTTTTTTTATTCTTGTAAATGTTTTACTCGACTCAGTGCATGCTCTTACTAATTTAAAATGAGTTATCAAGATTTTTATAACGCATACGTCAAAAGACACGTCTATAAGACGAAGAAGTCCTGCCAGGACGATGTGATAAAATTATGGAATACAGCGAAGCAAAAATTCCCGAAGAAAGAAGAGTTAATACCTACATCACATTCAACATGAGATTGAACGGCTTCTCAGGGAAGCCACTGAGAGAAAAGTTCGGTCTACTTTAGCATTCCTAAATAAATGAGTTACTGTGTACTGTGTGCAAGTGCCAATGGCTTAGAGTGGCTAGATCAGAAAATTTAAAAAAACACCTCACGTAATTTATGGACGCCCCCTTGAGAGGTTTTTTGAGGTGTCGAATTCGAACCTGATGTTGTTATTGCTCTTTCTCGTAGGGGCGCCACCTACACGTCTTTTTCTTTTTGAAGCCTCATAACTTTGAGCTACTTTTCCATTTAGTAAAATCAATTCTTCAATCTACGTGAAATAGTTTTAGCCTAAGTCCTATAAGAAACCTTTAGAATTGAATTGAAAATTTGCATTTCATTTCGATATCGATGCGTGTTGTTTATTCTATTCATTAAGAACTATAAAGATGAATTGAGGAAAGTAAGAGTTGTTTTTCAAGCAGATTATTACTCTAAAATAGTTATTGTATATCATAGGAGCAAACTAGGTCTTCAATACATTTTTGTCGACGAAAATCTATTTCACGCTTCCACGATCATCAGGAAGACCGGAAGAAATGGGAAACACATTTTTAAGAAGCAATCTCACTTGGCAAAGATGGAAAAAGTTAGAATCATTTCTTTTGGAGGGACACTTTGAAATTAGTGTTTTCTGACATTAAAACCTGTCATGGGGTATGGTAGATTGACTAGTCTTAACTAGTCGTAAATAAAAGCACGAAGCAAATTTTTTGTTTCTTTTTACAATAACAATCCAACGCGTTTACGTAAGAAACCCACATTTCGAAAAATCTCACGTGAGATTGGGGGATGGGGGAGGGGGTTGAATAAAATCTCACGACATCTCACCAGGGGGGGGAGGGAGGGACAGAAAATTTAAAAAAACACCTCACGTAATTTATGGACGCCCCCTTGAGAGGTTTTTTGAGGTGTCGAATTCGAACCTGATGTTGTTATTGCTCTTTCTCGTAGGGGCGCCACCTACACGTCTTTTTCTTTTTGAAGCCTCATAACTTTTTTGAGCGTACTCTTATCACATTTTTTAGTAAAAAAATCAATTTCTCTTTCATATCTACGTGAAAAAGTAGCCTTGTTACAAGTCGCTATAAGAAACCGTTTTCTAGATATTTGGACTTGAAAATTTTAAGGATTATTTGATAATCGATGCGTGTTGTAGTTATTACCATTATTTTGCATTTTTCACAAAAATGCTTAGGAAATTAATTTGACGTTTGAGTAAGTAGTGTTGGTTTTTTGTAGGGGGCGCCACCTATTCTATTTATTTTTACTCGTTAAAAATAGTTATTTTTGTATCAAGGATGCAAAATCTGTATTTGTTTTAATAAAATTTGCAAGAAATATCAACATTTTATTTCAAGAAATTTTGAATATGTAGAATAAGATAAAATAAAGGAAACTAAATTGAATCCAAATAAATTGTTCAAAATGTCCACCTTCAGCGAAGATACAGGCATTCAGTCCTCTAGTCATTGAATCTCGTATCCGCTCAAAAATTATTGGTATGTTTCTAATTGTTTCACAGGCGTCTACTATTCGGTTTCTTGGATCTTCCTCGTTCGCTACTGGAGTTTTATAAACTAGTGACTTCAATTGTCCCCAAAAATAAAAATCTAGCGGGGACCTTGGTGCACACGCCTGGTTAGGTTCTTCTACACCCCTACCGATCCGTCGATTTGGATAGACAGTGTTAAGGAATTCCCTGGCTACAACGCTAAAATGGGCCGGAGCCATATCATGCATAAACCACATGCGGGTACGAATTTCTAATGATACATCCTGAAGTAGTCCCGGCAATTCATTTTCTAAAAAGTCTCTGTAAGTTGCGTTATTCAGTCGGAACGGAAGGAAGAAAGGACCTATCAAGTAATTATCAATTATTGCCGCCCATACATTTATAGAAAATTGATACTGATAATGTCTTTCACTAACTGCGTGCGGATCATAGAGAAACTAAAGATAAAGAGAGTTGTCAAACCTGCAGTAAAAGTTGGCACCACGTTCAGACAGTGGCGACATATCTCGAAACTGGCCGAACTAAGTATAGTTGGTATAACCGATTGAGATAAGGCGGGTTTTTCAAATGTGTTACTTTTATATGATTGATATGGTATATATTTTATAAGTGATCGATTTGCCATTCTTGTATTCCATATGAATGGTTGTATCATATAAAATACAGGAATGGCAAATCGATCACTAATAAAATATATACAGTAATCGATTCGTAGAATCTGTTAGTTCGTTCGTGGTTAACATAAAGTTTCAAAGTAAATCTTTATTTCATGATATCAAGAACAAAATTAAACATCTTATAAAACAAGAATAATAAGTTGAACACTATAAAAACACATTTTATACAATGTACAACTACAGACAAAACAATAATAAAACTCCGAAAAACAACAAAAATAAAAATATTCTTCAGTCGCTTATCATCAAATCAACCAAAATAAAAACATTACATTTACAACAAACCCTCAATAATTTTGTTAATTTATTAGCACAAAGGAGACCATGTACTTCGTACTTCCTCAAATGGTGATAGGAAATGAAAACTGATGGATGGAAATAAGTACCAGTTTGTGAGAAAATTTCTGCAACTGATGGATGGAAATAAGTATCAGTTTGTGAAAAGCAGCTTATATTTTACCTTGTGAAAGAATATTTCGAGGAATTTCAGCGTCAACTCGAATAACAAAACATTCCATTTTCGACGTGGGGTTCATAATTCAAGTCCATGGTATAATTTCTATAATTAATTTTTCGATGACAATTAACAGTAGAATTATTCTGAAATTATTACGTGGTTTGTCATTTTCTGACAAATGTCGAAATTGGAAAATTATCATGTCGCCAGTCGTCTGTTGATTGCGGGCAGCGCCTCCATGCGCGACTGGCCGTACCAAAAACTTGGTGGTCAAGATCGCCAATGTTTCAAACAGTCTCTTTATTTTTAATTTGTCTATGGTGCGGATTTTCCAGAGCCCAAACATGGTTGTTATGAAAGTTTGTGATAGTATTTCGGGAGAAGTTTGCCTCGTCCGTGAAGAGTACATATCTTAAAAATTGAGGATTTCCAGCCAATTTTCTCAAAAACCACTGACACATAGTAATGCGTTGGGGAAAGTCTTGTGGCAAAAGAGCTTGTACCCTTTGAATATGGTATGGATGAAATTGTTGATCGTGGATAATTCTCCAAACTGTGGACTGAGTAGAATTGAGAGCTTCAGCAATTATTCTAGTACTTGTTTCTGGATTCTCCTCGAGAGCGTTCAAAACAGCTTCTTCCAATTCTGGGGTTCGAGTGCTTGTGGTCTTCCAATAATATCAGCTGCCCTCTTAAAGCTACCTGTTTCTGTCAAAGTACGGTGGAGACTGGTAATTGTTGGAGCTGAAGGCAGTACTCGATAAGGAAATCGCTCCCGGTAAATACGTCTTGCTTCGCGCTCATTGCCATCCGCATGGCCATAAACGAAATGCATATCGGCTAAATGAGCATTATTGTTTAAATAATCCATTTTTTCAAAATTAGTGTTTTAAAACTTACCGAAACTTCAACAAAACAACAAAACGTTTAACTGTCACATAATATGTAATTACCAAAACTACTTACTTAAACGTCAAATTCATTTCCTAAGCATTCTTGTGAAAAATGCAAAATAATGGTAATAACTCCAATACGCATCGATTATCTAATAATCGACTTGAAATTTTCAAGTCCAAATCTCTAGAAAACGGTTGCTTATAGCGACTTGTAACAAGGGTAGCTTCTTCACGTAGATATAATAGAGAAATTGATTTTTTCACTGAAAAATGTGCTAGAAGTACGCTTAAAAAAATTATGAATCTTCAAAAAAGAAAAAGACGTGTAGGTGGCGCCCCCTACGAGTAAGAGCGATAATAACATCAGGTTCGAATTCGACACCTCAAAAAACTTCTCAATACCAAATTTCGGAACTTATTTAAAAAAAACGAAAATAAAAATGAAACTTTAACAACTTGTATCTTGGAAACGAAGCGTTTCCGGACATATAATTATTTAGACAATTTATATTAGAATATCGTGATAAATCACCTCCTGAAGTTTGTGAAAGTACTTTTGAATCACCCTGTACATACAAGGTGTTAAAATAATAAATAAATGTATTTTGTTATAAAATAGGAGTATGCGCCTGTCATTCATGGCAGTGCAACAAGTTCAAATACACCCCGCTTAGAGTTCATGAAACTACATGTGTTTGGCTTTACAATACCTTCATAAAAAACTGGTTATAGTTTTGTGAAACACCTGTAGTTTTGTCAATTTAATTAGTGAAATTAGTGTGTTATGTAGTTTTCAATTGTGGATTTTAAGGTGTTTCATTGTCGGTTTTTTACCACTTAAAAATAAACTATGTACTCAACATGTAACGATTCTGAGAAATAACGTTCTTGTTTTGACTCACCACCCCTTTACAGAGACTAAGAGCAGCAGTCGTTCCTCTGAAATAACAATATTTGTCTTCCTCCTGAACGGAGAGAGGATGGGATCCATTCGCAAATGTTTCCAGGACCACAAAATCGTTGCTGAAGACATTCGGGCTTGATATTAAGTGGAGATTGAAGCTGTGGCCGAGTTCTGGAGCGTCTATGAGAACGCGAAGAGCTGGAGACGGATCAGACTTGAGGCTGTTCTCTTCCAAAAAGTTTTCTTCCAAAGGGATTAGAGTTGGGTAGGTAATGACGAAACTGTCAGCTGTAATGAAAAATATGTTTTATTCTTCTATATCCAAGCAATGAAAATATGAAAAGGGGCATTTGCTGCGATAAGTCCATAGTTCAGTCGGCAGGGGAAAAATGGCTGCCGTAAAACATGAGGTTACAGTAGCGATTTTTTAATTCCACGTGATAGGGGGGTTGATCCTGAGTATAACTGTCATACCCAGCTCTGAAACAATATCTCATAGAAAGAAATACAAATGATCAAGTCTCTATCACTTGCACCGGCACCCCCAAAAGAATCAATAATTATATCTTCAGACATTCCTAACAAATTTTATAGTATGTCTCAACAGATGAATTACCTTAAGTGGCCACTTCACACATAAGAAATTCTCTCTCCACATTAAATTATATCGTAACTACTTGCCGCCAATCTCAAAGAAAGGAATAAATCAGAAGAACATAAATTCGTGGGCAGCTATTGGCACATGACCATTCATATGTCACCGTCGGCTTTTCTGTAACCGCAATAAACGCGGTGATAGCGGGAAGAATGAAAGGAACTTAAGTGGTTACGTAAAACCAAGAGAAAATTAATGACCTATTACTTTAACGTAGCATGGCGGCTTTTCAAATAAAAGGAGAGAAGGAATATATATATATATATATATATATATATATATATATAAAGAAAGTTGAACTTGATCAAGCCCCCTTATTCTCCATTCAAGTTCCGCGAGCGATTGAGTTTATAATTCAGAGATAACTCTCACCTATATATTTTTATTCAATGTCGAACTAAGTGAAGAAAAATATACAAGTAAACAGATAGAAATAGTACGAATTCAGACTAGACCAGTATCTCAAGTTTGTTAATAATGTAGTCAAAGCTGATGCATCGTCAAGCTCATTCTCAGTACGAAATATCCTAATTATCATGCAGTAATCCACTATATCGAGTCAGTTCTACAAATATGGGGATCAAAGTCTTTTATACAGTGCTAGTCAAAAGTCCCCTCCCCCCCTCGTATCTTTTGAACGGGTATACTTATAATAATGAAATTTGGAGGGTGGAAATAAACGGATGTAGGCTTCTCAACTGGTCATAACAGGTGACGCAATAGTCATAAATGACGTCACAAGGCCACTGTGACCAATAATTTTAAATGAGACCCTATGGCAAGTGACAGCTCGTTTGAAAGGTATTGAAAATACCTATTCAGTCATACCAATTTTGTTTGGGTTTCGGCTGATTTTGATTGATAAATTGAAGAAATACGAAAATTATAGTTTCGCATTTAATTAATAAAGATTTTAAAGTACGCCTCTGGTTAATTGTCAAAAAGGTTGACGTTTTTGAATTCTCTACTTGTCAAAAGTGTTTATACCTTGAAAATTTACCTAAGCTATTGTTTAACGAGACGTTTAAGTGTTTACATAGGCAAAATGGTACGTACTGTAGCCGACAAAGTAGCAGCTATCTTAATAATTGGTGAATGTAGAAACAATTTCCATGCAGCGGAACGACTGTTTAATGAGAGGTACCCCGATCGCCCTATATCGAGGGTTTATTTGAGGGAGCTTCTTCGGAAGTTTGAAGCATCAGGTAGTGTACAAGATGCCAAACGATCTGGTCGACCAACAATTAGTGATGACAAAAAAATTGACCTAATTGGAGAAATGGTAGTAAACCCTACTTCTTCCACAGCCCAAGTTGCGTCTATCTGTGAAGTCAGTCAAAGGACAGTACATAGGGTGTTGGCTAAAAACAAATTTCATCCATACAAATTAAAAATGGTGCACCAACTTTCAGATGATGACCCCGACCGGAGACTAGAATTCTGTGAAACTATGTCCAATAAAATGAACCAACAACCAGGCTACATACAGACAATTTGTTTAAGTGACGAAAGTACTTTCTTTCTCAATGGAAATGTTAACACTCAAAATGTGAGGTATTGGAGTGACACAAATCCTCACATCTTTCGTGAAAAACATACTCAATTTCCAGAAAAAGTAAATGTTTGGGCAGGTATTTTGGGAAACCACATAGTTGGGCCTCTTTTTCTCAATGCTAACTTGACCGGTGAATTGTATCTGGAGATGTTACAAAATGATATTGAGGCGTTAATTCTTGAAATTCTAGAAGATAATCCAGATGAATTCGACAACTTGGAAATAACGTTTCAACAAGATGGTGCTCCTGCACACTATTACGGTGCAGTAAGACGTTACCTAGATGAAGAATATCGTGGTAGATTGGACGACGAGGTTCGATCGAATGGCCAGCTCGGTCACCGGACCTTACACCATTAGATTTTTTTCTATGGGGGTACTTGAAATCTAAGGTTTACGCTACAGCACCTGACAGTATTGCCATTCTGAAACAACGAATTGTTGAAGAATGTAGGGCAATTTCCGCTGACACACTGGGACGAGTACGACAAGAGTTTAGCAATAGGATGCATTACTGCCAGGAAGTAGATGGAGCACATTTTGAACACTTATTATAAGAACTGGTTCTTAAATCTTTATTAATTAAATGCGAAACTATAATTTTCGTATTTCTTCAATTTATCAATCAAAATCAGCCGAAACCCAAACAAAATTGGTATGACTGAATAGGTATTTTTAATACCTTTCAAACGAGCTGTCACTTGCCATAGGGTCCCATTTAAAATTATTGGTCACAGTGGCCTTGTGACGTCATTTATGACTATTGCGTCACCTGTTATGACCAGTTGAGAAGCCTACATCCGTTTATTTCCACCCTCCAAATTTCATTATTATAAGTATACCCGTTCAAAAGATACGAGGGGGGGAGCGGACTTTTGACTAGCACTGTATATCTATCAGTGCAACATTAATAAATCAAGTATACTTTATACGTCCAAATCATAAAATCTATTTAAACACTGGAGCAAAGAAACGGGAGAGATTCAGAGTGCGAAAGTAAATATTCTAAACGGGATAAAACATCTTCTTGAAAACCGAGAACTAAATGAAAATGTCTACGCGAATAATTCATAAAAGGTGTGCAAGTGGTTCCTTGAATTTATGAGTAAGTACATTGTGAAGTTTTATGTTTGGAAGGATGACACCCCTAGTCCATATTTCATTAAAAATTCTAGTTTAATCATTATCTTATACAGGGGTATGCAATAGTTGATTGTAAAAATAATGAATATATAGAGTAAGAATAAGGTTGATGGTTAATGATTGAAGATTCGAAGTCAGAAATTAACTAGGTTGAATTCCTCTATAATCTTTTCATCTTTTAATTTTGATTGACTTTTGTTTGTATAACCATGACTGTATTTAGAAATATGTTTTATCATATTTATTCATTATTACACCTTGCAGTGCATTATACCATCTGAATTCGAGAGGTAAAAAGGTCTGTGAATTTTAATTTCAAATGAACAACCCACGTTCTACCATCTCACAGGGTGTAGCAGTATGCTAAAGCCGCTCTCAGTAATATCTTCTACGTTAATCATATTTTGATTAACAACACTCTGTATAGCTAAGATTAATTCTTTCGAACAATCTTACAGAAGTAAGGCAGAGTAGATTGATTCATTCATAAAATTTTGTTTTTTAGATTATTGAAAGTTCTTTTATTATGTCAGATATTATTTTCTGTAAGATCAATATTTATGCAAGTTTTTGAGTCAAAGTTGGAACGCATGCTTTTTCTGCGAATAACTAAAAAATTATTGATCCTACGTAAATAATAGTTATGTTGAAAGTTGCAGAGCAAATTTTCTACAAATTTTGTGCCAAACTTTTTTTTTCTATCTACAATAGTTTTCGCACAATAGATAGCCAAACGAAAATTATTTACATATAATGAGACAGATGCACGGAACAGGTAAATTGACGTTGTGGTGGGGTAGTGACGCCATATTGTAGCAGCTGTTAAGACTGGACGTTAAAACCGAAATTCCTCTTCCGTGTAGAGGTACTTAGACTGTAAGCGGCAGACCGTATGCAGTCCTCGTGCTGACGTCACACCATCCGTATACTCCGCGTAACTTAGACTGTGATTTACAACGCCTGCACTCTGCAATGCAAACGTGAATCGAATCCATATTCGGGTATTTCTCTAGACCGACAATTTTACGGTAAGCTGAATGGAAGATTACAAAGTGGACTAATGCGATAAGATTGTATTGGAAAATTCTGGGAAACAATGTCATTCAAATTGGATACAATATATTTAGATAACAATTCTATTTCTTGTGTGTAATTGCTCCCATTAAAATTATCCGATCACTGAAATTGTATACTTTAAAAAAATATATATGAATGAATAAATAATAAAATATGCATTTAATGTTTATGGAGCTATTGATGAACGACATTAACAATGAAACCATACAAGAAACAAATAATGTTTCTTTCCGTAATTGCGGTTACAAGATGATAAATGGTAGGTATAACTTCTCTTAATGTAATGAATTCATTGCATGCTTCCACGATTGTTCTGCAGCATTGTGTACTTTTTTAACATGTGATTTCAAATTATCTATCAGTTTTTTTCTTTTAAAGGTGCAATTGCATTAATTTTCTCTACATGATCTTTTTTAACATACCTCTTACACACGCTAAATGAACGACGATTGTATTTGAATTGCCGGGGGCAAGCGAGAATTTGACGCGAGCCTATACATAGTGTTAATAACACGGAGTGTTACGAATGTTCTGACGTCAGCATGTGGACTTTGTACCTCTGCACGTAATAGGAATTTAGGTTTTAACGTCTAGTGCTCTAAAGGACCTTACGCGCTTGGACCGCCATTTGCTATCATTCTGCGTTGATGCTTGGGTGAACAAGTCATTTCCGTACGTTTTTCGTGAATTTTATATTGAAAAATGAAATGAACAGCTTTTGAGACATTCAATTCCTGTGAGATTAGCTGTTGTACAATAACGTGTAAATATTTCAAAAATCTATATATATTATCTTGAAAAAAGTTATTACGTGTTTTTCCAAATCATTTCTAGCCTTCGTGCTTTAAACCCCCCAGTCTGGGCGACAAGCCTCAGTCCTTGCTCATACGAAGGTGTACGAAACCATCCGAATTGCTGTTCTGCTTGCGGGAAATTTAAAATCATACATCAGCTGTAGGATATTTATGCGACTAGAAGTCGAATATTATCGTTGAGTGGTAATACGTGGAAGAAATTTTTGTTTCTTTTATATTTCTATGTAACGTGTGTTTAGATGATCAAATCCTTTTTTGGACATAATTTCTCCTGTTCTCAGGGAAACATATTGAGAAAAAAAACACAAAATGGTGGATACATGAGATTGATGGCAACAATGATTAATGTTTGTGTTAAAAATATAAAAAAATATGGTCTTCGAAATTATTCGTGTACTTAACCAAAAGTTTCATAAACTTCCACTCATATTGGCTGGAGGCTCCAAGGTGAACCTCAATAATAAAGAAAAATTTTAAGAACTCACGTCCTTTTTATCAGATACAGTTGATTTAAGTATTAATAATGATCCTGTGCAGTTCACAACAAAATACTGTACAGTTGATGCTGTTTTTTGAGATACTTGAACACCATTGAATCTCAAACGTAATGTATCTTATTACAGTTACCATGAGCCAATAATTACCATGATAATATGATGATAAGTTTTTTTTTATATAATTTATAATTCACTATTTTATATCTAACTTTTACTCGATGAAATATTAAATTAAACTTTTTGATTCGATTCTTTACTTAACATCATTTGAGAGAGAGAAAGGTGGCATGGAAGAAACATAAAGCTTTTCCCTTACGTAATGATAAATCTCCATATCGAATTACATTCGGAGTTGGAGGAAAAGCGTAAGAAACCACGTTCCAAATATTTTTCTTGTATATCATGTTCATTTTTATGTACTTATATTACCTCTTAAACGGTTGAGTGGCAACCAAACTATATTACTTTTATAGGCCAATCAATAGAGCAGAAAATGACGAACATATTACCAGGAAACCGACTGTGTCACAATACGAAAGACGAATATGTTTCCTATAATACTCGCAGCTATCACTGTTTAATGGACCTTTTTATGCACTATGTGAAAACACTGTAATTAGAAAGTATATGTGCTAATATCACTTGGGATTTTTTATTTTATTTTTCTGATGGGTAGTTTTTCCATAATCCGGAAAAAAGTGGTTTCGTGACGTCACGTTCACTAAAAGTTGATTTGGCATCGTTGTATGAGTTGAGAATCATGGAATTGTGACGTAATGACATTTGTTATTTGATACTTTGATAGGTTCGTTCGTTTGCTTCACGGAATAGAATATTATCAATCGTTTTTCTCTCTTCAGCTCTTTTTCTTGCATATATCTGATACGACTGATACGAGACACGAGATATGCAGAGAACTGCTGCAAATGAACAAGCTCGCCATGAATGTTTGGTATTGAAAAATTTCGGAAATTATTTTCTAATTTTAATAACTATGAAAATGTCTAAAAAGTGCTATGTGCACGGTTGTCTGAACACCAGTGAAAGTGAATCAAACTTTTGTAAAAAGCGGAAATATATGCTTTTGTGCAGAACATGTCCAGGTGAGTACATCAAGGAACGATCTTTAATTTCACTCAATGCAATTTTGCAAAATCATCGATCAGTACTGTATTTCATATCCAGTCCTATAAACATATTGTTCTTTGGTTCCAGCTGAAAGAAGATACTACGAATTAGGAATATGCTAGAACAAGGGGATCCAAATTTAGGTAAATATTAAGTTACATCACCCATGCACTCCGAATATGGGGAAAACACTTTTCTTACGTGTTTTTGCCTCCTTAACACGAATCCGGAAGAAAAATGCGGCGGTCTCATACCGTTTCAGAGTTACATCGCTTTTTCCGAAATAAATTTCAAGCACCGTTTTCTCGCACAAAACTCACTCAAATGCCTCCTTCTTTTCCAGCATAAACAATACACCTAAATCACTTATTTTCGCACAACTTTGCACAAAATATCGTCGTTTTTATCGAAAAATCCTCCTTCTTACACAGTTGCAAATGAACAATTCTAATTTCTTTGACAGATGACATTTATTTACTTTTTAATTTTTCATGTTGGTAATAAATGAATCGGACTGTGTAAGAAGGAGGATCTTTTCGATAAAACGACGATATTTTGTCAAAGTTGTCAAAAATAAGTGATTTAGGTGTATTGTTTATGCTGTAAAAGAAGGAGGCATTTTGAGTGAGTTTTGTCGAGAAAACGGTGCTTGAAATTTATTTCGGAAAAAGCGATGTAACTCTGAAACGGTATGAGACCGCCGCATTTTTCTTCCGGATTCGTGTTCAGGAGGCAAAAACACGTGAGAAAAGTGTTTTCCCCATATTCGGAGTGCATGGGTGATGTAACTTAATATTTACCAAAATTTATGTTGAAGCAAGATGTCTGTCCACATATCAACCTGAAATGACATTGGTCTGACAATGTTTCATCATAAGTATATGACCTACCAACGATGAAGAAACCCAAACCAAATGAAAACATCACTCCTTCAGCTAGTAAAACTGTGTTGAGTGACATTACATCCATGGGAAATATTTACTCAAGAGTTTCGAATAGTTCTTCTCCTAGCAGTAGCCAAGCTAGTACATTATCCGATTCACCAAAATAACACCACCAAAAAAAATATATTCCTAGTCAGTCTTCATCCGATCCTGATTGTGAAAATATCGAAGGACAGCAGCGCCAGCGCTTATCTATTGCACTTATAGAAAAGAAGAGTAATATTATTTGGGGCTCCCTGAAAATGTTTACCACATTGTGAAATACATTACCAAAATTGAGTAAATTAAATATATGGATGTTCTGATAAGTTTAAAAAAGAAACGGGTTGGGGATGTATACTCTCGATTGGCTGATGACTGATATGAGTAAATCAAGTGTTCACAAGATTTTCACAAAATCTGTGCCTATGATGGCAAATTGTTTATTTATAAGAGCTTATATATTGGCCTGAAATATCTGAAATTGAAAGAAATTTGCCGATCCCTTTCAGAGCTCGCTATAAGAAAGTTAATTCAATTATTGTCTGGAAATTGAAAAACCCTCTGATCCTGTTCGTCTGTCCATGACTTGGTCAGAATAGAAAAAATGCAATACTGTAAAATTTTTAATATCTGCTACTCCAAATGGCACAATACAATTCATTTCAGGAGCATACGGTGGACGAATTCTTTAACAACTTTGTCAATAAGAATAATTTCTCCTATTTTGATTGATTGAAATTCATAAATACTTTGAATAACTAGAATGTGCAGTATTATGTCAAAGTTTTCTAAGGTTTGTTGTCACATTCTCTTCATGAATGCCAATATCTTCAGAAATATTTTTTTTCCATAGCTTTGTAACCATAGGGAAAATTTTTACCATAGAAAATGTAAGCCTGTATTTGTAAAAAATAGATTAGTATCCCTCAACAAAGAATTGGTGTGAAATAAGTAAATAATTTTGCAAAAAATTTACGAAATTTGTATGAACATACTTCAAGTCTATTCATTCTAAATTAATAATTATATTTTCAGTAGTTCAAACTTAATAAATATTTGACTCATCACATGAAGGAAACACTAACAGGTACCGAATATGAATTTATTTATATTATAATACAAACAGACAAAGCCTACATATATATTCACAGTATAATGCATTTATGATTGATTATATCTAAACAATCACGAACGTTTCAACTAAGAACCAAAGTTCTTAGTTAAAAGTTGGGCAACTTTCTAGTCATGGTTCTTAGTTCTTGTACTAGGGGTTCCATAAACGCGCTCATTGATTTGCTAGTGTTGAATCCTTAGTTATTATTTCACAGTTCTTGGGAACGTTGCATAAACAAAGCATAAAAATAAATAAAAGGAGTAATCATCTCATAATCCACCCTTGGCAAATTTTCCGAACCTGCTTTTACGAAGCCTTGTTTCATTATAAACACACCAAATCGTTTATGATATTGAGAAATTAATAAGTTGATAAAAATAAACATTAAATATAACCTCAAATGTCAATATGATTTTAATGGGAACTGTCTTTAACATTTGCGGTGTTGCCAATGGTCGCTCTTCATCAAAAGGAAGGCCCGTTCAGAAACTTTGAATGTTTTAAATAAAGAAAACCCTTGTTGAAATGGGGTTTTTTGTTGATGAGTCTATCAATAAACAGTGTTCAATTACATATTAATGGTGTATATCAAGCAGTGAGCTATATTTTTGACAAGAACAGTAATGCGTGTTTCTGAACGTGGATTATGGAGGGGGTAGTTTTCGATGAACGTGACGTCACGGGTACACTTTGAAACGCAATATCTTTTCGAAATAAAAAATATATGATGGCATTCTAAGTCACTTGGACGTTTCATATGAAATATAATCGACCTATATGAGTTTTGGAATTTTTTTTTCGTAAATATAAACATTTAAGAGCAAATAATCGTGTATTTTTTTCGTTTTTCGCCTGTAACGTGAAAACTAATTGAGCAATCTCGATGTTCTCATCGAATTGTAGAAAATCGATAAGCAAAATAAATGAGCACTAGCACGATGTGATCGGATTATTAGTAACGGAGAAAAACAGAAAAAATCTGCGTTTCTTTGAAAATTAATTTTACCGCCATTTTTAAGTTGTGGCTCTTCGCAACTAAGATGTCTAAAAACCATGGTGTATTCACTTATACCTGTAAAATATTGGAACAAACTGGGGGACACCAGCCCACTTGATAAAAGGAGTTATCTAGAGTTTCAGATGGCGCCGACGTCGTTTCTTGTCATAATTCAGTAAACTTCAATTACAGACCACACAGGGTGTTTTTGTGATTTGTGTCTCTGATCCGTTCTGTGATTGTGCTTTTGTCGCCTTTAAGGTTATGTCAATTCGTTGTGAAATATTTTTAGGTTGATCGATCGATGTAACAGATTTTAGAACAAACTATTCCATGTACTTATGTCAGTGTTATATAGAATTTTCGAAAGGTGTTCCGAAATAATTCTAATTATGAACCGTACCAATTTATTTTGTATGGTTAATTTTCTATTGATACGGCTTCACCGAGTTGGTACTTATGTATTTCTGTCCCATGATAAAAATCTCACGATGGAGCGGATGATGATTTTATGAAGTGCTGTAAATTCATACAATTACTCAAGGTAGTTCCGTCACGAGACAGTTGAATTAGGAAATTATTCTCGACGGAATCGAAAAATTTCAAAGGACTTTGCGATTTGAAACACGAAAAACTAATTTTTTTGAAGGGGGGCACTTGCCCCCCTAATTGCCTCCCCAAAATGATGTCCCCGAAAAATTTCAGACCCGGGCCCCCCTTCCCCCCCCCTCCCTCCTCTTACTGGAAATCATACGTTATGGGAAAAAATTATCGTTTTTCGATAAAACTTCAATGGACTTTTTTGTAGTACTCTTTTTGAAATTTTTTTTTGGGGGAAGAGGGGGGATATCGTTTAAATCGATGGGGTCAACTAGGAGAAGGTGTTTTTTTTTCGCGTTCACACCCTCAAATGGTCCCCCGTCCTTTTTTAAAAAGTTCCCTGGCACAATCCGCATTTCTCTACGACCCCCCCTTTAGGCTGTGCGCTTCCCCGTGGACTATTTTGAATACCGAGAGTAGTTTTGATTATATCTGTCAAACTAGATGGTCAATCACTTTGATTTTTTTTCACAATATCTGTGATATCCTGCTCTAGCTCCTCCTCGTTTTTCATAAACTTCTTAATTTTAGTACTAACGGTAGAATTAATAATGTGCTGTTTGCCTATGCATAGTCCATATGTTACGTGTTAATTGAGTCAACTTCAATTATATATATCTCGGGTTCGGGATGGTGAAACTTGTTAAAATATAGAGGTGTTGTTCACATGTTAAACAATACGTATGCCAAATTTTAATAATTTCCTAATACAACTGTCTCGTGGCGGATCTACCTTAATTCAGCTTTCAAACCAATAAAAGTACGGGAGATGCAATCTCATTCGATTTCTGAAAAATCTATATTCTAGTCTGAAGGAAGTGTTTTGCGACATATCTAAAGCTTTTGACTGTTACGTAAGCCTCATCTCTACAACTTCAGAGGGCGAAGTTTCAATTGGTTCGAAACCTATCTGAGTGAAAGAACCTCTCAGCTTTTGGACAAATTGAGAGGTGTTTACTATTTTATCGCAAGAACTCAAATTACCTTCATATAGCGAAGTGAAAATAGCTTAAAATCATGCATTATTTTGTAATCCTGGAGGACTCTATGGATTTTCCTAAAACCTGATATTACTTAGAAATTGCTTGCAGAAAAAAGTTATTAACTTATATTCGTGCGCTGCTTATTTATTAATTGTTTAAATAATGAAAAACAAGTTTACCCAAATTGATGCTATAGGGGTTTTTGAGGTCGCTGAACCAGAATATGATGGCGTGGCCAGTCGTAAAGGTAGATTTCATGAATGATAATTTGTGATGTGTACATCTCGGGTAAAATTTGTGGAGCTAATGAAGCTCTATCAAACGACTCATAGTTTGCTGATATTGGGTATGGAAATGAAATATTGCGAATTTTTTTAAATCTTTCAACAGTTGCCATTTTGAGACTATTGGACCATTTTCGAAATTAGCCGAGGTATTCATGAGAAGTATTTTTGTTTCATTCGGTTGAAAAATGTGGCCTCCACTCAACAAATTTCGTTATATCCCATATATAGGTTTCAATATTACCTACATTTTAAACTAGAGTTTTTGAAACATGGCCTCAAAATTCAAATTTGTAATTTTTTAAAATTATTCAATATTTTGAGCTCTGTATTTTTCGAAATGAAATTAAATTTTTTTTTCATTGTCATTTTTTTATTTGTCATTTTAAGAGTAATCTGTGGAAATGTCAGATGTTTATCTTGAAAATAAAAAAAAAAAGATAGACAGAATTCTGCTTTGAAGTAATTTCATTTGCGTTCTATTCCTATTTATATGTTTTCACTTTTGAAAACATGACTTCTCATTTTATCAATTAGATCAAGAGTTTTAACAAATTACCTCACGTTTTCGTACGTTAGAAAAAAATATCTGCAGCTTACAGTTTTCATTTGAAAAAAATATTGATATACCTTTTTTATGTACAATCTTCCGTTCATTCGAATGGCCGTATCAGTTTTTTTTAATTCATATATTTTTTAAGATATTCAATAAACAATGTAATTTTGCAACTTATTTGTTAAATAATAAATTAAGCACACACTTTACGGTTGGTAACTTTTTATATGTTGTTCCTCACATCATCACACAGTAAAAAGTTTCCGCAGTCCCCTAACTTTCTGAAGCTAGAATCTAATGTTACTCCACTACTAGTAAAATGACTCGTAATGTATGAATTAATTTGTATCTTCTCTGAACTACATTTGCCCATTGTAATAATTTTTTTCAACTTGTGATTGTAATGTATCTAGTAACTAGCGAGTCAAATCATTTTATTGTTGCTTTTATATCCATTATATTATATATATTTTATATAAACATTTTCCCATGAGATGACAATCTTCTGACTGAAAGTATTTGAAAATTCTAAATATAGTGGATATTTTCTTCCAAAGAGCCATGGGACCCTCTGTGACGGTTCGGAATTCACTAGCCGAAATCAAGATATCTTCATAGAATGAAAAGTCCACGATTACTTGTGAAATTCATGTTTTCATTAAAAAGTTATAATTATCCTAATCATAGTCATTATCGATCTGGGGAGTGGGCCTTGTTCTTCCGAACAACTGCTTGGTTTAGATCACCCTCCTTCTTCGATTATCTCATGCGGGGTGTTACTTAAAAATAAAAGAGAAGCATTTAGATTATTGTTTTCTCCCCTCACCTTTGTTAGTAGGGCTCACCTTCTCCGTAGAAGTCAATCTAAGATAGCTGGAAGCAGCCTAGACTATCGCACACCAGGATTCATCGATTTCTCCACATATTTTATGATATCTACAATGAACCCTCTGATTTTGTTCATGTCAGAAGGTTGTTAGAGAGGTATTAGTCCGGCAGAGATGGGCGGTGAATGACTTGGTGATAGTTTGTATCGGAAAGTTTAATGGAACAATTCATCATCTAGAGACATCAGTCCACTCTCCTACCTTTCCTCATTCCTTCGTGGAAGTTTCCATGATCCCAAAATGGCCATTTGAGAAGAAATCACTTTGAAAAAAGCGCCAGGTAGACTTTAAGAAAAATTTGATTTTTGACAGACACATGTAAACATTGTAGTATGTTTCGAGGATTTCATCTTATTTTCGGTAAGATCCGGTAGTTCTAAATTTTTGATATGTTGTCTAGGATGGTTGTTAAGTGTTTAAAATGCAAAATGCACAAATCTTCCCCCTCCGCACACGCCGCCATATTGAAAAAAACCGAAAAAAATCGGATCTTCCTTCAGATTTTCGCTTATATCTTCGTTTTGGTGCATTTTAGCTCCAAAAGAGTTCCATTCAATGTTGTGAAGAATGAAGTTACGTATAATTTACGTTTTGAGATTTGTTTCTAGGACTGATAATTACGTAGATAAGCACTTTTTAAAAAAAATAAAAAAATTTGTCAAACTTTCAATTTTAAAACGCTGTAATTCAGTTATGGCCTATTCTAGGAAAACAAGTATCTCAATAAAATTTGTAGGACATTTAATTACCTACAAAATACATGTAATATTTTTTTCAATTTCATTCTTTAAAATATACAATTCGTAGCTAAAATGCACCAAAGCGAAGATATAAGCAAAAATCTGGAGAAAGTTCCGATTTTTTCAATATGGCGTTGGGCGCGTAGGGGGGGAGGATTATGCATTTTGAATTTTAAACACTTAATAACCATCCTAGACAACATATCAGAAATTTAGAACTACCGGACCGTTTGTAAGGTAACCCCCCTCTATCTGTCTCTATTCACTGGGTTATTCTGGCATAATTGCAATTTGAATTTTTTAATGAATTTTATTAGAGCAAGCCTGGATGCGTCAAAGGCGGCCCGATTTCAATTTTTCGAAAACATAATGCAAGTAGAAGTATAATACTACAAAACATTCTCATCTTGCGTAATAGGTGAGAAATACTCGCAAACATGACCGAAAAGGGGCAAGCGCGTGAAAGCGGCTGAGTAGCGGGGGTAGAGCAGCAACTCGCCTGTATTATCCCACTACTCAGCCGCTTTCACACGCTCGCCCGTTTTCGTTCATGTTTGCAAGTATTTCCCACCTATTTAGCAGCATTCTAACACAAAATGAGAATGGACGTTTTTAGGGCTATACCTCTACTTGCAATATGTTCTTGAGAAATTGAAATCGGACCACCTATGACGCATCCAGTGCATAAAAAAATTCAAATTTCAATTATGCCAAAACTAATGACCCGATAGCGCCTGAATTTTTTATTTATACATAAAGTACAATGTCGCCAGCTCTACAACTTGAAAAATTGTGGTTTCAATTAATTAAAAGAACGTAGATTTTTCCACTTTTTCCTGTTTTTCTCAGTTAGGCTAATTTTTTGCATTTTAATTTTTTACTATTTGTCCACTGAGAGCATCAAGATTAATTACTTCATTAGTTTTCATGTTACAAGCGAAAAAAAACACATTTTTTTTGCTCTTGAAAGAGCAATGTTAGTTGCGAAAAGGAAACGTAACAGGATATAAATATGGATCCTCTTCCGTATGATGGCACAGTCTGTGTCCTGATACTATTTTTGTCACGAAAATGAAAATTGGCCTATTTATTCGCTATCCTACTCAGTTCGTATTTGACGTAAAAATTCCTTTCCATGTGATTCAGTCGATATCTTGAATGCCGTTATTATTATCTGTCTGACAATTGTTATCGATCGACAGTCCTGAAGGGACATAATTACAATGAATAATTGAGTGAGAAACACATCGATAGTTTTTCTCTAAAGGACACATTTTATTCTTTGATACTTCTTTTACGTGGATGTTTCTTTTGGTTTTCACAGCCGTATTTAGAGCTAACCATCGGGTTGTCCCGATAACTCAATCCAACTTTTTCCAAAAATATTCACAGTATAGGGTATTCCACAAACTTAAAATCGACTTTTTTCGAGGTAATATTGGCCACGTTTATACCGTATATGAATTTGGTAACCTTACCAAGTGTATGTGACCAAATTCAAACCAAATGTTTTAGTAATCGTTTATTTACATCGTGTTTTGTCAAATGATTAATTAACCAACACATTCTAACCATTGGTTAATTTATTCCTAGTATAACTTGAGGTGAAAATACTGGCCCTAAGGGTAGCGAAATGAAGGATATTGATCACTCACCCTCTGAATTCTGGTCCGTTAACCGATTCTATCGGGCATAACTTTGTACTGGGTTCTTCGATTTGGATGATTCTTTTTTTAATAGATAGGGTATACCTTATATTTGGATTTCGAAAGGAATTAACCACCCTTACGGGTAGAAAAATAGGGGATAATTGATTTTTCACTAGTGAACATTAGCACACACATACGTAGTTGACAATGACAGATCGCTACTGACATTATTCTTGTTCCGTCAAAATCAGTATATTTTATGAGAGGATGGAATGATATACAAAGTAATGAAATAAACTAACCAGAACAACGAAAATAATTTATATTACAGCAAATAGTAAAAGAAGATAATCATTTATTTAACGGTAATAGTTGAAGTAATGTAAGTAAGTATTTTGGAAGTAATCAAAAAACAAGTAGGTAGTAATTGGTAGATTTTAGCCACAAAAAATTGAAAAATAAAAACTTTTTAACAAAAAATTAAACCGACAAAATACGGAACTGAAAAGTAAAAAATAAAAACTTTTTGACAAAAAATTAAACCGACGAAAAAATCAACTGAAAAGCAAAAAATTAAATAAACCTTAGTCTAAATGATAATTGAGCTCCTAAACTAATGTAAGTAACTGATTTTGAGTCGGCGCCAAACAAACTAGCAATTGGATTAGGTGAAGCGTAAAATGATGGCAGCGAGATGCACGGCTGCGTTTTAATGACTTCTTTCATAGATAATGATCTTCAATAAAAAAAAATTTGGCGCCGACTCAAAATCAGTTACTTACATTTTTTTTTATGTTCTGGTTCCCACGAAAAGGGATATCCTGTAATGTTCAGAGAACATCGTGGGAACCAAGGGAAAGAAGGTAGGAGTTGGTGTTCTTCTTATATTTCTGGAGGTTGTATGCCTCGGGGAACACCTCCCTAGGCAATGAGTTCCAAAGCCTCGCTGTTCGTTGGATGAACGAGTCTTTGGAAAGTGATGATCTCACTCGAGAATTGTTGCTAAGTCCATATTTATATTATTAACATTTCTTCCTCGTTCATTTCTGGTTTCACGGGCTGATATAGGGGCCCTGGAAGAGAAAGCGGTATGGAGGGTACTATCATCGGCAAAGCTGTGTACTGGACATGAAGTTGCTTTCAACAGGTCGTAGATGTGAAGTAGAAATAGTGTTGGTGCGAGAATAGATCCTTGCGGAACACCAGCATTTATGAGTAGAGTGTCAGATGAAACTCCATCGACCACTACATGGAGAGACCTGTTTGAGAGAAAACTAGCAAGCAGAGAACACAGCAGAGGGGGCAAGCCATAAGACGGAAGCTTGGCGAGGAGTCCCTGGTGCCAAACTCGATCGAACGCCTTGGAGATATCTAATGCCACAGCTAAAGTTTCTCCATACTTTTCAATAGATAGCTGCCATATATGTGAGACGTAAGCGAGCAGGTCACCAGTTGATCTCTGATGGCGGAAGCCATATTGCCTATCGTTGACAATTCCTGAGTCTTCCAGATATTTCATGAGCTCGATGTTGAGGGCTTTTTCCATGACCTTTGAAATAATAGATAGCAGTGCGATAGGTCTGTAGTTGCTAGGTAGGGCCTTTTGCCTTTTTAGGGACTGGCTGTACTCTTGCAATTTTCCAATTGGACGGAAATACCCCAAATTGTAAGAGTGGTTGAACAACTTGCAAAGAACAGGTGTTAGTTCGGGGGCACATTTCTTGAGAACAATCGGCGGGATTCCGTCAGATCCACAGGCTTTGTTGGTGTTGAGACCCAGCAAAATCTTTCTGATAGTACGTTGGCGAAAGGTGATCTCGGGCATGTGACTGTCAATAGGTGTAATGTTCGGGGGTTGTTTTCCCGATGAATCCAGAGTGGAATTTCCAGCAAATAGGTGCGCAAAGATATTGGCTTTTTCCTGGGCAGTCGTTGCTAGTGTTCCATCTTCTTTGGTTAGAGGAGGAAATGAGCTGGAAGTGAAGTTTCTTTCCACAGCTTTGGCGAAAGACCAAAATGAACGGGATCCGTTAGGACATTCAGCAAGTTTTGATCTTATTTTGGCATTGTGGGCATCTTTTGAGCATTCTATTGTCTCTTTGCATATGCCTCTAGCCTCGACATATGCAGCTCTGGTCTCAGGGCCCGGATTTTTCAGCCATCGATGGTATGCTGCCTGTTTGGAAGCCACAGCTCTAGAGCAGTTTCTGTTAAACCAGGTCTTATCGGATGATGTTCTTCTTTCGGTATTCGGTATGTAGGTTTGCATCCCCAACATGATGATTTCAGAAATTGTCTCAGCACATCGTGTTGGATCTATTGAAGAGAAACAAACTCTTTTCCATGAAAACGCTGAGAAAAACATACGAAGACCTTCCCAGTCGGCCGAATTGTAATGCCACGTGAGACGGGGTGGTATTGTGCAGCTCGATGGTAAATGGAAAGAGCATGTTGTGGAGATGAGGGTGTGATCAGAGTTTCCAAGTGGGGCACGAACTTCTATACTATACGGGTCAGGATTGGTGGTGAGGAAAAGATCTAGTGTATTGGCAGACTGGTTGTTGACATCAGGGATGCGGGTTGGTAGCTCGACCAGTTGTTCTAGACCATGAGTGATGGCGAAGGCCTCGGCTTGACGACCCGCATCATCTGTTTTGTTAGAGAATTTGAGCCAGGCAGCGTTATGTACATTAAAGTCTCCCATGATTATGGTTTCAGCTGTTGGATGGTTCTCCTGAATGTAGTCCAGTTTGAGTGATAAAAACTCAAAGAGGTCGTTCATCAGGTGATAGGTAAAGGCAGCAGAGGAACTCAGTCAGTTTGGTATCAGATAGCTTGAACCACATCACATCAAAGTCTTTCGATTCCAAACTCTCTTCACGCTGGCATGAAAGGTTAGCCTTAGCGTAAAGGCAGACTCCACCTTTGAACCTGAATCGAGAATGGAGTTCGTAACCAGGACAAAGCATATGGACCTTGTTGGTGGACGAGTTTACTTGTGTTTCTGTTAGAGCCAGAATATCCGGTTTTTTCGTCTGTAGGTGATGGTGGACGTCATTGATGTTCTTGTTGAGTCCGCGGATGTTGCAAAAATTAATCTTTAATGTTGAGTCCCCTCGAGTACCTCTCGCCCGGAAATCCGAATGGAGAGGTATTTTGCTTCCGGAGTGTTTTACTCTAGGAGACTTCATCATTATTACTATTAGGATGCACCTGAAAATAAAGGAGGAATTGGGGAAAAGGAAAGAGGGAGACCGGAAAGTATCGACCGAACACTGAAACATGGAATGATCCATTTCACAGCACACAAAGTCGATATGGTGGTATTTCACCGGGCGATGAGACCATCTTCCACCTACGGTTATCCTTTTAGTCGCCTCTTACGACAGGCAGGATTTACCATGGGGCTATTCTAAAGCCGACCCCATACAGCCAGTTTAGGAGCTCAATTATCATTTAGACTAAGAAGGTTTATTTTATTATTTGCTTTTCAGTTGATTTTTTCGTCGGTTGAATTTTTTGTTAAAAAGTTTTTTAATTTCATTCGATCAGCAGTTTTTATAAACCCCTACTCAACAAGTCTTCTTCGAGGCTCTTGTAAATGTCTAGGTGTTTGAATTTTTTGCCATCCAAAATTGATATAATTTTCTTGTCCAAAAATATTTGGAGAAACGCACTGGTTTCTTCATCTGTCCAATTAATACCTTCGGACTTATTTATAGGAGGTTCTAAACTACAGCAACTCATTTTATATAAAAAATACTAACAAAAATATATAAAACAATTTCCGAGGTAATGATGCGGAAACTAAGGTTAAGACTCACAAAACATATTTTTCACTAACACTCTCTCGCTCTCTTTTTTATGGCTATTGTTTCCATTCGGTTCATTCAGCCAGTGTGATAACCACGACAGAACACTTAGCAATCTTTCAAACCAAAATTTACAGTCACGGTTGGTAAAACTTATCATACTGTTGACACCATCTTAGTCAACTTAGTATTATAGTCTGGTACCAAACCAAGCTAGTTACTTGACCAAGTGCACAGTTTATACCACACTGACTAACAGAATTTGGTTGGAATATAATCATTAGTCAGCATACCAAGACACGGTATAAACGTGGCCATTGTAACGAAGCATTTTTTAAAGTTCCGTTACTAAGAACGGCTAAAGAAAGTTCAACATAACTTTGGTACGCCCCTGACTATTTGGGGTTAATATTAATTCCGGTCTGGCAATAAGTTTCATTCCTAGTTTGGAAAATGAATGTAAATACCCATTCTGCTGGAAGTAACATGAAAATCCGGCATAAAACAGAGCTGTGTTTTTTCATATAATAACAAACAGGAAGAAAAGCTTCTCGGCTGGTTTTTGTTAAACGGGTAAACTAACTTCAACTCGCAATTATTCCGGTCCAGTTCTCAGATTAACGGACAAAAAGTGCGCCCTTCTTAGTAGTTTTTTTATCCAAATTTGTCGTAGATTTGAAATATATAAAAGACAAGATGAAAGTAGCATCGCTGGCTTGTTCCTGGTTTGTGCCCGTAAGGCTGGTGCCTGCCGTGGGCCCGTGGGACTCTTCTTCCTGCTGTATTTCCGAGGTGTAATCAGTATTTAACCGTATAAAGAATAAAAGTGAAGAGTTCTCTCCAAAAGCTTCGAAGTATTCGTAAGTGATAAATGTTATTATGTTCAGAGTAAATCCGTACGATATTTTTTGTCCGATTGACAAATTTGTAAATATTTTGATTTTATAATTGTAAATATTTTGATTTCATAATACTATCGTTGCCTCAAGTTTGAGTTTATTGTACTTCTGAAACTCCCAGCAATTTGGTGGGGCTCAAAGTGAATTATTCACGATATCTTTCGATCAATGAATTTAGTAAAAGTGTTACGCCATGTAATTACAGAAAAACTTTCTTCTCTACAAAACAACATAATATTCTTAAATAAGATCGTGATAGGCAGAATAGTTCAATAGGTTTCACATGCTTGACTGAAAACGCTGATAAGCACGTTCCAGTTAAAAATAAGTCGTTATCCGAAAGAATTAAAGAAAAGTAAGATAACTCGTCCATCCGCCGACCCCCATAATTTATCAAAATTACGAGGTGAACAAAACCATTACTTCCAAGATGGGAAGGGAAATTAAAAAATGTCCTAATAAAACACTTTATTTATACAGCTATTAACGTCCACAGATCGATATACTTGGTAAACACAATCATAACTCCCAAAATTGTTGACATTGAGTCGCGATATTATTGAATCGTAACAACGGACATACGCGATAAATCTAGAAATAATTGACAGCCATTCAAATTTCATTGTATTTATCAATGCGTACAATGAACAAAACAAAGCTATTACTTTTTATGACCAGTTGAAGATAACAAGTGTGGGAATGAATGTGTGGGTATGAATCGAGATAGGGTTGAATAGTATAAAAGCAGGAATCGCTAACCAGCATTAATTCAGTCTTAGAACAGTAGTCAAGTATCATAGTCGTTACTTCGGTAATATGTTTCTCTCAAAAGTGAGGTTCAGAAGTCCATCGAATCACAGTATCGTACAATAATGATGAGAGTTTCCAATCAATGTAGTGCACGTCAAAAAACATTAAACTGAGCAATTGGTTAGTTTGCACAGTATAAAGATTATTACATAATAACAACTTTTCACCGGGATTTGAATTCAGGAAATAACCAAATTCAAACAACGGCCGAGATATTTAAACAGGTAATATTTGTCCCATATAATACTTGCAGTGCATCGTTTTGATTTACAAAATAAAATAGCCCCGATCCCGGGATTTTTCAGAATATTATTCATCCTCCGAATCCTGAAGGTGATTTTGTAAATATCCTTTTTTGTTGCTCCATTAAGAGAATTATATATTAATTTTTATGGAAATAACGCTGATGCCTCGTAGTCAAAACAAAACGAAACAGTTGGTTGAGTTCATGGAAATCGCCGAACGAAAATAACTGTCAAGGGATATAAAATCATTAGGAAAAGTTAATTATTACCAGATGGGCCTGGAACAAGGGGCGGCGTGAAATATCAAAGTTGGGGTTAGTTCGAACGTAAAGCTGAGGCAATAACCCAGTGGAACGTGGAAAGTATATGTTTGAGAGTAAAAAGGGTTTAATTCAGAAGGGAAAAGTTAATTGCCACAACCTAGAAAAATCACTTTCTGAATTCTCACCGTGACGTGATTATAGCAAATCTCGTTTTGAAGAGAAAACATTTTGCCTGGGAATTTTACTGAGTGCAATTGCGGTCTTACTATCTGATTTTACCACGAAAGCGAAGCTTGAGTAGTTTATTCTTTGATAATAAGGGCGTAAATTGCACGAGTTAAATTTCCTAAAGTCAAAATGCTTGAGGGAAAATTGAAAAAAAATCGATAAAATCCTCTAGCACGAATTATATTTTTTGAGAATATTTCCCGAATCACATTTGGAACTGAATTAAACTACCACAATTCATGTTATATTAGAATTTTCAACATGGAAAGTTACAACAATTCTTCTCGTCCCAAAATCGAAGGAATCATTTACAGATTCTTTCATAATGATTATTCACTGCTACTGAACTCACTCAAAAACTTTAAATAAATATACATTTTACTCTATGAATTGAAAAACAGACAGTCTGGTTACCTAACCACTACTCCACCACATTCTTCCTTGATTTGCCGAATGAACTGAATCATTCACCACATAACTTGACAACCCGAGGCTCATGTAACGGGCTGAAAAGGGTATATTTCAATTCCGATATCAAATCACTGTATGTAGTTAGCATAATTTCGCTTATTAAATCAATTTTGCATTTCCTGTTGATATATAATTTTGATAGGACCTAGTGTGGTTGTATCGTAAAACAGTCTCGAATCTACTGTGGTTTTATCAGTATAAAACAGCAGGAATATATTTATCACTTAAAACTGATCTGATTGGTTCTCTGTTCGAAATTTTGGCCATTTGATTGGTTAAAAATAATGAAGAAAATAGTAAAAATAAAACATCTCGTACTGTTTACCATTCCTCTTGACTTTTCTTCGATGTAAAACTAAAACTAAAATCTGGTGCGGCGTTTTCAAGTTATAATTAATTGTCCTATCTTCACAGCTATTGAAGAGTCATGATGAGTATTATTAATTTATCTCGAGTTTGGAGAAACTTTCTGCAAACATTAGTACCTAGGTTCCTCGAACATCACCATTCTAGTGTTTCTAGGATCTGTATTACCAAGGTGCTCAAATTCGAATTATGTTCAATTCAGACTATATTCATTCAATGTTTTATCATTTTTACACTTAGTCATCAAAGTGCCTTGAATTCAAATTTATATTCCACATAATCAATAATTCCACACCCTAGAAAAAATATTCATTGTGAGGAAGATTTCAATTAGTTTCGAAGACTCTGTGGGCTATCATTTTCCCATAACTTTAGCAATATAAAAAAAAATTATTTAAAAAATATGTCCTTCTAATATATGGAATGAAAATTAGGCTAACTGTAATACCTTTCAAAACTGCCTCAATAACAAACATAAATCACTATTAGCTTACGAAATATCAATTTCAATGCATTAATTAATTGTGAAAATGATATTTCGTTAGCTGGTAGTGATGTATGTTTGTTATTGAGGCAGTTTTGGAAGGTATTACAGTTAGCTCAATTTTCATTCCATATATTAGAAAGAAAAACTTTTTTGAATCACTGTTTTTTTATATTGTTTTAGTTATGAGGAGATGATCCAAGCTCATATGATTGAAATCTTGCTCACAATGAATATTTTTTCTAGGGTTTAATGGAATATAAATTTGAATTCAAGGCACTTTGATGAGAAGGTATAAAAATGATAAAAAACGAATTAATATCGTCTGTAAAACTAGTAAACCTTAGTGATGAACAGATCCTAGAAACACTGGAGTGGTGTACGTGGAACCTAGTTATTAATGTCTGCAGAAAGTTTCTCCAAAATCGAAATGACTGGATAATTACATCATGACTCTCCAATAGCTGTGTAAATAGAAACATTAATTATAACGTTTTACATCGATGAAAAGACGAGAGAAAGGAAAATCTATCTGGGGTAAAAGGTAGTACGTGTGAATATTTTTGGAAAAGGTTGCATTGAGTTATCGAGACGACCCAATGGTTATCCCTGAATACGGCTGTGAAAACCAATACCAATACCAAAAAAAACATCCACGTACGAAAAGTATCAATGAGTTAAATGTGTCCTTTAGAGAAAAACTATCGACGTCTTTCTCAAACAATTATTCATGGTAATTATGTCCATTCAGGAGCATCGATCAATCACAATTGTCAGACAGATAATAATAACGGCATTCAAGCTATCGATTGAATTACAAAAAATGCAGCATTTACGTCAGCTACTAACTAAGTGGGTTACGGATTGAAAGGAATATAGTTTGGCTGCCACTCAGCGGCATTGAGGAGTTAATATACATGAAAATAATCATGATATCCATGGAAAATATTTTGAAACACTATAACCTCTTTTAGAAGTCGATGAGCGTGGATATCATTTAGTAGGAACAAACTTCGATGCTTCTGTGCAACCCATTTCGAATCTTCTTGGATGACTGTCATAATCTTTTCTCGTGAATAAGGCAATATACGAAAACTTTGGTGACATTAAGCTGAGTTTCATGTCAAGAGTATAAAATCTTGATGGAATTGAAATAATGCCTTTTAATTCAGCACTCAAAACACATCGCTTTTAGAGTTTTCACTGATTTATTCAATTTGAGAAAATCAAATCGAAATCTTAACAATACCTATATGGAAAAAAATATCTAGAAAACAAATAGAATTAATCACTTATCTAACAACATTTGAAAAATATAATTTTTTTCATGGTCTCCTATCACTGTTACTTGAAAACGAGTGTAACCCTCTCACTCTTTCGACTAAAATAAATGGGCAACAGCCATTCACAATTTAGAATTTTGAGTGAACAAGGACTAGAAACCGGTCTCCAGCCCTTGCCATGATGATAGTTCTCAAAAATGTCCGAGAAAGGAATTTTGGATCAGAATTTGGAAAAAAGTTCATTTCTCTAGAGGATGCAGCTTTCACTGCCCAGTATGGATCAGCTTTCATGGATTGGTAAGTAGTCCATCACTCCAGGGAGTGCCAGGGATGTTTGAAGCGCGAGAGGCCGTCTATGTTACAATCAGTGGCTTCCCTCAGGACGGGGTTCTCATGGGTTATCGAATACTTTCCGATTGCCCTCTCTGATAATACTCCTGATGGAAGGCAGGTTCAAGTCTTCGAGGATCCGATTGTTCCGCACATACCACGGAGCGTTCGTTATCATCCGCAGGACTTTCATTTGCGCCCGTTCCAGGACGCGAATGCTAGTCATGCAGGTGGCCCCAGGTGGCTGAGGCGTACAAAATGACGGGCCTGAACATCATCTTATAAATCAGACTTTGTTATTCAGAGAAAGTTTGCTCTTCCTGTTAATCAGGGGGTACAACGTACAGATTTTCTTGGCAATATTGTTCTTCGATCTTGACGTGTGGTATCCAGGTGAGCCGGCGAACCACCTTTAGTCCCAGGTACTTCTTCTTCTTTAGGTGCCTTGCCTGTCTTCAAGCGTGGGCCATCTCCATGAAAATTTGGTTGAATTGGTCTCTATCTGTCGCTACTCGGAATAGTTGTTCTACTCCCAGTCCGATCCAGTTTCTAATGTTTCGTAGCCACGATAGCTTTTTGCGACCTATCCATCTTCTGCCCTCAACCTTCCCTTGAATAATCAGGCGAGGGATGTGATATTTGGTACCTCACATTATATGTCCGAAATAACTGACCATTCTTGTTTTTATGGTGTTCAGGAGTTCTCGATCCTTATTCAGCTGTTTGAGTACCTCTTCATTACTGGTATGTGCAGTCCAAGGGATCTTGAGGATTCTCCGATAGCACCACATCTCAAAAGCTTCTATTTTATTCATGATGTCAGTTTTAAGCGTCCATGTCTCACATCCGTAGGTAACAGCGGAGTGTTCTTAACCGTGTCTGAACTGTGAGGTTTCTATCAGTGAGATTTGGTTTCCATTTGTTGAATGCCCTACGTGCCATTTCAATCCTTGCTCTTACCTCTTCGTCGCACGTTATGTCATTGTTATGTCAGATATTTGAAATGTGATACCAGTTCAATGTTGTGTCCGTTGATCGTACTTGAGGTACTTGACCTGCAATATATGACCATTCTTTCTCCCTTCCTCTGGAAGAGGCAGACAAACCTCTTTCCGGGTTGTTTCTCTTATCGCCTGCGTTTTGTCAGGATTCAGCTTTATTTTCCACTCCAGGTACCACTGCTAGAGGCCGTTTAATTCATTCTTCAAATAAACGACACCCATCAAGTGTTTGGCTGAGAAAAAAAGTAAAGCCGTATCGTCAGCGAATAAGGAGATCTTCAGGTGTTCACTCCTTGGAATATCGAATGTGTAAAGGGCGTACAATAATGGAGACAACACTGCCCCTGAGGAACGCCGGCCTCAATTTCTCTCGAATTCGAAAGATAATTGTCGACCTTTATCTGAAATGTCCTACCCATGAGGAAAGACTTGATCCACTTCACCAGACTCTGAGGCAGGTGGAAGTCAATGAGTTTGGACAGTAGTCCCTCATGCCAAACTCTGTCGAAAGCTTTACTGATGTCTAACACTGTTATTAGCATTGAGTGATGTTATGGCGTTCTCCACCAGCCTCAGAACCTGAAGCTCGGTGGAATGAGCACGCCTAAAGCCAAACTAATCATTCGGTAGGACATTTCTGTCCTTCACTTCTTCGTCAAGCCTTTCTAGAATGACTTGTTCAGCCAATTTAGCTGAACTGCAAAGCAGACTGATCGGTCAATAATTTTGCGGGAAGGTCGAGTTTTGCCCTTCCTTTGGAATCTAACCAGAATGGCATGTTCCATCTTCGAGGGAATATTTTAAGGCGTAGATAGTTTTTAATTATATTCAAAAGTGACTGTACCTGGTAATCCTGGAAATACATAATCATGCGATTAGTAATTCCGTCGTAACCAGGGGCTTTTTTAGGATTCAATCATTTAATATGTGCCTTAAGTTCATCCATCGAAGCCGGACGAATGACATCATGATTGGGTTGAAAAATATATTAAAGATAATTTCGCACCTCCACGTTTTAGCCAATAAGGTGTGTCGAATTTAAGTTGTTAACATGCCAACGAAAAAATTACAATGGATTATAGTGTGGTTCCTCCTAGGATAACATTTCTTATCTACAAGCGAACAAACACACCCTCCTTCCATGATTTTACGAAAAAATCACCAAAAAGGTATTGATTTAATGGGACGCAGCTCCTTTCTGTTACAAAATAATAATAATAATAGTACTTCATTCAATATGCCATATTACAAATAAAAATAAAGAATTTTGGCAATTGGCTAAATTGAATAGGTCTACATCCACCGCCATATAACACAAGGTATAATGGAAGTGGTTTTCAATGTAGCCTGGAAAAAGAAAGAAATAAAATAAAATATATTCCTATACACCTGTATACATGCACCCATAGGCACATGCCTATATGCTTACAGACGCATATATACATATTCCTGTGAGGACATTTAATATAATTACAAAGGCTGGCTATAATATAAACAGTATTACTATAAATATCAGATAAACTTATATACTAGGATAAAGCAATGAGTGCGATAGAAGATAATTATTGACAGACCTATATTTTAAAATTGATATGGATTTCATTTTCAAGTAGCATTGTTTTGAGTCTTTTCTTCAATATGATTGTGGGCGGAGTTTTGAGTTCGGGAGGTAATGAATTTACAACTTTGCATATAGAATATGAGAATGAGCTCTTGAAGGAGGATGAATGGTGTTTGCGCTGAACATATCCTGGTATCCTCCCACCTACCTTCATCTGAGACTCCTCATACAGGTCACTCGCACTCAACTACTTTGTCAGCCGTAAAGCCAGGCTGTTCTTTACTCCTAATTGACTCTTCTGAGCTATGCACAATATGTTACCAAAATCAGTTGGAAACTTTTCGCCATATTTCTTTTTGATTTCAATGAAACCACAATCGCTCGAAGGCTTGAACGATATTGATTCCCTTGTTCAAACATTGAATAACATCACTGTGGATGAGGCAAAAGTAATTTCAACTTTTATTTGGAACATCCTCAAACTACGTAATGAATGAGTATATTTCTCTTTCTCTTATATTTACTTTTTCTGCCAATATACATATAGAAATGTCAAACTCTTGCAGTAGAAATGTATATTTCTAATATGCAATATAATTATTATTATTATTATTGGTGAATATTTTTTTACGTTCAAGATAATTGTTCAAAAGTGACATTATAATCACTTTTCACAAATTAAATAATATATTTGAATACATTCAAGTTCATTATCAAAAATGTAATTTTCATTGGATTTCATAACAAAATTTAAGTGTTTTTGAAATTCCTCTTCAAAATACTTTATTTCCAATGGTGACAGGAGATCCTAAATATACCAAATGTATGTGTTTGAGCCTGTAAATGTACTATTTTGAAACCATTTTGCCACATTTGACATTTCTGTAAACTATTTACTAAATAGGTATGTTAGTTTGGCATGGAAAATGTTTACGTGAGTCAGTTGAACAACCCCCGTAATTTTACATAAGACAACTCATTGTTGTATAATCTGCAAGGACTTATTGAATTATCTAACAATGATTTTGTAGAAAATGACCGCTTATCTTTAATAAGCAAAATTACTATTATATAATTTGATTCGCTTGAAACCAGAAACTGTAATTTGCTAAAAAACAATTTTAGTAAATCAAATTTAAATGTTTTAAATTATTTCATTCAACGAAAGTCTCACGAACATAATACCCGTAAAAATCATTCACCAGTTTTACCACAAGTAAAAAAATCCATAACTCAAAGAGCACACTCGTACATCGCAAAAAATGTATATAACAGTGTTCCAGATAACATAAGCGGTGAAACAAATAAAGCCAAATTCAAAATAAAAGAGACATTCTCAGCAATGATAGAAAAATAATAAATGAATTAACAGATTTAAAAAGTTGAAACATTCCTTCACATTTCATAATTACTAGACTCAAAGAGTGCACTCCTCCTTCTAATATTAATATGGAATTCATCGAAACAAGTGTTAGATCACTTACCGTTTACTACTTTACCATACTGAACTAATACTCTCTGTATATGGATAAGGTGATTGTGGCAGTGAGTACAATTTGACGAGAAGCAGATATTCGACAATCATCATCCCAGAGACTTGATTTTTAGTTCTTGTAAGGGGTGTAGTGCGTAGTAAAGGTAACGATAGTTATATTTTATAGAATATGTTTTTTCATAAAGTTAAGTTAACATAAAAATGTATGGGGTCGGCTTTAGAATAGCCCCATGGTAAATCCTGCCTGTCGTAAGAGGCGACTAAAAGGATAACCGTAGGTGGAAGATGGTCTCATCGCCTGGTGAAATACCACCATATCGACTTTGTGTGTTGTGAAATGGATCATTCCATGTTTCAGTGTTCGGTCGATACTTTCCGGTCTCCCTCTTTCCTTTTCCCCAATTCCTCCTTTATTTTCAGGTGCATCCTAATAGTAATAATGATGAATTCTCCTAGAGTAAAACACTCCGGAAGCAAAATACCTCTCCATTCGGATTTCCGGGCGAGAGGTACTCGAGGGGACTCAACATTAAAGATTAATTTTTGCAACATCCGTGGACTCAAAAAGAACATCAATGACGTCCACCATCACCTACAGACGAAAAAACCGGATATTCTGGCTCTAACAGAAACACAAGTGAACTCGTCCACCAACAAGGTCCATATGCTTTTGCATGGTTACGAACTCCATTCTCGATTCAGGTTCAAAGGTGGAGTCTGCCTTTACGCTAAGGCTAACCTTTCATGCCAGCGTGAAGAGAGTTTGGAACCGAAAGACTTTGATGTGATGTGGTACAAGCTATCTGATACCAAACTGACTAAGTTCCTCAGCTGCCTTTACCTATCACCTGATGAACCTTCATATAACGACCTCTTTGAGTTTTTATCACTCAAACTGGACTACATTCAGGAGAACCATCCAACAGCTGAAACCATAATCATGGGAGACTTTAATGTACATAACGCTCCTGGCTCAAATTCTCTAACAAAACAGATGATGCGGGTCGTCAATCCGAGGCCTTCGCCATCACTCATGGTCTAGAACAACTGGTCGAGCTACCAACCCGCATCCCTGATGTCAACAACCAGTCTGCCAATACACTAGATCTTTTCCTCACCACCAATCCTGACCCGTATAGAATAGAAGTTTGTGCCCCACTTGGAAACTCTGATCACACCCTCATCTCCACAACATGCTCTTTCCATTTACCATCGAGCTGCACAATACCACCCCGTCTCATGTGGCATTACAATTCGGCCGACTGGGAAGGTCTTCGTATGTTTTTCTCAGCGTTTCCATGGAAGAGAGTTTGTTTCTCTTCAGTAGATCCAACACGATGTGCTGAGAAAATTTCTGAAATCATCATGTTGGGGATGCAAACCTACATACCGAATACCGAAAGAAGAACATCATCCGATAAGACCTGGTTTAACAAAAACTGCTCTAGAGCTGTGGCTTCCAAACAGGCAGTATACCATCGATGGCTGAAAAATCCGGGCCCTGAGACCAGAGCAGCATAGGTCGAGGCTAGAGGCATATGCAAAGAGACAATAGAATGCTCAAAAGATGCCCACAATGCCAAAATAAGATCAAAACTTGCTGAATGTCCTAACGGATCCCGTTCATTTTGGTCTTTCGCCAAAGCTGTGGGAAGAAACTGTTCCCATATTTGGAGCGCGGCACCTAAACATATCCTGAGGCTATTGGATTCCGTCCAAAAAAGGGCAATTCGTCTCGTCGGTGATGCCTCGCTTACAAACTCGCTCACTTGTCTGGAACACCGTAGAAAAGTTGGCGATTTGTCTCTATTTTATAGATATTTTCATGGGCGATGCTCTTCTGAAATATCAACAATCGTTCCTGCTTTGGCAGTCTCTTCGAGACTAACCCGTCAAGTTCAGTCATCACACCCCTTCGTGGTCACTTTGGAGACCTGCAGAACATCACTTTCCAAAGACTCGTTCATCCAACGAACAGCGAGGCTTTGGAACTCATTGCCTAGGGAGGTGTTCCCCGAGGCATACAACCTCCAGAAATTTAAGAAGAACACCAACTCCTACCTTCTTTTCCTTGGTTCCCACGATGTTTTGAACATTACAGGATATCCCTTTTCGTGGGAACCAGAACATAAAAAAAAAAAAAAGTTGCCCCGTTAAAAAACCATAACGGGGCAAGTGTGTTGTAATTTTCAGAGGCAAGTACGTAGTATACTACACACCCCCAACCCAAAAAGGGAAATTTATTATTATTTATGTTTATTTTTAGGCAAGAATGGTTGGAAAGTATGTACGCAAAGCAACTAAGACACTCAAAAAAACATTTTAACAAAAAATTAAACCGACGAAATACGGAACTGAAAAGTGAAAAATAAAATAAACCTCCTAAGTCTCAATAACTAAGCTCGTAAACTAATGTAAGAAACTAATTTTGAGTCGGCGCCAAACAAACAAGCAAATGAATTAGGTAAGGCGTAAAATGATGGCATCGAGTTGCGCGGTGACATTCTGATAATTTAATGATCTCGTTGATTGTTCGTTTGGCGCCGACTCAAAATTAGTTACTTACATTAGTTTAGGAGCTCAGTTATTGAGACTAAGAAGGTTTATTGTGTTTTTTATTTTTTTGTGGCTGAAATCTACTAATTACTTCCTAGTTGTTTTTTGATTACTTCCAAAATACTTACTCACCCACCTTACTTCCAGTTAAATAATACTTTTACTATTAGTTGTAATATAACTTATTTTTGTTGTTCTGGTTAGTTTATTTCATTACTTTGTATATAATTCCATCCTCTCATAGAATATAATGATTGTGACGGATGTAGGAGAACAAAAATAATGACAATAGCGATGTGTCATCGTCAACTACATATGTGTGCCAATGTTCACAAGTGAAAAATCAATTATCCCCTATTTTTCTACCCTTAAGGGTGGATAATTCCATTCGAAATCCGAATATGATCAACTATAAGGTATACCCTATCTAATGAAAGAAGAATAATCCAAATCGAAGAACCCAGTACAAAGTTATGCCTGATAGAATCGGTTAACGGACGAGAATTCAGAGGGTGAGTGATCAATATCCTTCATTTTGCTACCCTAAGGCCCGGTATTTTCACCTCCGGTTTTACTAGGAATAAATTAACCAATGGTTATAATATGCCTTTGTTTAACGTTTATTGATAACAAAAGCACATTCTAACCATTGGTTAATTTATTCCTAGTTTAACCGGAGGTGAAAATTCCGGGCCTTAGGGGTGGATTTCATCTTTTAAATTCAAATGGGACCAACTTCGAAGTACACCCTATCCACTGAGAAAAGAATTATCGGAATCGGACGTCTCAGTAAAAAGTATGGTGGTCATACATAAAAAAAATATACGCGTCGACTAGAGAACCTCCTCCTTTTTGGTTTCGTCGGTTAAAAAGGGCATTAGATGAAATTCCGCAAGTGTAATAATACAGCATGCGGCCCACAAGGAATATAACATTCCATAAATTACTGTCAGTTACCACCGAAGGGGGCTGAGGGGTGTCAAAAGTTCAACTATGTGAAGAGGAACAGCAATTTCTTATGATGAAGAAGCGAAACTTGCAGATAGACCAGTGCTGAGGCCTTTGAAAATGGTAAAAAGTGAAAAAAAATAATAGTAGGATGAAACCCATTGGAAAAGGAAGAGAATATAAGAAAAATGAAAGGGAAAACAATCTACGGGCAATCTGAGGTCGGGAAGTGGAAGAGGGTGAGTTTTTAAGGGTAAAAAACGGTTTATCTCGATTTCCGGCAAAACTACAAGTCCTATCTACACTTTTTTCACATAACCTCAAAATTTATGTGAAAAATTCAAATAACCAAGTTTTTGGTTTTTTATTTTTATCTTCTACAACAATTTTTTTTTCACGAAATTTGATGAAAACCTCTCTTTCTATGTTGCAAACACACTGTAATTTTTTTTATTTGAAATATTCATTTTTTCACCTTATTTTGACTTAATATCGAAAAAGCACCTTAATTTTCAATCGAAAATTCTCCCGTCAGAATATCAGAATTTTTAAAAAAGTCGGTGGGCTTTTTGTTCGTTGAAATCTCTACTTTCTGATGGTATAAAAAAAAGTACATTACTATGGCAGAAAATGCAAAGAAACGAAAAATACTCGAATTCGAATTTAATAAGACATCTACAATATTTTGAGAAAGTTGTAGAATCTTCTTTAAATTATATGCGTAGATGCCTATTTATTGCTACTTCAAGATAACTTATATACCTGAGTGACCTATGGAAAATTTTAGCCCATCAAAAGGTATTTCATAGAGAAGTGGGGAAGGGGCTAGGAGGGCCTGGGCCTTACTACCTGTTATTTCTTTGCATTTTCTGAGAACATTTACCATAGTAATGTTTATTTTTTTTACACTATCAGAAAGTAGAGATTTCAACGAACAAAAAGCACACCGACTTTTTTTAAAAACTTGATATTTTGACGGGAGAATTTCTGATTGAAAAAAAATTAGGGTGCTTTTTCGAGATTAAGTCAAAATAAAGTGGAAACATTAATATTTTAAATAAAAAAAAATACAGTGTGTTTGGTACATGAAAAAGTAAGTTTTCACCAAATTTCGTGAATTTTTTTTTTAAAAAAAAAATAAAAAACCAAAAACTTGGTTTTTTGAATTTTTCACATAAATTTTAAGATTGTGAAAAAAGTGTGAATACCAAAGTTGTAGATCTTTTCATTACCTACAACTTTGCCATTTAACCATAGGGTTTGTAGTTTTGCCGGAAATCGAGATAAACCGTTTTTTACCCTTAAAAACCCACCCCCTTCCACTTCTCGACCTCAGATCGCCCGTAAATTATTTTTCCTTCAATTTTCGTTATATTCTCTTCCTTTTCCAATGAGTTTCATTCTACTATAATTGTTTTTGGTTTCAAAAATTATCGACCCTGGTCTAAGAGTGCTCAATAACAATGAAAAAATAGGGGGTGGGATTAACGTGGCGGGATATTTTTAATATTGTTGAGGAGTATGTTATTAAAAACAATTTTAAGACACCTTTTAAAAATGTGCGCCCAGGAGGGGACTGGTATCTTGGATTTTCCAAGCGTCACAACTTATTAAAAACCACAATCTAGGGAATTTGCTAGGAAGAGGTGTTTAGATCCATTTATTATAAACGATTATTTCGATATTGCTTCGCTTGTTTCGCAGAAATCCGCTCGTTACGAATAATAGTGTTTTTTCCAACTGGTTGCACAAATAACTATTTCAGCTCCAGTTGCGAAAAGTTAAATTTTTCGCAACTGTTGTTGAAAAGTAAAACATTTGATAACGTCAACGAGTTTTGAAAAGTGTCACTTTAAATGTTAAAATTAGAAAAATTATCTCTTCTAGTCTAACACTCGCCATTTCCAGTCGACAATTTGGAATATGAGGAAAAATAAGGTTGGTTGTTGCATTGGTAGGAACAATGTATTTATATATGGTTGAAAACTCACCTGCATTCAAATTTCCCAGCAGGGACGTCCATTCTGATGGAGTCAATAGTTCTCGCCAATGCTTTTGGATTATCTGAAACGAATATAAAAACTGGTGTTATTTATTTATTTATTTAGTAGACAATTCAACAGCCGAAGCCATTTACAGAATGGGAAATATTCATTCAGGAAAGGTTAAACAGAGTTAATCCTTACGTACAGACATGACAGAGATAATCCTAATGTACATGAAATAAGAACAACTTATTCCATAAAAATTTAATAATAAGAGCAATGATATCTATGAACTGAAAAAAACTCAGTGAGAAAAAAGTTTATACCATCACCACGAATATGAAACTATATTATATGTTCAGTAAGAATCATTATGATTGCAAAATAGCTATTTTGATGTCAGTTGGCTTGCAATTGAAAATATCTACGTTATACGGATTGACAAGTAATCAAAACATATTTTATACAGAGGAGAGCGTGTAAGTACATTTGTTCAAAGAAAGGGGAGGTAAAATGTATTACTATTACGTACAGGTAGCCTGGGAACATGCAAATTTATGCAGGGTGCGGCACCGAAAACGAAACAGATCGAATATCTTCAAGAAAAAAATGCAAAAACAAGTCGATTTGTCACCCATACAATTTAAATAGGGAAAGTTCTAAGTGTGATGCATCATTGAAAAGATAATTTGATAAGGAATTCAGCCATGTGAGTGTTCGCTACGTAACTTTTTATTTTGGCGCCCTCTTGCGGGAAAAACAACTGTTCCGTATTCCAAATTATGATTCTTCATTTAAAAGCTGCTTTGAACAATTCAGAAAAAAGAACAAAAATTGAAAAAATGGACATTGTATGACCTTAAAAATTGTAAAAAAACATGCATAAATGTAACTCCAATCATTCCAAACTACATTAATTCACAGCAGTGTTCTCCATTAACTGCTATACATGAGTATAAGTTGGTCTCGAAACGTCTGCTGTTTTGGAGCATTTCTGGAGTTATTTGACGACATTCGGTAATAATACGTTGACGTAACTCTTCTAAAGAACCTGGCTGAGTGGCGTTTATTTTACTTTTTAAATGGCCCCACAAAACGTAATCTGAGGGGAATAATTCGGAAGATTGCGGGGGCCATTCAATGCATCATCTTCTTCCCATCCAGTGTCTAGGAAATCTTTCATTCAGGTACTGACGAACTGCTGCAGCAAAATGTGGAGGAGCTCCGTCCTGTTGGAATATTAGGTGATTTTCAAGGTATCGGTTATCGTTTTCTATTATGTCTGTTAACGTTGGATCAACGGTATCTTCGAGAAATTCCAGATACATGTCCCCAGTCAAATAACCTGGTGGAAAAAATGGACCAATAACACGATCGCCAAATATTCCAGCCCAAACGTTTAACTTTTCTGGGTGTTGAGTATGTACTTGATGAAACACTTTTGGATTGGAATCTGACCAGTACCGACAATTATGACGATTGACAGTCCCGTTGCGATAAAAACTGTATTGATCCGAAAAACAAATGTTGAAATGGAAATTTCGATCTCGTATAGCACGTTCACTCATGATTTCACAAAATTGTAAGCGACTATCAAAATCGTCTTCGTTAAGTTCCTGGTTAATTTTATAGGGATGGAATCTGTGAGCTTTCAAAATTCGCCCGACGGTACGTTGACTTACTCCAGATAATTCGGCAAGCTTTCGTGTACTAAGAGTTGGATCCGCAACAACCTTTCCTAAAACGGCTACCTCTACTGCTTCGTTTCTTACTGGGTTTCCAATTTGACGTTTTTTATTTGCCACATATCCCGTTTGTCTAAATTTTGAAATTAGTTCCAAAACGTATTTTCGATTAACGTTTTTGTTTGTATGTTGCTCATTGAACATTCTACTGGCTGTGTTGGCACATTCATTATTTTTCAAATAATATTCAATTATTTTAACCCCATCCTGAATACAATAAACCATTTTTATGTTTTACTCGTTGATAGACCTGAAGTACTACTGACAATAAACTGGGACAAATGAGCACTGAAACAAAATATTTTTTATTTTACCAAAACATAGGCGTAGTAAGTCAATTTTTATCCAAAGGTACGAATGTCGTCAAATAACTCCAGAAATGCTCCAAAACGTCAGACAACGTTTCGAGAAAAAAAATCGAATTAAACGGTTTTCTTCACATAAAGGATTCAATATAAAATTGAACCAGAAAATGGTAGATCTCAGGTGAAAAACAACTACTTTCCTGGCAAATACCACGCAGAACATTGAATGATATTCACCTGAAAATCAACGTTTCGAGACTTATCAACGTTTCGAGACTTATTCTCATGTATGGCAGTTAATAGAGAACAATTTGAGCAGCTACTGTGAATTTTTAAGTTCATACAATGTCCATTTTTTTCAATTTTTGTAAATTTTTTCTGAATTGTTCAAAGTAGTTTTCAAATAAAGTATCATAATTTAGAATAGGGAACAGTTGTTTTTCCCGCAAGAAGGCGCCAAAATAAAAAGTTACGTAGCGAACACAGACAAGGCTAAATTCCTTATCAAATTACCTTTTCAATGATGTGTCACACTAAGTACTTTCCCTATTTAAATTGTATGGGTGATAGTGACCAAGGGGTGAGGAGGGAGGTATGACCGTTGAGGTTATGATAGAAATGCAAATTTATATGTGCAAGTAAGTATGGACAATTAATTATAGAGAATATAACCTTGTGCAAAAATAATATACCCAGGTATTTACGACGATTCTCTATAGAGTGAACGTGGAATCTCGAAAGCTCCACTTCATGCGGAATACCTCGGTTTGGATAAAATCCATCACACTTAAAACTAATGTACTTCAAGAATCTCCTCTGAATATTCTCTAAATTTATGACGTGTATGTTGTAACAAGGATTCCACACGACACAGCAATTCTCAAACCTTGATCTCACAAGCGCATTGAAAAGAAGTAAGTAAGTGTTGATATCAGAAAACCATTTGGAATTTATAATGATGAAACCGAGGACTTTGAAGCCATTTGAAACAATGGTATGCACGTGATGAGTGAATGTGAATTTTTCGTCAAAGATGATCCCCAGATCTTTGAATTCCACCAATTTTTGCAAGATGTTTCCATTTATTGCATAAGAATATTCAGTGAGTGATTTTTTGCGACTAAAGAAGACAATATTGCATTTTTTTATGTCAAGAGGAAGTGAAGTTCGCTTCACACCATAAATTCAATTTTTGTAGGTAGCTGCTGTCGTTTACACTGGAAATCTGACGAAATAACTTACATCTGCATGTAATAGAATTTCAGAGTCTAAGCCAAGGCAGATGTCATTTATAAATATGATAAATAGCCCTGAGGAACACCAGATGTAGCGATTATCTCGACAAATTAGTTTTTTGAGAAGTATACCGGCCATGGTAAAGCCTGTCGAAAGCCTTCGAAAAAGCTGCATAAACGACATCAACCAGGGAAGACATATCCAAAGCTTTTGCTATGTATTCAGTAACGCTTGTAAAATTACTTGTGGTCGAACGACCCTTAACAAATGCATGCTGATTACCGACAATCTGACTTCTCACATTTGCATATACAATGCGTTCATAAAGTGTGGAAACGCTCGATTATTTTCGGAGCTGAAGCTCGGACATGTCGATTCTCAATTTTAGTTTTCTACTTTTTTTAACAAAAAAATCATTTTTACCCTCACTACCTTACAAGATATGACGTCATCGATATTTTTTTTAATGGAAAGTGTATATTTTTATATGAAAAATTGAAAAGCCCACATTTTTCTGGGCTACATTCATACCACATACGTCATATGAAACATTTTAAGTTACAATATACTGAGAATAAACGAAATAGGTACTCATATTTCTTAATATTGATTTCATCATTTATTTTACAATGACTACCTGAAAATAGGCTATGAAAACATCTGAAAGCCCTTAGCAACCAGACAATAAGTTCTTAGTTGCCATTGCATATGTCATTATTAAATTGATCTGTTGTGTAGCATATCGATTTATAAGTCTTCAATATCTTTCTGAAAAATATTACCCTGAAAAAAATATTTGAAATTACGATATAGGTATGTCAGAAAAACAGCGAATAGAAGTTTTGATATCTTAGGTTACGGCGATCGTAAAAGAAGTATGGCGCAAGTATGCGACATCTTTAATGAAAAAAATATCCTGATCGAGAACCAATAAGCAAATCGACATTGAGCAACATATTGCATTAATTTAATGGAATTATGTTCCTCGTTGTGCAAAAACCATCGGACAAAAAAACGCATCGTATCTCGGACCATGACTCTTTCAGACTCTACCTCAAATACAAAACTTTTTAACAAGAAATTAAACCGACAAAATACGGAACTGAAAAGTAAAAAATAAAATAAACCTCTTTAGTCTCGATAACTAAGCTCCTCAACTAATGTAAGTAACTAATTTTGAGTCGGCGCCAAACAAACAAGCAAATGAATTAGGTAAGGCGTAAAATGATGGCATCGAGTTGCGCGGTGACATTCTGATTTTTTTGAAGTAATTTAATGATCTTCGTTTGGCGCCGCTATTGAGACTAAGAAGGTTTATTTTATTTTTTACTTTTCAGTTCCGTATTTCGTCGGTTCAATTTTTTTTTGAAAATTTTTTATTTTTCAGTTTTTTGTGGCTGAAATCTACTAATTACTACCTATTTGTTTTTTTATTACTTCTAAAATACTTACTTACAAATCTCACTTCAACTTTTACCAGTTGAATAATATGATTATCTACTTTTACTATTTGTTGTAATATAAATTATATTTGTTGTTCTGGTTAGTTTATTTCATTACTTTATATATCATTTCATCCTCTCATAGAATATAATGATTGTGACGGATGTAGGAGAACAAAAATAATGACAATAGCGATCTGTCATTGTCAACTACATATGTGTGCCAATGTTCACAAGTGAAAAATCAATTATCCCCTATTTTCCTACGCGTAAGGGTGGATAATTCCATCCGAAATCCAAGTATGATCAACTATGAGGTATACCCTATCTGATAAAGAAAGAATGATCCAAATCGAATAACCCAGTACAAAGTTATGGCTGATAGAATCGGTTAACGGACCAGAATTCAGAGGGTGACTGATCAATATCCTTCATTTTGCTACCCTTAGGAAAGGATTTCATCTTTTAAATTCAAATGGGACCAACTTCGAAGTACACCCTATCCACTGAAAGTTATGCGTGGATATACATAAAAAAAATATACGCGTCGACTAGAGAACCTCCTCCTTTTTGGTTTCGTCGGTTAAAAATAAAGAACATTGGAAATATCGGAAAATTCAAAAAGGAAATTAAAAAATGGATTTCGAACAATGGAAGACTGTTTTTTCAAGACTTTGTTAATCAAAATGTTTACAACTAACTAGTCACTAATAATAATTGTTTCTGAGGAATAGAAATATAGTAATTTCTTCTTTAGAACATCAAATATTTTTTTCAACTGTTTCATTTTATCGGAATTTTCTTATTAAATTATAATAGATTAATTAGAATTTTTTGGATTTAACAACATCGAATCATCACAAACAAGCGGTAAATCTCTTACTGCTTCAGTGATTAAGCTGTTTATTGATTAAACTTCATTCACACGTCATGTATTTTTTTATGTATGAATTTAAATTGACAATAAACATTATTATATTATACTTGGAATTGAAAAAACCTGGCAGCAATGAGATTGGTCGCCAAATTACATCCATATAAATTTAAACTTATACATGAACTTAATGAGGACTACTTCGATAGACGCATGAAGTTTTGTAAAAATATGCAAAAAGTGTGGAATCAAAATAATGGTTTTGAATTTAATGTCTTATTTTCTGACGAATCAACTTTTTGTATGAACAGAACTGTGAATACGCAAATTTGTCGTTACTGGCAAAACAGAAAATCCCAATTGGACGATGGGAGCTTATACCCAATATCCTCCAGAAGTAACTTTGTGGGCTGGAATTCTTAGGAATACCATTGTAGGACCACATTTTTTTGACGGAACTGTGACGAGTGTAAAGTATTCATAAATGTAGCAAACTGATGTATTTCCATATTTAACTCCAACATTCCCAGACATTAATCATCCTGGTTAAGTACATTCTACAATTTGGTCCACATTATGCTAATTATATAACTCGAGCCGGAATTAACTTTTAAAAAAACTTTTATTCAAATACATTTACAAAAATATTTAGATGTGAACAATTCAAGAATCAAATCTAGACTAACTACAATAATGAGAGAAGATCATGTCTAACAAGTAAAAATGATGATATGAAGTTCTGGGAAAAATGTCGACTCTGCAAGCTTCCCATGGAAATGCTGAGTTGCGAAAATGGTGACTTGGCTATTCCCATAGTGTTCGTGGAAAAGGTGAATGTAACTCCTCCCTTCTCAGAAAAATCCATATATGGGGTGGATCGGTTCATTCGTCTTCATCGGTGGTCCTTGGAAATGGATGCGGTTTTTGGGAATTCCTTGTGGACGACTTTTTCATGGTGGGTTGGCTTATTTGGCTCCCTCTCCAATATTTGGTCTTCAGGAAGTGACCCAGTAGGATGATTGATAATGCAACTAATAGGATGTATATTGGGGCCGTCCAAAGGTAAGCTGGGGTCCCTGTGGAAGTTTTCAGGGTGATTCGATGGATTTCTTGTTGGTCCCTCTGGAGTCGATGTACTTGGTCTAGAGGTATGTTGTGGATGGTCAGTTCGTATTGATGTTTTTGGATGACTTTGGAAGTTTTTACTGCTGGCAATAGTAATGGTTGTCCGGTTATTGTTTCTTCGTTGTTGGAATAAATACTCCTTGGGGTCTGGAAGCTGCAACCAATGGGTACTTCGATGAAATGAGGACCTCTGAGGGTGCAAGGTCGCTCTTTTGGCAGTTGAATTTCACTTTGGTGGGTTCAGGAAATATTACGATGTAATGGGCAGCATTGATCTGTTCGACGATTTCATGTTCGATTGTTACTGGGACGGGCTCGCAGGTGTTCGGCTCTTCGTTCTTCAGATGGAGTAGCTGGTATGTACAATCGATTTGCCTCGATTGTTCGATTGGCCTTCCATTGGTACAATAATACACTGGGTGTGTATTTTGGCACGGGGTGTCTTCGTACTGATAAAAATTGCTTTTCATTGCCAGATAAGGTTTGGAGGGAATAAGGATGGTTTTGTTCTCGGTTGGTACAGAGTATAGGTGGTAGTATGCATAGGTTTCTGGGAACATTACTGGGAAATGAACGATAAAGACTATTCGACTATCAGAATGATATGATTCTACTTCCAAAATTTCATAGTATTTATGGATGCTAGAGTTATCGTTTCCAAATAATAGTTCTTCTGGTGAATGATGTTTTAAAAGTATTTGAATGATGAATTGAAGATATTCGATTCTTAATATGCTATTATGAACAGTATTGATTCTCGCGAAGGTTATGGCATTTTCTAAGTTTGATAGTATCCCTAATAGAATGTTCAAAATTGCATTTATTTGATCCAAAGAAGTTTTTGCTGTAATGTAACCGTTAAAGTCAAATTTAAGTTTTTCAAGTTCAGCATCGAGTTCGATTATTTTGGATGTTATCATTTCTTCATTTTGCTTAATTAGCGAGAGAGAGGTATTGTAATCATCGATGATTTTTTTGTCAACGAAATCTGCCTGTTGAGGGTGGTTGCAATATTGTTTTGATTTGATTTTAAAGTATTGATTACATCATCATATCTTTTGCCGTCTTCGGCATCTAAATTACCAGAAATTGTTTTGAAAACTGTTGAATATACCCCTTTTTGATCTTTTGTTTGGGTTCAGAAAACTAAGTTTTTGTTTTGCAAGAGTGAACTGGAAAGAAATATCATTATTGAAATTTTTCAATTCTTCCATATAAAAGCTATTTTTACTCTGAATTAAAGATTTGACATTGTTCCATTGTTCACTAATTTTACGAAATTCTTTTTCTATGGGTTCTAGATCATAGAAATGAATAAACGTATGAAAGAAATTTCGTAATTTTGCATTTCCCAATTTGTAGGGTAAGATGCCAGGATTTGAGGAGAGGCTGGTGACTTTAATTTCTTGAGCTTCGTTGACTGCCGCCAGTGCGAGAAGAACTCTGTAAAGTAATTTTATCCTGATTAAGTAGGGGTCGTCCAAGGTTATTTTTATGATAGGTTCGTAGAGTTTCATTTGAGGGTTTATTAATTTTACTGTTATTTTTTCATTTTTATGAGTTCTAAATCGAGGGCTTATTTTAATTCGCGCCCTAGTCTTGTGATAAATTTGTTTTTTCGGTTCGTAGGTCAGTGGTTCTTGTCTAGTTTCGTTGATACCACGATGATTAGTTTTACCTTCGTGGCACAATTTTACCATTTCGACTTGTTCTGTGGATTTGACGTCTTCTTTTTAAAATTTATTGCAAATGTTTTGTTTGTGGAGGTTTCTTGAATGTCTGTATAATATCTGTTCGAAGTTGTCTTCGGATATTTGAATTGAAGTTCTTATTTTGTTTTCAAATAGGCGTTTTATTTTTGGTAAGCCTGGAGAATGAAGAACTATTTTCAGAAACAACTGATTTTGGAAATAATTGATAGGAGTTTCTGATATTGGAATTACGAGAGTCGGTTTTTCGTTACTGGTATGTACAGTCTTGTTCTCATCTTCATCTCTATTTTCAGGGTTAGTTTCGTCAATTCGCAAATCAGCGTCATCGAGATTTGGATTTTCGTCAATGTTTACATCTATCGATTCTATGTCAATTTCTTGGTCTTTGTTGGTTTGATTATCTGATGGAGGGGGTTTTCGTGATAAAAATGTTTCATTGAAATTTTGCATATATTCGAAAATCAATTCTGAATTAGGCGTGATAAATCTTGAATTTGAGAAGTCTAATTGTACGTTTAGTGATTGGATGAGATCGATTCCTATTAGTCCATCAAAAACATTGTGAAATTTATAAGCGTAGAATTTCATAATTTTATCTTCGTTAAATTCCTCAAAACTAGGTATGGTTACTGAAAATTCATGCTTTGAAGCAGCGAAGGAGTTCGAAACGACAAAAGGATCACGAATTTTGTATTTTGAAAAATAATTTTCAATTATTTCGGGATCTAAAAATGATTTAGTAGCTCCTGTATCAATGAGCAATTTAAGGGGTGGATTTTTGATATTGATGAACGGTAGTTGTCCTTTGTCAAATGAGTTGTGGAGTTCGATGATCATGTTTGTGTGTTCAGATGGATATTCGTCATTTTCAACAGAGGGATTCTCTGAAAAATCATATGAGGGATCTAAGGGACATTCTTCATCGGGGTTGGAAACATCAAGATATTGGGTATTGTATAGTTCTTCGGAAACCCATTTACGATTTTGGTTTATGGGTTGATTTGTACTGAACTGTCTAGTGGTAGTACTCATCGGGGTAGGTTTGTATTGATTAGGATTTGAGTTTGGATTGGGTTTCCAAACATTTTTTGGTGGGCCAAAAACTTGTTGGTTACTTGGGAATCTTTGAATGAAATTTGGCCTCTGCTGGACATTGATTGGTCCCGTCGGGAAAGAAGGTTTATATTGTGATGAGAAATTTTGCTGAGGGGTATTGGAAAATCGAGGGTTTTGGTACCTGAAATTCTGGTTGAAATTTTGAAATGTTCTTTGTTGATTGGTCTGAAATGGCCTAGGAGAGCTTTGGTTTTGATGTATTGGGTGAGATTGTTTTCTCACTTGTACATTGAAATGTGAATTGGATTGATTCGAAGAAAAAGAATCTTGTAAATATTTTATATTGTCTTCTTTCCTTATGAAATTGATTGCTTCTAGCATAGTTTTAGGTTCTTTGTTCTAACCATTACACCTATGGAGTTTCTTAGCCCCGCTAAAAAAATACTTCAAGGGCCTGTTGGTTATACATGCCCTGTTTGAATTTCCTAATTTTTATATCAGGTTCGTGAATAGCAAGATAATTTGAAATTGTATTTAGCAATTTCCTCACTTTGTCATGGAATTGGTATGGAGTTTCGCTCGGTAATTGTCTCGAATTGTTTAAATCCAAAGACAGACAGTTTTCATTTCTCGGATCACTGAAGTTACGAATAAGTTCATTTTTAATTTCATCGATATTATTAACACAACTTATATTCACAACTTCCCGTGCTGGACCTTTCAGTTTGCTAATGATTGTTCTGAATATTATTACATTTTGGTAATCTCCTGAATTATTAAAAAAGTGTGTTACAATGCTGTTCACGCTTTCGAGAAAAAATTAGTTCATTAACATTGCCGTCAAAATCCGGAATGGTCTCAGCATGAACCTTTGTGAAATTCGGAACTGCTGGCATGATTTTTTCGATATTATTTATTCCAATTGGATTTGAAATTGTACTTTCGTTCAGTGAAAAATTGCTTAAAATATTCGTCAATGAATTTATATCTAGCTCTGAGTTTACTTCACGTTCACTAAAGGATGGAGAGAAACTAGAGGAGTCTGACATGAAAATCAAAAATGACTTACAGTACGATCCTTTTCGGCATCTGGTACTGGCCTGGTTTCTGCTGAATTGTCGGTATTCCGGCTTCGTCTCCAGGGAACATACGTTTTCTTCAATGGAACCGTAGGAACTCTTCACGATTGTTACTTAACTATTGAAATAGAAAAGTTATCCGCGTTGGATTCTCGTAACAATCCTACAACGACTGCGCCAATTATATAACTCGAGCCGGAATTAACTTTAAAAAAAACTTTTATTCAAATACATTTACAAAAATATTTAGATGTGAACAATTCAAGAATCAAATCTAGACTAACTACAATAATGAGAGAAGATCATGTCTAACAAGTAAAAATGATGATATGAAGTTCTGGGAAAAATGTCGACTCTGCAAGCTTCCCATGGAAATGCTGAGTTGCGAAAATGGTGACTTGGCTATTCCCATAGTGTTCGTGGAAAAGGTGAATGTAACTTGCTCTAGTGGTTAGAGATTTTCTGAATGAAACCTTTCCCAATCGCTGGTTTGGACGATGCGGTCACATTGAATGACCTGCTAGGTCCCCAGATTTGACTCCTATGCGTTTTTTGTCTTGGGTTATTTGAAAAGTGAAGTTTACATAAACCGACCTATCAATTTGAAGGACCTTATTAAAGAGAGAATTCGAGCCCATGAGTTCATCAGATATTGTCAACTAAATCAAAAAGCTCAATTCGAGCATTTGTTGTGAATATGTTATTTGTTTATTTTTACTAGGTACTAACTACTTTTGATATTTTCGTTGCAAAATAAATAATGAAGTGAATGTTAAGAAACATGACCACTTGGTAGCTTTATACTCAGTATACTGTAACTCATAGTGTTAAATATGACGTATCTGGTATGTTTGAACTCAGAAAAGTGTGGGCTTCTAATTTTGTATATGAAAATATAGCCTTTCAAAAAAAACGATGACGTCATATCTTGTAAGGTATTGGGAGTAAAAATATTTTTTTGAAAAAAAATTAGAAAACTGAAATTAAAAATCGACCTCCAAAAATAATCAACTCGTGCGATAATGGAGAGTTTCCACACTTTATGAACGCACTGTATAATATCATATAGGACCATTTCGAAAAGTTTACTGAAGTTGCATAGTATAACGATTGGTCTGTAATTTTCAATCATATGTTTGTCTCCCTTTTTGAGGACAGGACATATTTTACCACATTTCCAGATATCCGGAAAACAAAGTGTTGTCAGTGCTAGATTGAAAATGATGGATAAAGGGTTTAGCAAAAATGACAACACAGTCTTTCAGGAGAAATGATGGAATACCATCAGGTCCCGTTGTCATTTTTGGTTTACATTTTAAAGATTTCAGCACATCATCTTCAGTTATTTTAGGAATGGACAATGTTGGTGTGTTGAAATTATTAATGCTTTCAGATTGTCGGTAATTGGATGATTTGATGAAAGCATATTCAAAGTGGCAAAAGCATCGACTATACGTTGGGGATCAGACAGACTACTATTTTCATAGTTTAGAGAATCAGGAATAGCTGAGCTGCTCCTAATTGTGTTCAGATGAGCCCATAAAAACTTTTTAACAAAAAGTTAAACCGACGAAATACGGAACTGAAAAGTAAAAAATAAAATAAACCGTGGTCTCAATAACTAAGCTCCTAAAGTAATGGAAGTAACTAATTTTGAGTCGGCGCCAAACAAACAAGCAAATGAATTAGGTAAGGCGTAAAATGATGGCATCGCGTTGCGCGGTGACATTCTGATAATTTTTTTGAAGTAATTTAATGATCTTCGTTAATTGTTCGCTTGGCGCCGACTCAAAATTAGTTACTTACATTACTTTAGGAGCTTAGTTATTGAGACTAAGAAGGTTTATTTTATTTTTTACTTTTCAGTTCCGTATTTCGTCGGTTTTTTGTTAAAAAGTTTTTATTTTTTAATTCTTTGTTTTTCAAATCTACTAATTACTACCTACTTGTTTTTTGATTACTTCCAAAATACTTACTTGCCCACCTTACTTCAACCATTACCAGTTAAATAATATGATTATCTATTGAAAATATAAACAGGATTTTTCCATTCACAGAAAAATCTTTCTATCAATATTTAATTGAGAATGTTTCCCTTTTCAACATGATTATCTACTTTTACTATGTGTTGTAATATAATTTATTTTCGTTGTTCTGGTTAGTTTATTTCATTACTTTGTATATCATTCCATCCTCTCATAGGATATAATGATTGTGACGGATGTAGGAGAACAAAAATAATGACAATAGCGATCTGTCATTGTCAACTACATATGTGTGCCATTGTTCACAAGTGAAAAATCAATTATCCCCTATTTTGCTACCCATAAGGGTGGATAATTACATTCGAAATCCAAATATGAACAACTAGAGGTATACCCTATCTAATAAAAAAAGAATCTTCCAAATCGAAGAACCCAGTACAAAGTTATGACTGATAGAATCGGTTAACGGACCAGAATTCAGAGGGTGAGTGATCAATATCCTTCATTTTACTACCCTTAGGGATTTCATTTTTTAAATTCGAGTGGGACCAATTTGAAGTACACCTTATCCACTGAGAAAAGAATGATCGGAATCGGAGTCTCAGTAAAAAGTTATGCTTGGTCATACATAAAAAAAAATAAACGCGTCGACTAGAGAACCTCCTCCTTTTTGGTTTCGTCGGATTAAAAATTTGGAGGGATCATCGTTAGATTTTCTTCCGCTGTTCGAATATAATTGGAGTGTGCAATGGCGATATTTTTCTTTATATCTCTGCGAAGATTTTTGTGCAATTCGAAAAATTCAGTGTTACCCGTTGATTTATAATTGCGTAAATACTCAATATAACCTGAAAGAATCTATTCCATAAAAACCATTTTCGTGTTTTTTTCCAGTTTCATGAGCAGACTACTTTTTTCGTGTCGTATTTCTACAGCGGGTTTTTTCTTGGCGTTGAGGCACTGGGCCTCTGCAGCCAGTATCACTGATTCTATGAAGTGATCGGCAAGGTTTAAACATACAAGAGATAGAAGTACAATAATGCGCCCACAGACGATGAGATCGGTATCGCTACATGTTGCATGATACCGTTGTAGCGACACACATTTTTTTTTTATTTATTTATTTATTAATGGACAAGCCAGTTATACAATACAATGCAATTCAATGCAATGATGAGTTGAACAGTTCAATTTCATGGTTGAGGGTATTCGATGTTTTCATAATTCTATTGAATGACTCATTTTGGCCATAATTTGTCCTACAAAATGGTATCTTAAAGATATCACTGTTTCTGTTTCTCCTCGAGTTTGCAGAAAGTGAAGTTAGCTCCAAAATTTCACGGGAATCGATGTGGCCATTTAAGATTTTATGAGGAAATACCAGATCAATTTCCATTCTTCTATGTGTCAGGGAATTCATATTTAAAATATCTAACATTTGAGGATAGCTATATTTGTCTCTATTTAATCCCAAGCGGTATGCACAGTTTCTTAAGAATCTATTTTGACAACCCTCTAAAAGATCAGAATCGATTTTGTAACATGGTGACCAAATTATAGAGTTATACCCAAGTATAGTTCTCACCTGTGCACAATATATAATTTTGAGAGCGTTAATGGACAATTCCCTAGCGGAACGAAAGGAGAAGCCTAACATTTTACGAGCACGAGATGAAGTTTCAGTTATGTGATGTTTGAAGGTCATTTTCGAATCGAATATTACTCCTAAATCTTTGATGGTGTTGGTCGCTGACAAGTTTGAGTCATTGACTCTGTACAAATAGTCAATAGGAGCATGACTTCGCGTGAAAGTTATTTTTTGACATTTTTCCAAATTTAGTTGTAATAAATTGATATTGCACCATCTGGAAAGGTTATTGAGATACAGCTACAAACTCTCGGCATCAGAAATGCTTTGAACTGTTCTAAACATCTTCAGGTCATCGGCAAACATTAGGTAGGAACTGTTGATGATAACATCAGAGAGGTCATGACAAGAGATTGAATAATAGGGTCCCATATGAGATCCCTGTGGTACACCTGATGGTACTTCCATTGGTTGTGAGATTGAGCTCCCATATTCGACATACTGGACTCTATTAGTGAGGTAGCTTTTGATCCATTCAAAGATTTTCGACTCTATACCCAAGGCTTCAAGCTCTGCTAGTAATGAGCTGTGGTTGACTCTATCGAAGGTTTCAGAGAAGTCTGTGTAAATAGAGTCAACCGGCAGTTTATTCTCAAAAGAATTGATTATGAAGTTTTGATATAGCAACAAATTCGTTGATGTAGATCTACCTCGACAGAAACCATGTTGTTGGTTGTATACAATATTTTTGAGGTCCCATGAAAGTTTTCTAGTGAGTAAACAATCCAACATTTTTGGTAGCTCAGACTGGTTACAAATCCCTCTATCATTTATGACATTCTCACGTGAGCCAGTTTTGTGAATAGGTTAGATGAAACTTTGTTTCCAGCTGTTGTGTGATGTTCCTTTCACAAGAGATGAATTGAACAGCGAGTGAATAGGTTTTGCTAATGTATAAATATATTTTTTTATCAAGTATAAAGGGATCTCGTCCGGGCCAGTAGAAAGTTTCCATGGTAGAGACAGTATCAAGTCAATAACATCTTTGATGTCAATAGTGTGAGTGCAAACGTCTACGGTATTATTGAAGTGGTATTGTGGAATTTGATTAACACTTGTACAATCATAAACAGTCGAAAAATACTCTGAAAAAAATTGACTATTTCATCACAGTTATTACTACATGTATCGTTATAGATCATACGAGATGGGAGATTGTGGGACTTTTTTTTATCATTAATGAATTTCCATCGTGTGTGTGGTTGTATCAGTATCACCGTCTCAATCACTGTCGTGAAACGGTGATACTACGTGCTTGCTAATGATGTTTCACGATTCCGTCTCACCGTGTGTGGAGACGTTGATAATTGATAATCTCATATACTTGTATCGTTGCATGAAGCGATACCGATCTCATCGTCTGTGGGGCCTCAAGGATACATAGACAAGCCTTAAGGATACATAGACAAGGTCACTCACTTCAAGCCCAGGGGTCGTTCAGGGCACAGCACAGGTAGAATTTGAATAAACATTTGCAAACATCCACAGAAGTATTGTAGGTACATACTTGTATGTGGTGAAAAAATTAAAATCAAAATCTCAAAAAAAATCGTGGGTTAGAGGCCAACGAGACAACAACGCAAATTTTATGCCGACGTTTCGTCTATAAATTTGGACTTCTTCAAGGCTACAAAGAAAAGGCTTGTTAAGTTACGTTTACACATTTTACATGATTTCAACAAACAACAATAATATAATACACTTTTCTCAAACAATAATATAAATTCAGGAAACATGAAAGGAACCCAAAGTGAAATTTAGAACAAGAAAACCATCACATATAGTTTTTATTTAAATATGGAAAATTGTCAAATAATAATAATAATAATAATATCTATTTGCATCAGTAATACCTACAATAGTTAATAATCCTAATAATCATTTGACATAATATTACTCTGACACAAACAAATAAAAGAAAAACACAAAGCTTTCGCTAATTCATAACAAAGTATTAGAATTTTTGATAAGACACATACATATAATGAATGCACACATACATATACATAGATACATTCCACACATACATACATATACATGTAATACGGTACTGAAGCAGGAAAAAAAATAGCCTAAATAGCGACAAGAACTGAGTAGCTGAACATAAAAAAAATTATTTTGGCATATTGAAATGTATCTATACACTTACCCAAAAAGTCACAAAAGTGGTCGCCACAATGAACGATTTCGATGGTTCTCATTCGAAATCGTTCGCTGAATTTATCTTATTGTTTGAGAAAAGTCTATTTTTATTATTGTTGTTTGTTGAAATTATGTAAAATGTGTAAACGTAACTTAGTAAGCCTTTTCTTTGTAGCCTTGAAGAAGTCTAAATATATAGACGAAACGTCGGCATAAAATTCGCGTTGTTGTCTCGTACCTGTCCTCTAACCCACGATTTTTTTTTCGAGATTTTAATCTAAGGACAAGAAACCTCATCAACATAAATCAAAATATTACCTAATTAAATTTTAAATATATACAGTTTTTAGTTGGGTTTTAATGTATTGAAAATAATATTCTTGTTTTAGTCTTCTATCATTTTGTGTATTTTTATTCTGTCCGTTTCATTAACAAATAATAAAAATTGGGTTTTTCTTTCTTTATTTCAATCGATTTTTCTTTGTGGTACCTAGTTGAATCATTTAGGTGCCAAATAGGAGTAACTTTTTAGACCTATTGTTTTAGAAACTAATGGTGTGCAATATTGATTCTTCGATCTTGTCGCGTAGGGGACGGTGGGGGAATCACAGACGGCGGGTAATGGCGAACACTAAGGTATTCGCATGTTAGAAAGAAATAGTAGATATCTCGAGTATCGCAATCGTGAGTCGGACCCGAACTTAGTGCCGAACAGTAACTGGTGAGGTGAAGCCGCGCTCGGTGTTCAAGGTAAGTTAATCCTTTTTTCTTCTTGTAATTTCATCTAATTTTTTATATAAATTGTATACGTGTATAATACTCTATGCAAAAAATAGTAATCTGATATTTTTGTTGTGAAGTAACGACTAAATATATAACTTATTTAAATAATCACCACGTGCATTGCAAGTTTGTAACCTCAAAAAATTAAATAGTTCAAGGTTTCTGTGTGTATCGGGTATTGGCTGACGAATTGAGTGGGGCAATCTCGGACGTCCGTGATTACCCCGCTTACTATTATAGGTCCAGTTCAACAATTTTTAAAACGTCAAACATATTTCAGATACCGCGTGATTATAAAAGGAGGACGGAGAAAAAATATAAATTAGGAGACCATGAGAGAGCCGTTCAAGAAGTTAAAAATAAATCACTTTCACTGGGAAAAGCAGCCACTGTATACGCTGTTCCAAAAAGCACTATTCACGACTATCTCAACAAAGATATTGTAAAGATGCCACAAACTGGAAGGAAGGCCATATTTACTGAAGGACAAGAAAAGGAATTAGAAGAACACATTTTAAAATGTAGCAGATTATTTTATGGTCTAACTATAGAGATGGTGCGAAAAATAGCTTTCAAATTTGCTGAAGTAAATAAATTAAAGCACAATTTTGATAAGAATACTGCAATGGCGGGAAAAGATTGGTTTTATGGTTTTAAAAAAAGACATCCCAATATTTCTCTGCGGAAACCTGAAGCCACTTCCATCAATAGAATATCAGCGTTTAATCAAAGTGAAGTGAAGATATTCTTCGATAACCTCGAAGCTACACAAAAAAAATATCATTTTAATGCTAATCGCATTTACAATGTTGACGAGACCGGCATTTCAAATGTGCAAAGAAATTCGAGGATTTTAGCTCCGAAAGGACAAAAACAAGTCGGCATGGCCACAAGTGGTGAGAGAGGTACCACAACGACTGTTGTTTGCGCATTCAGTGCTTCGGGAAGTATGTTCCTCCGTTTTTTATTTTTAAGAGAAAACTAATGAATGCTCAACTACTGCGTGGAGGCAACGCTGATATGGTAGCAGCAGTTAGTGATTCGGGTTGGATCAATGAAAACCTATTCATAGATTGGTTACATCATTTTATCTCATATGCAAAACCAACTGTTGAAGAACCTATTCTACTCGTGTTAGACAATCACGAAAGCCATGTAAGTCTTGCTTGCTATCTGCTATGTCGGCAGAATGGGCTAGTGCTGATATCCCTTCCACCACATACATCGCACCGTATGCAGCCACTGGATTTAACATTTTTTGGACCGCTTAAGACTGCATATAACAAGGAATGTGATTTGTACATGGCTTCAAACATTGGACGAAGAATTACACAGTTTGAAGTTGTGGAACTTTTTACTAAAGCCTTCAATCGCATCAGCAATATAGAGAAAGCAGCAAATGGCTTCAGATCAGCTGGTATTTGGCCATTAGATACTACTAAATTTGACGAAATGTTCTCCGACTTGAGATCACCTGACATTCAGATAGCATCGGCATCAAATGTACAAAGAGCAGTAACACCTAATATCCAAATGGCACCATCTATCCAAAGAGCAACGACACCCGATGTTCAAACAATATTATCATCATTTATGCAAAGAGCAGTTACACCTGATGCTCAGATAGCTCCAATGGCACTTTTACAAAAAGTAGTGGCAGTGGACGATCAGATAGACTCGACGTCATCTGTACAAAGAGCGGCGGCACCTGACGCTCATATAGAATTGTCACAATCTATACTAAAAATAGTGACACCTGAAGCTCAGATAGCACCGATGGTACCTGTAATTGAAATGGTGGCTCCTGATGGTCAGATATCATCGTCACCATCTTTGCAAAGGGCAGTACCACCTGAAGCGCAGATTGTTCGGCGCAAATCCTTAACCGTTCCAGCTTCACCAGTATCCAATACATTAACTCCTCTACAAAATATCATCAGTATTCCACAACTACCACAACCAAAGAATATACAGAATTACAGAAAGAAACATTCAATTATAGTAACTAGTACGCCAATGAAAGATACTTTAGAATAAAAAGAAGAAAAAAAGAAGAAGAAAGCGGACCAAAAAGAAAACGTTAAGACTGAAAATATTAAATCAGAACGAAAAAAGAAGAAAAAAGGGGAAAAAGAGGAAAATAAGACTGATAGTACCAATAAAAGAAAGAAAGGTGTGAAGAATTTTAAAGGTTTTGAAGATCGCCAGGTTTTAGCAAGAAAAATAAATCCACTAAGAGAGCTACGGAAAATGAAGAAGTATATTATTGTTTGATTTGTAATGAAAAGTATGAACCTCCAATAATCGAATACTGGATAATATGCTATAAATGTAAACTCTGGGCCCACGAAAATTGTATCAGTGGTGAAAGCACGTCTAGAGGATTTTTCTGTGATTTCTGTGCCGATTAGGCTATGTTCGTGATTACCCCATACGCCATCCGCAATTACCCCACATGCTGCGGGTAATTCCGGACACCAAGTGTTTTGTTTTTTCCTCAAAATTTGATTTTATACTAAATATTTATCAAAGTTGGTTATGAGAGTACAAAAATGATTAGTTTAAGATAACATTTATCAATAAAAGACTTTTATAACTTTATTTCTTTTTGTTTTATTACAGTTCTCCCTTAGGTGTTCGCAATTACCCCACCTTCCCCTATCCATGGTTCGAGTGGTAAGTTTGTTTTTATTTTTATGTTTCAGTATAGAGTAGAGAGCTTGGATATCTTCCAGGTTTGTTGAGCATCATTCGGAGGAGACGTTTTCGAACGATTTCGAGGGCATGTACGTAATTTCTCGATACTCCTCCCCAACCAATAATTTCATAATTTAGGTGTGACGCAACCAAACTTTGGTACAGTATTGTTTATATTCAAGCCCAAAAATGGTCGACTTGTTTGAATCTAAATAGGATACTGCGAAGTTTTTCTGTATATTCCATATGATGGTTCCATCGTAAGTGATTGTCAATGTAAATGCCCCGATTATTTATATCTGTTTGTATCATGACGTATCCTATATCATGTATTTGATTGCAAAGGATTCCAATAAATTACACAAAAAAACTTTTTTGTTGTTGCCCTGGATATCATCGCAAATTTTTACGTTTTCAAGTGCCCAGATTACGAATATATTCATGAAAGTTCTCAATGCGCTCGGAGATTGTTTTAATTACATTTGCAGAAAATTTCCGAAGCATAGTATGGAAAAATTGAAAGGTGGAATATTTGATGGTCCTCAAATACGGCAATTGATGAAAGACTCAGATTTTATCAAAGTTATGACTGCTCCGGAAAGTAAAGCTTGGAAAAGTTTTGTGTTGGTTGTCGAAAATTTCCTAGGTAACCATAAAGCAGCCAATTATGAAGAGATTGTGCAAAATATGCTGACAAACTTTCAGACTTTAGGAGCAAATATGGGTATTAAGTTACACTATCTCCGCAATCATCTAGATAAATTTCCAGATAATTTAGGAAATTATAGTGAGGAACAGGGAACACCAAGATCTAAAAGTGATGGAGGAAAGGTATCAGGGTCGATGGGATTGTCACATGATGGCAGATTACTGCTGGTCTTTGAAAAGAGATTGTCCCCTGAAAAATTGTAAAAGAAAAGCTCATAAAAGGCGTTTTATGGAAATATAAAATATATTTTAGACATTTTCCTCTTTATTTACTTCGATGTATCCTAATTTCTCAAAACATAACTGACATTATAAATATATCTGTTATTTTGTTTCTCGTTTTTTGATTTTCTGTGATGTAAAATGAAAATAAAGATTGAAAAAAAATCAGAGCAAATCTCACAAAATCATTGATAGTTTCATGAATTGGGTGCATAAATAGACCCAAAATCCTTTTCATATCTAGGGCAACAAAACCACTGTAGACCAGTGTTATTATTATCAATACCATATACATGTGTATAAAATGTCAGGTATATCTACAGTCGCTCTACTTAAAAAAAACCATATCTATCCCCGTTCAAATCCCAATTTCGTGCAATGCATCATTTTGTGTGATGATTTTTTATATATGTTAATTAGCTATTTACTGTCTGTCATTCATGATAAATGGTTTAATCACCAGAGTAATTTCAATTGTTAGGTATCTTCGGGGATTGATGGGTTTCAAACGAGTTGATTTTTCTAATCAAAATGCTTCACAAACTAGACATAAGTAACGAAACTAATGAAATTTTAACGGGCGAAATCACGGAAATTATAATCGCTTGGTAATGTATGTAAGAATGAATATATGAATTCACTACGCAGCATTATCACAAAAACGCCAAAAAAATAGCCTATCAAGAGTTGCATACCACTAATTTATTTGAAGGGCGGGGAAAATGAATGCTAGATACTTATCTCAATTACCGTTGGCAGAAATATTCAAGATTCAAACTGATAGATGAATTCATTTTGGATATATTCGCAGAATGAGCTCAAAATTGGAAATCTCTAAGATATATCAATGCCACTATTGAGATATACATTGTCTGATAAATCATATGGAGGATTACCGACATCTACATATTGAAATAGTACTATGACAGGAGTTAATTGGGACAACTATTTTTTTGCAGGTTAATTGAAAAATCTCGTTGGATACCAGACTGTATATGGTTTTGTCGAAGTATATTGAGAGTGATCTGCTGTCGAACCAGTCTTTGAGTTTTCCAATATAATCATTTTTGTAATACAGGGTGATTCAAAAGTACTCTGACAAACTTCAGGAGTTGATTCCTCACAATATTCTAATATGAATTGCCAATAAATATACATCCGGAAACGCTTCGTTTCCAAGATACAGGATGTAAAAGTTTTATTTTTATTTTCGTTTTTTTTCAAATAACTTTCGAAATTCTGACCTTAATTGAACGAAAATTGGTATCGAGAGGTTTTTTGAGGCGTCAAATTCGAACCTGATGTTATTATTGCTCCTACTCGTAGGGGGCGCCATCTACACGTCTTTTTCAGTGAAAAAAATCAATTCCTTCATCATATCTACGTAATAAAGCTACCCTTGTTACAAGTCGCTATAAGCAACCGTTTTCTAGATATTTGGACTTGAAAATTTCAAGTCATTATTTGATAATAGATGAGTGTTGAAGTTATTACCATTATTTTGCATTTTTCACAAGAATGCTTTGGAAATGAATTTATCGTTTAATAAGTGGTTTTGGTTTTTTGTAGCACTCATTCTATTTATTATTACTCGTTTAAAATAGTTATTTTTGTATCAAGGGTGCAAAATCTGTATTTGTTTTGATAAAACTTGCAAGAAATATTAACATTTTATTCCAAGAAATTTTGAATATGTAGAATAAAATAAAATGAAGGAAACTAAATTGTATTCAAATAAATTTTCAAAGTGTCCACCTTCAGCGAAGATATAGGCATTCAGTCTTCTAGTCATTGCATCTGGTACCCGCTCAAAAATTATTGGTGTGTTTCTCATTGTTTCACAGGCGTCTACTATTCGGTTTCCTAGATCTTCCTCATTCGCTACTGGAGTTTTATAAACTAGTGACTTCAAATGTCCCCAAAAAAATCTAGCGCGTTTAGATCTGGGGACCTTGGTGCCCACGCCTGGTTAGGTTCTTCTACACCTCTACCGATCCATCGATTTGGATAGACAGTGTTAAGGAATTCCCTGGCTACAACGCTAAAATGGGCCGGAGCCCCATCATGTATAAACCACATGGATACGAATTTCTAATGGTACATTCTGAAGTAGTCCCGGCAATTCATTTTCTAAAAAGTCTCTGTAAGTTGCGCCATTCAGTCGGAACGGAACAAAGAGAGGACCTAATAAGTAATTATCAATTATTGCCGCCCATACATTTACAGAAAATTGATACTGATAATGTCATTCACTAACTGCGTGCGGATTTTCCAGAGCCCAAACATGGTTGTTATGAAAGTTTGTGATAGCATTTCGGCAGAAGTTTGCCTCGTCCGTGAAGAGTACATATCTTAAAAATTGAGGATTTCCAGCCAATTTTCTCAAAAACCACTGACACATAGTAATGCGTTGGGGAAAGTGTCGTGGCAAAAGAGCTTGTATCATTTGAATATGGTATGGATAAAATTGTTGATCGAGGATAATTCTCCAAACTGTGGACTGAGAAGAATTGAGAGCTTCAGCAATTATTCTTGTACTTGTTTCTAGATTCTCCTCGAGAGCGTTCAGAACAGCTTCTTCCAATTCTGGGGTTCGGACTGTTCGTGGTCTTCCAATTATATCAGCTGCCCTCTTAAAGCTACCTGTTTCTGCCAAACGACGGTGGAGACTGGTAAATGTTGGAGCTGAAGGCAGTACTCGATTAGGAAATCGCTCTTGATAAATACGTCTTGCTTCGCGCGCATTGCCATCCGCAAGGTCATAAACGAAATGCATATCGGCCAAATGAGCGTTATTGTTTAAATAATCCATTTTTTCAAAATTAGTGTTTCAAATCTCACAGAAACTTCAACAAAACAACGAAACGTTTAACTGTCACATAATATGTAATGACCAAAACTACTTACTTAAACGTCAAATTCATTTCCTAAGCATTCTTGTGAAAAATGCAAAATAATAGTAAATTTTCAAGTTTAAATATCTAGAAAATGGTTCCTTATAGCGACTTGTAACAAGGTTAGCTTTTTTACGTAGATATGATAGAGGAATTGAAAAATGTGATAGAAGTACGCTCAAAAAAGTTATGAATCTTCAAAAAAGAAAAACACGTGTAGGTGGCGCCCCCTACGAGTGGGAGCAATAATAACATCAGGTTTGAATTCGACAACTCAAAAAACCTCTCAATACCAATTTTCGTTTAATTAAGGTCAGTATTTACCAAAAGTTATTTAAAAAAAAACGAAAATTAAAATAAAACTTTAACACCCTGTATATTGGAAACAAAGCGTTTCTGGGCATATATTCATTTGGACAATTCATATTAGAATATTGTGATGAATCAGCACCTGAAGTTTGTCAAAGTACTTTTGAATCACCCTGTATAATCGAAATTGGCCTATAATTCGAAGGTTATTTCTATCACCATTCCTATATAGGCAGACCTTTGATAGCTTCCAAGCCGTCGGAATATGTTCTGACTTTGGACATATATTAAGGGGTATTGATAATGGTCGAGCAAGTACTGAGGCACAGTCTCGGATTATAAACGCTGGTACATAGTCTGGTCCCGCAGTTAATTTTGGTTTCAGTAATTTGATAGCGACTGGAACCTCCTTCCTCCTTCTCACTGACATTAGTAATATCTATTAGGGGCAAGCCGTCATCACTGCAGTTATTGGGTATAGAATCATATTGCATTGCCAAAGTATAGGATTGACTGAACATGCAGCAATTCGTCATCATACACCATTATATTGCTAATTCTTTATGAAGACCTACGAGCATTGATAAAATTGTAGAACTTGTTTAGATTGGAAAATATTTCGGCTTCCCACCTCTGCACATAATTTTTATATGACTCATCAATGTCGATTTTGATTTTTGCTCTCAATTAGCCTAAACTCATCAAAAGATTGAGCATCATTCCCTTTTTATACAACCCTCTCAAATGTAATTCAAAATAATATTTTCGAAATATAAAACCGATCCATACATGAAAATAAATCTCCCCTCTCTCATCGAAATCAACGTAATTCGCAAAACATTCTTCAATTACATTGAAATACGACACGGTTACCCACTAATTCAGTCTGAATTGAACATGATGGAACCATTAAGTAAGTCCGAAAACTCCAATAACAATAGTACGTCAACATTTGGAATTCTCCTGGGATTGATCATATCAATATCGTTCCCAGTCATAGCAATCAAACTGAACACAAAATTAAACATAACCAAGGGATGGCACCCAAAAGAAGTAAAAAAAGAGGAAGCCCAACACGACAGAATAACTCTTATTAATGCAAACAAAAGACACTCACTTTACTGAATGATTTTAACTAAAGAAGGTTTACGAAACCACGCTATACAATAAACTACAAGGTCGAAATACTGAATTGAGTTCTATCTCCACCTGAAGAAGCTATTATATAGCGAAACACGAAGTCATTCTATTCGTAGCTCTTGTCAAAGACAGAAGATATTGTTTAAAAAAAAATTTTCGAATATTTGATTAAGTGTGGATTCATGCACAAAATAACAATTATCAAATAACAAATGAGAAAAACATTTAGCAATATAAGTTGAACTCTATAGTTTTCAATGACTATGTTCATGCAGACAAATAACAATTATCATTCAAGAAATAACATGTAGAAGTTGGCCAACTTTTATCTTTTTACATTATTTGAACGAGATTTTCTTCTAGTGCGCAACTAGTACGCAGATGACCGCGGATTGGTCAAACCGATGATGAAAATAACCTCACTTTTTCTAATATTTGAGGTATTGTTTTTGTTTCATATTGTTTATTGGACATTTTGAATTTTCACCTTTTCTTATTATCGAGGGGACATGGAGTTCGAAAAAATAGGATTACCTAATTTAAATGCCTCGGATCTCCGTCTTGTGCGCATGCTTACTTTTTATTTCTTAATTGTTATTTTGAGTGCATGAATGCTACATTTTAATTCTTGTTAATTGATAATTGTTATTTGTTATTTCTTATTTGATAATTGTTATTTTGTGCTGCATGAATCCAGACTAACTCAATGTGGTCTTCTCAGTATGTTTAAGAACACTGGAACACTTACACCTGTTAAAGTTTGCATTCAACTTGGCGACACTTGGCCTACTTGAAAATAGAGATTACTAGCGTTTCAGATGTCGCCAATGTCGTGTATAGTTTTAATTCAGTAAACTGTAACATCAGACAACACAGGGTGTATTATATCCCCAGCTATCTTTTTGAACTGTTCGCGGGTTGCACAAAAAAAGTAACGTAATGTTGTTTTTCGTATTTTGTACCATGTGAGATTGAGGCTAACTGAATTTTGACCGGCGGAAAATTGGAAATGGAATTATTGTCATTATATTTGGAAAAATAAAAAACTTGAGAGGTGTCAAGGGACACCCGGATGGAACGAAGTTGAGGTTTACAGAAAAATAAAAAACTGTTTTGTGTTTTCCAGTGAATAAATGTATTTGTAATTTCTTTCTCTCACGATATTCTCTACATCTTTGTGCATGTGTCTTTTCCTTGATGTTATAGTTTGTACCTCAGTAGTCGATGCTTTAGTTGATTCGCACACACACACATATACATATATATATATATATATATATATATATATTTATATCACTCTGTCTATTCTTTCTACACGTCATAGATGCGCGGGACTTTGTAAACACAACAGAGTGTGTGTATATATTATATATATATATATATATATATATATATATATATATATATATATATATATACTCTCTCGACTTCGTAAACACAACAGCGTATAGGTTAGAACACGCACGGCTTGCTAAATACATACGCATTGATATTGTAATAGTAAAGAGAGGTTATAATGCGTACTTGCTAAAAATACATAAGCATTTATTATTGTCTCTACTTACCTAACTCCATCAGCAATATCCGGAACTTGTGCAGAAACACTGTCAGGATTCATTATTGTTATTATTTTTTATTATTTATTATGTACAAAAAACCTGTATACACTCAACAAAAATAATCGTCGCGACACCACACTGTTCAATAGAAAGACGAAATGAAAATAACTGGCTTGCTTTCTATGAGAGAGAGAGAGAGATAGACAGAGAAACACGCCCACGCCGCATGGCTCAAAACCATAGCGAAAGTCTCGTTACACATTTTGGTCTTAATTTATTCCGTCTAGCCCTCTTTCGCAACGCGCGATAAGGAACTACGTTCCAACAATGCATATAATATGATGGATTATGAAAATATCATCAGTTAATTTGTCTTTGCCTTTGGTAGGTACCGAATACAGGTGAATATTCGAATCTTCTGCTTTAGATTAACCTCACAAAATACAAGTGGGGCTCATTTTACAATAAGAATCCTCACATAATTCAAATTAATACTTTCTGGCGCAAAAATAAGCTTTGCAAGATGTTAAATCAGAGGGAAGGAAAAACGTATAGACACTGACAGAACCCAGAACACATGTAGATGTTAAAAAATAAGTTATTACATTAAAAGAGGAGACGAACATTTTTGAATGACGCCATCTACCACAGAGATTGCAACTCTGGTATAAGCAACATATCAAATCAATCAATCACCAAGTTTCTAGACATCTTAGGTTTGCTCTCGTAATCTCTTTTATGATATTATCAATATGGTTACCTGTCGTTTTATCGAATCATGGCAAACTATTTTCGTAGATTGCGCGAGAGATTCACACAGGTGCAATTGCCAATAAATATGTATAGTGCACAATATCTGCTCACTTCAGACCTGGAAAACCCAAGAACATTTACCGTTTCCCCTTAAAAAAACATCGTTCAAGACGATTACAACAAAAGGAGAATTATGAACGTCGTAGTGCGTTTGACAACATAATTTTTCACAAGGTTACGGATTATCAACCCAGCTCTAAAGAAATTTTTCATGGCATGCTAGACCTTGACGGTACAGATATCATTATCATTAACGTATTCACTGGCGAGCTATATATAGAAAATATCAACATTATGTCTTTATCTTAACTTTTCGTGGCAAACTTTCCGGTGCAAGTAAGGATGAGGATGTGGTTCAGATGGGTTTTGGTAAACGTTGGTTACATCAGGAAATCGATAAAAAAGACTGAGCGAACAAAAATCAAATCAAACACTAAAATATAATCAAGGAAATGAAGTTCAAGTAGAGAACGTTCAGGTGCATCTTTAACACAGTTGATGGTTGTTGTGTGATAATTATCCATAATTAATATGTATCTTTGATTACTTCAACATTTCTTAATTGTAATATACGCTTTCATTGAATTTACACGGAAATATCATCATTGTGAAATAAAGAATATACTTGGGGCAAGCACAGAAAGGAAAAATTTGAATCATTCCCAAGTAGCATACAGAGGTCATAATTCGGTTATACAAGACATTTCGCCAAGGTCCGTGACTTGTAATGTGCTCAGACGTCGGTATGTATGCCAACACGACAAAAAGGCATACTTTTATGACATCATATCGACGTTATAAAGTAGTGGTAATGACTTGCCAATATAGACTTATATAAGCCAGCCGAAAAAGTGTTGGATTGAATATTATTATTACGTCGAAAAGTTGTAATTACTCCTAGAATAGTTTGCGAGTGTCTCGAAAACATCGCAATATAATACATAAAAGAGTTGTGACGTAGTCGCTGTGACCAGAAGTGGCAAGTTTTACGTTAACAAAGTTGTACTAACGTCGCACAGTGGTTCCAAATCCCAAATGGCTGGCCAAATATAGAAGGCATTGCTCAATCGCTACGAAATTTGACTCGGTTCTAGTCCTGAACAGATCGAGTAAAGAACAAATGGGGTAATGCACCATTCTCAATTGATCAACGTGAAATCAGTACTGGAGATTTGAGACGATGAACACGAATTTGAGTCAAGTTTTCAAAACGAGATGGTGGCCGAAAATTGTTTTTTCATGTTCTGGTTCTGAGGATATCCAATGTTCAGAACATCCTGGAACCAGAAGAGTAGAGTTGGTTCTTCTTAAATTCAAGGTTGTATGCCTGGAACTGAATGAGTTCAAAGCCGCTGTTCGTTGATGAACAGTCTTTGGAAAGTGATTCGTTCAAAGTGACCAGAGGTGTATGACGAACTTGACGGTAATCGAAGAGACTGCCAAAGCAGAACTTTGATTACATTTGCTCGATTTTAACAAGATCGGCCTGAAAAGCGACCATTTCTCAAATTTCGTCAATCGCTACGAAATTCAGTACTCGGAGATTTTTGAGATCGATGAACACGAATCTGAAGTCAAGTTTTCCAAAAACAAGATGGTGGTCTGAAAATGGCGGACCATTTCCTCCAAACTTGAATCAATCACTACGAAATTTGGTACTCGGAGGTTTTAAGGTCGCTGAACACGATTTTCTTTTGATAGAACAAAAGAATATATTAATACATACATGTATTTGGGATATAGTAGATTGGGAAAGCTGTAAATACAAATACACTTTGAATATAAATACTAGTTTATTGAAAATTACCTTGAATATTACTTTTGTGTAAAAAAAATACAAAAAGACGCTTAGACTTATAAGAGTCCAATTGCTGTCCGAATCACTAACATTATTGTTTTATTTTTCATCCGCGGATAACGTGTACGGGCTATGGACTTTTTTGGACAATGCGACCTCCATGTACACTTCATTCGCATTATAGTGCAAATGATTTTCTAATTAATCGAACAACTCGCGTGAAACCAACTGCAACTACTTCACTGCTTTTCCGAGAGCCTGAAAAAATCAATTCAACAGTGAGACAATAATACATAATTAACAAAATAATACTACTTATAATACTAATGTAATAAAACTTAATGCTCGTACCGATTCTCGCCAAATTTAATTCCAAATATCCATGGTTGATACTCAATGTATCCAAAAAAATATAACCCAATATCTCAAAATTTGCAAAAGTTAAAGTGTGCACAGAATTTTTCGAAAATTAAAAAATTTCAATAGATTTGAACCCCTTAAGCGAATCTCGCCAAACTTGATAGCAACTAGTCTTGTCTCCTAGCGTATTTGTGTGAAAAAATGTAGCCCGATATCTCAAAATTTGCGAATGTTAGGGCAACCACAATTTTTTTTCGATAATTTAAAAATTTCAATAAATTTTAACACCCTAAGCGATTCTTGCCAAATTGAATACAACCATTAAAATTTTTCGAAAATTTCAAAACTTTAGAAAATCTTAACCCCTTAGGCGATTTTGGCCTAATTCAATAAAAACCATCTTCATCCCCTAGCCTATTTGTTTAAAAAAATTAGCCCGATATCTCAATATTTCCGGAAGTTAGAGCAACCAGAAACGATTTTTGAAAATTTTAAAATTTTTGAAAATTGAAACCCTTTAAGCGATTCTTTTTAAATTCAATACCAACCGTCCTTATCCCCTAGCCTATTTGTATAAAAAAAATTAGCCCGATATATCAAAATTTGCGAAAGTTAGAGCATGCATACATCCGGAATTTTTTTCTAAATGTAATTTCTCGAAGAAACAAAATTCACCGTAACCAAAGGGGCAATTTGAAGCAGCTAATTTTCGGTGGTGTATTACTCAAGAGTATAAAGAATAACTTGACCCTTGATTGGTCGCTGAATTATTAACTTTTACATAACACCAGGTAGTGGTAATTTCGACAGGACGATTGTACCATAACCACAACCTTAGAACTCGGAAAATATCAAATAACTCTATTTTTCAGGTTCTCCATCTCCTATCAGCCTGAAATTAATGCATCAGCCTTGTAACATAATTTCACTTAATATTCAAAACGATCAGACAACTTACATTACATTTCACGATGAAAATAGTTATGTAATAAATTAAACTAAAGAAAATTCCATACAATTTTTGTTCTCAAGTTTTTTTTTGTGAAATAAATAGTTTTAGCGTACTAATGCCGCAAACCAATACACATCTACACTGAATCGTCAGAACGAGTTTTGAATTGATGCGGTACTTGATGGAAATTGGAGTAGACTTTGCGGCCCTCGTACGCTCAAACCAGTATCTAGTTTCTGTTGGGCACGTGGTGACACAATTGCAACTAATTGATATTGCTTTCAGGCAGGCCATCAATTTGAAAGGGACAGAACAGCATAATATTTACTCGTCCCACATATCGATTAAATATGTTTTTGCGTAAAAGTGTGGGAGATTTGACGTGGACAACACTTGTTTGTGGATATAATGCGATATCTTTTGACAAAGATCTATTATGAAAAAATCAAATAAACATCCTCGACAAGAAGTAGAAAATGTAAATCTGAAATACCTTATATAGTCATAAAAGCTTTGATGTAGCCTCATTCAAATTTGGTATCTGTCGGTTCTAGAGTACTACTGATGTTCATTTTGTCGCACTTCCAATCTTCATGTATGTAAAATTTTCTTTTCGTTTTTTCCGGTTTAGCTCAAAAAAGTTCAAATCTTTCAATTAAATTCTGACCCACTTCTAGTTGTCCGATTAACGTGAAATTTGGCAGGTGCTCATAATTCGGGTGACAATGCATTAAAACATTTTTGTTAGAGGAAATGGCGGCTCCAAGATGGCGGGCGAGATTTGTGTTTATGGTCCTATTCGATTAAAAATTGATATGTGGGGGTTTTCGGGGTCGAAGATCATGATTTTGTTGTCAAAATTCATAAAATCAAAATGGCGGCTCCAAGGTGGCTGACGAACTGAACATAAAAACCCGACTATTGAAAAATCACGCTCTAAAAAGTATGAAACGAGAAAATATTCTCGTCTGAAATTGTTATGTACAAACTATTCAATATTTATCGTCTATTAAATAAACAACTTACAAGTAATATATTTTAATGTATTTAAAACATATTCATAGTGATGTTCAGAAGATAGCCGTGGTCATATGCCACCTACCCTAACAAAACAATACATTCTAACAGTAGTAAGCGATCATAAGCTTTAGGGCAAAGTGGCATAGGACCATGGCTATCCTCTGAACATCTCTATGAATATGTATTAAATACATTAAAATATATTACGTGTAAGTTGTTCATTTAATAGACGATGAATATTGAATAGTTTGTATATAACAATTTCTGATGAGAATATTTTCTTGTTTCATACTTTTTAGAGCGTGATTATTCAGTAGTCTGGTTTTAGTTTTAGAAGTTATTTTTATTTCATACTTTTTAGAGCGTGATTTTTGAGTAGTCGGGTTTGAACTCACTTTTTATTTAAATTATTTCGGCGTTATAATTTGGTGATAAAATATTTGTAGAGCCGCTTCACATTTTTTTGTTTGTTTAGGTCTTATTGTTTTACATGTACCTAGGTGGAGGTACTCCCAGCTTATGTCATCATTATTACACACATTTTGTTTTTTTATATACAATTTTAACATGTGTACCATAGTCCATAATGAAATACGTATTTATTATATATGTATTTTGGGTAGGTTTGGAGAGAAAATATGTTTGGCTCACATCTGAGGCGTGATTTTGGAAATTATGTGGTAGAAGTCCATTGTATCTCGAAGTGGAGTGGTATTATTTTATGAAGTAGAAAAACTCGAAGTCGTCTCCACAATATAATATTAACAATCGATTAGTTAACAGATGGTGGAAGGTTAAAAACCATCGGTTAGGTATACATGTATACATAGAGGTTCGAAACATGTATACCTAATCGATGGTTTTTAACCTTCCACCATCTGTTAACTAATCGATTGTTAATATTATATTGTGGACACGACTTCGAGTTTTTCTACTTCATAAAATATATATATATATATATATATATTTTTCAAATGTGCTAATTAAGCCCTTCTTTTTGATAACCAACACGGCATCATTGAAAAAAAATATTTTTTCACTTCATTACTTTATGTCCTCTAGACGGCGCCATATTCAATTTAATGTGACGTCATATAGCCTATAAACCAGCGGGTAAAAAATAACATTGAATTGGCAAAATATCTGAAGTTACAAGCTTTTGTGTAATTTTTTTCAATTAAAACTCCATCATTTTGTGTATACCTACTGTCATTGTCAATTTTAATTACCCGTTTAATTTAAATTATTACCTGGAACGTTGCATAGCAACGAACTTTTTCTTACGAAGCAGTAAAAATACACCTTTCAAGCCTGTCAAGTGTCATTAAAGAGCCGCTCTCAATGTAATATGGAACAAAAGGATTTTTTTACGATAGGTTTTCCATGAATACAACTCCATGTAGCTCTTCTCAGATTCACCGTCATAACTATGGAAAAAGAAAAGAAATACATAAAAAACTAATCGTGCCCAAATTTAATTGACATTTCTTTTAGTGTCTGATCATAATTCATTTCTCCTTTATAATATAATTATAATAATAGTTATTGGGCAAAAAAAGAATAACAATGATTAAAATGTTTCTCACAGGTGAGGATCCCTGCAATTGCACAGAATAAACGAAGTTGCCCACGTATGTTGCCTTGTCTGTGGATCTTTATTCTGACATGCACAATACAAATATCATCGCTTAAAGAGACAGAAAAAATCAAATATCAGGCATTAAAATGATAAACAACAAATCATAATGTACAAAAAACAATTATCGTGTGCAGTTTATACAGAGATTTGAAATATATTTTCGTCGACAAAAATGTATTGAAGACCCAGTGAATCCGATACCACTCTTGCATCTAAGATGTCTAAAAACCCTGGTGCTTGCACTGATTCGATATTGTTTTGATTTTCGAGGTAACCACTTATACTTATACACTGTGTCCGTGAAGTATGGAACAAATTCACTTTTAGCTAAACAGGTCATTTTAAGAAATAATCCTGAAACACGTCGATTTTTTATGTTAATTTACCGTATTTTAAAATAATAATCTAATATACAGGGTGAATTACGTTCGAGTAATGACGTCACCGTCATTTTTTTTAAACGGAACACCCCCATTTTGTCTCAATTTTCGGATTACTCTAGCTGAGCTGATTCCAAAATGTATCACATGTTGATTCCAATTGGTACAGGGTGGACAAAAATACAATAGTTTTGTGTGTGCTCATAAAGTAATGCGTAACATTCTTTATTAGGTAAATTAACAATATTATCAAAAATACTTATTGTCTAGCGGCAATTGGTTTAAATGTAACACCCCGTAGTTTGCTACATGTTTAGAGTAATAAAAATGAGCTGTTTCCAAACATGTTTGGTACTTGTGGTCTAGCAGACAGAATATGACAAAAAATATTTCTTATCTATTTATAAAAAACATAGTCGTCTACTTTTTTGGAAAATGTCATTATTTGTTTAGTAATTTATTGATGTTCAGTGACAGTTTAGTACTACAATATTTTTGGTATTCGTGAATATTCGAATGATTGCTTAGATTTAATTGGAAGTAGAAATGGAGTTAAGTGTAAAACAAAGAATTGAAATACTTATGATGATTGGGTATGGAGACAGATCGCGAACTCAGATGGAAGTGTGCAATTTGTTTAATGATAAATATCCAGAAAGACCTATAACGCGTTCAACAGTCAGTAAGATTGAAACGAAATTTCGAGAAATTGGTAATGTTGAAAATGTACGCAAATCAGGTCGTCCCCCTGCAAATGCTGATACAGCATTAGATGTTTTACTGAGTTTTGAAGAAGATGCGCACACTTCTGTTCGTAAAGTTAGTCTCTATATCGGTGTTAGCAAAACAACGGTACACGAACTATTGAAGCTTGAAAAATGGCATCCTTATAAAATCAAACTTGTGCAAGAATTAAACGAAGATGATCCCGATAGAAGACTCCAATTTTGCGAAGAAATGATGGATAAATGTCACCGAGACCCTCTCTTGATACAAAACATTATTTTTTCTGATGAGTCCACTTTCATGTTAAATGGTGAGGTTAACCGTCAGAATTGTAGATACTGGGCAAAAGGAAACCCCCACTGGATGCGTGAGCATCATACACCATACCCTCAAAAGGTAAATGTATGGGCTGGAATTGTACGAAATCGAATCATCGGACCCTACTTTTTCGAAGGTAATTTAAACGGGGCAACGTACCTTGAGTTTTTAAGGGGGTATCTCGTACCTACTTTACGTAATTTGTTTCCCAGCAGACGTAATCCTGGAGGTTTTGATGAAAGTTCATGGTTTCAACAGGATGGTGCACCTCCACATTATGCTGTCGATGTTAGAAGGTACCTAGATGAAATTTTTACGAACAGGTGGATTGGTAGACGTGGACCCACTGAATGGCCAGCAAGGTCACCAGATTTAAATCCTTTGGATTATTTTCTGTGAGGCCATCTGAAGAATGTTATTTATAAAACGAAACCAGCAAATATTGCAGATGTACAAGAGAAAATTCGAACAGAAATAAACAATATTACGCAAGAAACCATACACAAGGTTCAACAAGAATTTGTACACCGTTTGGGTTACTGTCAAATACAGCAAGGGCTGCAGTTCGAACATTTATATAGTCATGTATTCCAGCATATTCTGTCCGCTAGACAATAAGTATTTTTGATAATATTGTTAATTTACCTAATAAAGAATGTTACGCGTTACTTTATGAGCACAACACAAAACTATTGTATTTTGTCCACCTGTACCAATTGGAATCAACATGTGATACATTTTTTGGGAATCAGCTCAGCTAGAGTAATCCGAAAATTGAGACAAAATGGGGGTGTTCCATTTAAAAAAAATGACGGTGACGTCATTACTCGAACGTAATTCACCCTGTATATTAGATTATTATTTTAAAATACGGTAAATTAACATCAAAAATCGACGTGTTTCAGGATTATTTCTTAAAATGACCTGTTTAGCTAAAAATGAATTTGTTCCATACTTTACGGACACAGTGTATAAGAGCTTCAATCTCTGAGGAAGATGGCGTCGTTCAAAAATGTTTGTATCCTCGCTTGATGTCAAAACTTAATTTGTGACATCTTCATTTTATATGAAATTATTTTCTGTGTTTTCTCAGTGTCTATGTGTTTTTCCTCATCTTTGATTCGAAATCTTGCTTAGCTTATTTTTTAGTTTGTCCTTTCAAAAATCACGTCGATCATCAGTTCATTAGAGCGTAAGGAAGTGTTTATTTTTAAGTAGCATACTTTTTGTAAAATGGGTCCCTTTTGTATTTTGTGTTGACAGCCAAAAGCCGCAGATTCGAATATTCAAAACCAAGTACAAATCTTGACGAAGTAACTAATAATTATATTTTCATAGTGCATCAAATTGCAAGCATTAGATTTTATTTTTGCATTGCATTTTCTGCAATTTTAAAACAATAATATAATTTCAGTTAAGTTCAAACTCAAATGGTACAAAATACGAAAAACGACAACACTACCCAGCAAACATGAATTAGCGGTTAACTGCGATCAGATGTCGGCAGCGGCACACCGATGTCGGTAAATAATTGGAATGATATCAGTTTTGCCGCTTTGACTGAACATACGCATATTTATCATGGATGTTTTGAATTTAGCCAGAAATGACCCGTTAAAGATTTGCGATCATCGCGCCGATGTCGTTTTGACACAGTATGTGGCATTACGCGCCGCACCGCTGCGACCTCTGTAATGAAAATGCAACATTGGCATTACTGAATAAGGTGATGCAGTTTGAGATACAATAAAAATGGTTGAAATGGAGAAAGAGTTGTCTGTTTAGGTAAATAGGAACAATCTGGCTCTACAGTTTCAAAAATCCTCTACAATTAGTGGCTTCAGAGAGTGAAAACAGTAAATTGCATATATCTAGTCCATGAATCAGTCGATTCTAAATGTTCGGTGAATTTATTGTGTATAATAATGACCTATTTTCATCGAAATTTCACTGTTTTCGGAGATATAATGCTAGATTGTTCTTAGGCGCTTATATGGGCCATTTTGTTTTCATTGAAACCGTCTTTATGCTCATTGCCTTCCAAGATACTCTATACCTCCATGTACTGTATTCCGAAATGGACGCCCCTGTATATTTGCATAGATCATTGATTAAATCCCAACACTGGAATGATGCGGTTGATTACTAGGATACCCGCAATCGCACCATGATCTGTACCATGCAATATCAGTTCATCTTAACTCTGTCTATCCGCTGGAATCCCTCTATGTATTAAAGCGGGTGGTAGTCTGGAGGCCTACGTATCATGATTTTGGCCCGCTTATGTTGTCTGTCGGGTGTTTTTAAAGTGCCTTTAGATGCCCACGCGTAGAGCTTGTCCAATATTGAAACGACCACTTTGGCCTTCCCCTACCTAACAACCAATTCTTCTCGAAGATGCCCGAACTATGGCTATCAATAGAAATTCCATAGGCGTACCAAATTATTTGGTATAGGCGGTTACACGAGACGTAGTTTTTGGCGGACGAGTTTTGTGATTATGGTGGTCCGATTCGATTCAAAATAAGTATGTGAAAATATGGTGATATACTTCTGCTACAAACCATAAAAAAACTACACATTGAAATTTTCTGCTCGGTTCTGCCAATTACAATTTAAAATCTACCCCCCTCTTAAATTCCTGTTGTTCATGTCATCGTGATAGTCTCCACTGTTTTTCCCAGATTTGAAAATTAAAAGGGCATCCTTTACAAACCCCATTTTTCCTCCTGCATGAACTTTTATTATTCGTTTTCCTTCAATATACGGTTTTTTTTAAATTTAAATTAGGATTTTTCTTATCAACCCACGTCTTAGAATGTGTATGAGAATCTGCAAATTCGACTCATCAGTGTAAATGATGTTTTTTCCTTGTTCACGATACATTTTCAATTTTCTTAAAAATTCCACCCCTAGTAATCTAACTTCATGACTTTCCATCAATATCGTTCAATTATCAGGCGTTTTTTCCCAATCAAAACCTAACTCTTTGATTATGTTGTGCAATGTTGAACGACAGCCTTCAAACCCTACCTGCGCATTTCAGATTTTTGGAAGAATAGACTTTAAAGTAGGCCGTTATTTTTCAGTCAAACAAAAATCATTTATAATCGTTCTTATTGTTTCACCCTGCCCTTCCGTAATATTACTTTTCGACTTTATTCTTCCTACTCTTTTTTGCGGAGACGGCAAAGAAGGAATACTACCTAAATTCACAGCTGATTGTTCCGTTTTAATTTTTTTAAAACAATATTCTGTTATACCCATTGCTGCCTTGGCACGTTCTTTGTAATTTTGGAAAGGTATTTGTATCCCATTTTTGGCCTCATTTTTCATGAATTCTATAACATTTGCCACAATTTCTTTTTCCGCTACTTACCACTAGGCATTTTGGCAAGGTAACAAGTTAACTAGTGCAAAGTTGAATGAATAACTGCACTACCTATTTATTAATCAAACAAACCTGACCTTTCAAATGCTGCATGCCAAGACACTGGTGAAGATTAGCCATAGCATAAGCTGCCACACCAAATCGTGCCCACTCGTGTTTTCCCCCTCTCTACCTACCAAACGGTCATTTCAATATTGGACGAGCTCTAACATGTTTGCTGGGTATTATTTCTTTGCGTAATGTTCGGGGCTTCTAATTCTAGCTTTGCTATTGGTGAATTTTGGCAGATGTCACTTTTTAATCAATAATAGCTACAATTAGAACCCGCGAACAGTTCACCTCAAAAAGAAAGCTGAGATAATAAATACACCAGGGGGTCTGTTGTTACAGTTTACTGAGTTGAAACTAGAAACGGCATTGGCTCCATCTGAAACGCTAGTTATTTCTATTATCAAGTAGGCCAAGTGGGTGGAAATTAATTTCAAATATTCTATTACCTACATTCATACATACATACATATAGGTGAGAATACCAGGTCATGACTATGAAATTATTGTATTGTCATCAGTTCTTAATATGTGTGGGAAATTTAAAATTGGGGAAAGGGAAATAAATTCCTTACCTACATTCATACTTACAGGTGGAGCTAATAAAGCGGGTATAAAAACGCAGTTACGTATCGAGAAAAATTTAGTAGTTTACCCTTCTTGTAACATATAACTGACATTTTTACTTCCAGGCGGAAAGATAACCCAAAAAATGGAAAGAAATAACAGTGAGTTTTTCACCAGAACTTTAGCAGAATTTATTCAAATAATTCGTATTTAACATTGTTCATAGGTTAGTTTTCTGTCAACTCTGGTGGTGTGAATAAACTATATTTTTTTTATTACCCTCGCCAATTTGATTTCAAAAATCTATCCATTCGAATCAACTTGGTAGCAAATATAATTTCAATAAACATCACAAATAAAAACATTCTCAAAAAGTTGTTTCACTTTACATAATAATTGTATGTCATTACGCTGAAATAGGTATAATTGAATGAAATGTATTCACCAACCAGTATTTTCGTTTTGATTGATATAAACACACATAATGTGCGTATGTTTTCATACATCAGTGGTGTAACGCATAATACCAAATCAAATGTTATAATTATATAACTTCATTTCGTTTTTTGACTAATATTTAGAATATTCATAAGTTTTGGTCAGTGTATGTCAGAATTATCTATCCGTTTATCTGTCCGCCTGCTTGATTATCATTATTATTTATTCAGGTTTGGGATACAAACAGGTTGGAACCCAGTGAACAGTATTTACTGATACATGAAATAACTCTATTTCAGAACAATATTTCTTAAACCTGAATTTGACCGTCTATAGAGTAAGAAATGTACTGAGAAAATATATTCTTGAGTTCATTTCGATTCCCCTTTTAGCAAAAAAACATATTGTTCCTCATTGGCTATTATAGCGTCATAACCATTTGAATTTGAGAATGAAAATTTGGTATGGCTAAAGAGTTTAATAATTCAAATGTATTTTTGTTATATTTTGTTTCTGTATAAAATGTATATTTCAGTTGGTCAAACTATGTCACCGATATATTTTTTATCTCAAAGCGTGAAGTTTGAACTAAAAGCTGTGTGCTGAAAAACACATTAATAATCTAAGATAGAACGACTGACCTCAAGGAAATGCAAACTGCATTATAAGAAGAACCACTTCCGCATAGATCAACCATCTTGTGATAAATTTCCCGATGCAATAAACTAACCACTATTTATCATCCAACAAAAAGTTCAATGAGTAATCGTTTCATATCGTTATGATTTCTAGTGTTCCTGATATTTTTAGATTAGGGAGTGCTCTTGATTAGGGGAATGGGTGGGGTGTAGTTGATCGAAGCAAATCAGTCGATCTAAAGATGTTGAGTGATAATTCAAATGCGACAATAGGTGGGGGTGTCTTGTTAGCGTAAAGTCTTGCTTTGCGTCTCATCAAATAGACTTTAGTTGTACATCGCTAATTGCTCCTAATCATCGGTATACGTAATAAATGTTTATTCACCGCCCAACTAATTATATATCTTACAAGAAACAATTTTTGATACCATTTGCAACGACGCCAATTCAGGTAACTCTAGCATTTTATTAGTAATTGGGGACATCAACATTCCCGAGTATATAACATATCAGAATAATACCTCTCATCCAAAAATTATATCTTGCCTTGTAAACTTCATGAACTTCTTGAACCTGAAACCAATAACAATGGTCGTGTTTTTGATAATTGTATAGCTGATCACCGTTCAATTTATCTGGAATCAGAATTGGATAAATACAGCTTTATAAATAGTAGATCTAAATTTCGTAGGAGTTATAATGAAACTAATATCGAAAATTTTGAAAAAACATTACAGGAGGAGAACTGGGAGCCTCTATATTGTATCGACGACTTAAATTTTGCTTTTGAGTTTTTTCATTCGATAGTTTTGCATTATTTCAATGTTTACCTTCCTGAAAGAAAATATTATAGTAGACGTGCACCAGACAAGAAATGGATTAATGATGAGGTTAGAAAATCAATTGCAAGACTTCAGTTTTTTGTGTAAAAGTTTTTTTGTTCTTGAACCTTCTTATCGAGAGATGAAAGAAAACAAAATGACCTGATATCCAAAGCAAAAAACGAATATTACCAAAATAAAATAATAAATTCCAGCATTCCATCCAGAACCGCTTGGAAAGTGATAGCAGAAATATCTTACAAAAATATTCAGCAGGAAAATCCAACAATTAGAGTGGATGATCAAGAAATAATTGATCCTGACTCGATTGCTCCATCATTTAACACATTTTTCATATACACAAAAAAAAATTATTGATAACATATCTATCAAAAATGGAACTCATACGCTAGGTAATAGAAATATTCGATTTGAGTAATTTTTTCTATCTCCTTATACGGAAGATGAATTGGAAAGACTATTACAAAATAAACTGAAAAATAAATGTTCGTCCGGATATGATGATTTACCCATGTTTTTGGTTAAAAAGATGATTAATTCCCTCTTTGAAGAAGCCACTTACACACCTTGTGAATCTATCATTCATTACAGGTTTGTTTCCTAGTAGTTTGAAGGTGGGAAAAATTATTCTAATCTTAAAAAAAAAAGACAATTCGCTACTTGTAAACTATAGACCAGTAACTGTCCCTCACTTTCAAACATTTTTTATTATGCTTTTTTATCACGTCTTGGAAATTTTCTAGAAACATTCGAAATATTAGCAGAAAATCAACATGGATTCTGGGCAGGTTAGTCAATTGGTACGGCAATTCACTCTTTTTATAGTGAAATTATCAAATAAATTGAGGCGGCAGAGTGTCCTGTTCTGTGATCTCAGCAGGAAAGTCGTCTGCATTGACCACGGTATTTTGATATTAAGGAACTCATGGTTTGAGCTGTCATAGAAGTGCAGGTCGTTTATCCAGACATTATCAAGTCAATGATATCATTAAACGTTCTATGGTATCGGCAGTTATTCCAGCTGTGTTAGAACCTCTTGGAACTAGCCGAGATGATGGTAAACGTCCTGATGGTATGACGCGGATACCTTGGAAATGTGGCAAACCTTTGGTGTGGGACTTCACTTGTGCTGACACAGTTGCAGCGTCTCATTTAGCAAATACTTCCAAGTCCGCAGGTGCTGCAGCAATATCCAGCGAGAAATTGAAAAGAAAGAAATATCAAAATCTTGGAAATAATTATCTTTTCCATCCAATAGCTGTCGAAACTTTTGGTGTCTTTGGCCCTGAATCTCTGTCTTTTATTCATGAAATTGGAAGGAGAGTGGGCCGCGCTACAAGAGATAAACGTTCAACGTCATTTTTTATACAAAGAATTAGTATAGCAATTCAAAGGGGCAATGCTCCTTCTGTAATGGGTACAATTCCCCCATCGCATCCACTGGATGAGTTATTTTATCGTCCCAATTTTCCTACGAGATACATATCAGTTATCAAAGTCAGTACTTTCCAAAAAATCAATATCAGTTTCTCTATTACCTTCTTTGAATTACAGGAACAATGAACCTGTGGATTCTTCGTTAAACATGAGTGAGCATGCCATACCAACAAGAGACTCCATTTCTACATTTGGCCTAAGAGGATTGAAGAATGTAGGAAATACCTGTTTTATGAATAGCATGATCCAGTGTCTCTCGAACACCAAGGTTTTGTTGGAATTTTTCAAGAATGGTTTGTATGGAGGATTTGAATACTACTACATCAAGAATGAAAGGAAATTTAGTGAAATCTTTTATATCTTTGATGGAAAATACCTGGAGTCCTGATTCTTCTCGAAAAATGGTGGATACTGCACATTTCGTCCGTCTATTCAGAAATTTTGCTCCTTCCTTCGATCATAACGTCCCAGCAGATTCGGAAGAATTTCTAAGATACCTTATGGTAGGTTTACATGAAGATTTAAACAAGGCGAGTACAGAGATTCATCCATCACCAAACGATTTTGTTATCACGAATTATAATCAGAAAGCTTCCATTTCTTGGACAAGATATCTGTCTACTCATAATTCCAAAATTGTGGATACATTTGCCGGTCAGCTGAAGTCTATATTGAGATGTACTTTTTGTAAGTACTGCTCCGTTACTTTTGAACCTTTCTGGGTACTTTCAATCCCTATTCCAGACTTGCCAAACGAAGTCGTGAATTTAACACAATGTATTGAACTGTTGACAGAAGAGGAGACTTGACTAACGATGCGAGCCCATACTGTTCAACTTGTGGAATGAAAAGGGACTTCAAAAAATGATTCGTATACAAACATTTCCAAAAATTTCAGTTATACATTTAAAACGTGTTTCTTCGACTGATGGCAGTAAATTGAACAATGTGATTAATTTTCCCATACAAAATTTGAATTTGGACCAATATTCTGCTCAGTATGGAATGAATACTCTTTATAATATCTACGCCATATCTAATCATAGCGGCAGCATTTCCAATGGACACTATACTGCATATTGCAAACACCCTTATTCTAATTGTTGGCACCTCTTCGATGACTGCCGTGTATTTTCCAAGATTGATTCTCTCAGCTCCCAGGGAGCCTGTGTCCTTTTCTATGAGAAAGTTGATGATCTGATTTCTGATGGTGTTGAGGGTTTTTACGGGTTTTCCTCCAACTGAAACAGCAAATGCGCCATCACTTCGAGTCCCGGGCTTCAATCTAGATATTATTTAATATTTTAAACTTTGCTTTTGTATTTTTTAATTCTGAATGAAGTTTTTAGGTGCTATATGATTCCGGAATAAGAGGGCAGCCTTTAAGTTGGATATCATCTTTTTCAAAGTATAGGAAACAATATGTTCAAGTGCACCACATAGACCAAACCGAAATTAGGAAATATAATTCAGACTTTTCTTTGGTAGAATCTGGTGTGCCACAAAGCTCGGTGTTGGGTCCTTGTCTTTTTTTATTATATGTAAATATTCTTCATTCATTTCTGAATGGTCAATTCTTGACAATGTATGCTGATGATTTATCTCCAAACCATCATCAACAGACATTAGTACCGAAATTACAAATAGTTTAGAAAACACATGTAAGAGGTTTGATGAACATCAGCTATTTTTAAATGCAGAAAAAACTCAAATAGCAAAATTTCGTAACCGACAAAAAGTATATACACCACTGAATATATTGGTCAACAACTGTACGATTCGAGATAGTATAGAGGCGATCAGATATGACTAAAATGTAATATTATATATATATATATATATATATATATATATATAAATAAATATATATATATATATATATATATATATATATATATATATATATATATATATATATATATATATAAATTAAAATAGCTCAAGAAGCCAACTTTAATAAATTATAAGAGACATTATATGATTTTGCCGAACAATTTCTGTTACAAGTTCCTTTTAAATTATTTTATATTTGTTAAAAAAGTAGAAATACGTATATAAGTATTTTACCGACCAAATCCTATTACAAGTTTCCTTTAATTATTTTATATATGTTGAAAAAGTTGAAATAAGTATATAAGAGACTTCAATATTTTTAAGATAGACACGAAAGAAGTCCCAGATATGGAGCAATTGAAACAGCACTTGAATCAAAAGAATAATCAAAATAAATTTACAGTTTTTCACACTAATATACGAAGTGTCCAAAAGAACACTGAACTCGAAGTCCTGTTGGATGAAGTTAAAGAACAATTTGATGTGATAATTCTCAAGAAAAGTGGAGAATAGACAACCCTGATCTATTCAATCTCAAAAATTCTAGAAAAATCTATAATAACGGAGATATAAACCAAAATGATGGGGTCCGTGTATATGTAAGAAATATTTTCCAAATAGAATCCACAATACACTACATAGCAAGAATCAAAATAGTAAGACTAACAGTGAAACTAGATAACAAAAAAAAATCGAGATCCGAGATCCTGAATGAAAATAACGAAATTGAAAAAGATCTTACTAATATTGTCGAATCATTCAACAAACACTACGCCACTGTAGGTGAGAAAATGGCAAACGATATAAAGGTCGCAAACGAGCAAACAGTACATACTAAAAATAAAATCCGAACAACATTAGATTCTATCTTTCTACAGCCCGTTACGAAAACCGATATAAAAAATATTATTCATTTCTTGAAAAACAATTCGTCACCAGGCTTTGACAACATCACAACCTCAGCCTTAAAAAAATAAGCAACTTTATTGCAAAACCATTATGTCACTCAAATAATCTTATGTTTAGTGAAGGAAAATGTCCTACTCAGTTCATAATAGCTGTAATAAAACCAATCTTCAAACATGGAAATCGAACTGACCCAAAAAATTACCGCACCATTAGTATCTTATCCATTCTGAGTAAAATCTTCGAAAAGGCCCCGAAAGAACGGTTGGTAAACTTCTTAGAAAACACGAAAGCGTTATCTGAATTACAATTTGGATTTAGAACCGGAATATCTACCAATGACGCACTTGCTCTACTTGTGAATATAAAAACTTTTTATCAAAAAATTAAACCGACGAATTACGGAACTGAAAAGTAAAAAATAAAATAAACCTTCTTAGTCTCAATAACTAAGCTCCTAAACTAATGTAAGTAACTAATTTTGAGTCGGCGCCAAACGAACAAGCAAATGAATTGGGTAAGGCGTAAAATGATGGCATCGAGTTCTGATAATTTTTTTGAAGTAATTTAATGATCTTCGTTGATTGTTCGTTTGGCGCCGACTCAAAATTAGGTACTTACATTAGTTTAGGAGCTTAGTTATTGAGACTAAGAAGGTTTATTTTATTTTTACTTTTCAGTTCCGTAATTCGTCGGTTTAATTTTTTGATAAAAAGTTTTTATTTTTCAATTTTTTGTGGCTGAAATCTACTAATTACTACCTACTTGTTTTTTGATTACTTCCAAAATACTTACTTACTCACCTTACTTCAACTATTACCAGTTGGATAATATGATTATCTACTTTTACTATTTGTTGTAATATAAATTATTTTTGTTGTTCTGGTTAGTTTATTTCATTACTTTGTATATCATTCCATCCTCTCATAGAATATAATGATTGTGACGGATGTGGAACAAAAATAATGACAGTAGCGATCTGTCATTGTCAACTACATATGTGTGTGCCAATGTTCACAAATGAAAAATCATTTATCCCCTATTTTTCTACCCGTAAGGGTGGATAATTTCATTTGAAATCCAAATATGAGATATACCCTATCTATTAAAAAAAGAATCATCGAAATCGAAGTGAGTGATCAATATCCTTCATTTTGCTACCCTTAAGGGTGGATTTCATTCTTTAAATTCGAATGGGACCAACATCGAAGTACACCCTATCCACTGAGAAAAGAGTTATCGGAATCGGACGTCTCAGTAAAAAGTTATGCGTGATCATACATAAAAAAAAATATACTCGTCGACTAGAGAACCTTTGGTTTCGTCGCTTAAAAATGTACTCAAACTTGGATAGAAGCAGGCCATGCGCAGATATATTCATCGACCTGGCAAAAGCCTCCGATACCATAAGTCACAACAAGCTGTTATCCAAACTAAACGACATAGAACAGTTTCAGATAACGTATCAGATTCGATTTTTACCCGACGAAACCAAAAAGGAGGAGGTTCTATAGTCGACGCGTATATTTTTTTTAAAAATATGATAACGTATAACTTTTTACTAAGACGTCCGATTCCGATAATTCTTTTCAGTGGATAGGGTGTACTTCGAAGTTGGTCCCATTTGAATTTAAAAGATGAAAGCCACCCCTAAGGGTAGCAAAATGAAGGATATTGATCACCCTCTGAATTCTGGTCCGTTAACCGATTCTATCAGGCATAACTCTGTACTGCGTTCTTCGATTTGGATGATTCTTTCTCCAATAGATAGGGTATACCTCATATTTGGATTTCGATTAAAATTATCCACCCATACGGGTGGAAAAATAGGAGATAATTGATTTTTCACTTCTGAACATTGGCACACACATATGTAGTTGACAATGACAGATCGCTACTGACATTATTTTTGTTCCACATCCGTCACAATCATTATATTCTATGAGAGGATGGAATGATATACAAAGTACTGAAATAAACTAACCAGACAAACAAAAATAATTTATATTACAACAAATAGTAAACGTAGATAATCATATTATTTAACTGGTAATAGTTGAAGTAAAGTGGGTAAGTAAGTATTTTGGAAGTAATCAAAAAACAAGTAGGTAGTAATCAGTAGATTTTAGCCACAAAAAAAGTATTAAATAAATCCTTCTAGTTCATAATAAGTCCTAAACATAGTAACTATTTGAGTCGGCGCCAAACGAACAATCAACGAAGATCATAAAATTACTTCAAAAAAAATTATCAGAATGTCACCACGCAACTCGATGCCATCATTTTACGCCTTACCTAATTCATTTGCTTGTTTGTTTGGCGCCGACTCAAAATTAGTTACTTACATTAGTTTAGGAGCTTAGTTATTGACACCAAGAAGGTTTATTTTATTTTTTACTTTTCAGTTCCGTATTTCGTCGGTTTAACTTTTTGTTAAAAAGTTTTTATAATATAACGTATCTGCGATTTTGTTATGTTAGTGGACATATAACAGCTCTAAAATGCTCATTGAGACGTTATGTGCACAATAATCATAACGTAACAATGTATCTAGGTTACCATATAATAACGTTAATAATTAATTATTTTTTATTTTTTTTATTAACTTCAGGTACAATATATAAACATAGGCAGAAGTAGGGAATAAGTTGATAAACGAGAGAAGTCACATAAACTGTTTCCAGTTTGTGTGTGACTGTGAAAATTACAAACAGGAAGTAAAAATGTATCATGTAGTAAAATAATAAAATACAAGATTAATATTTAACACTAGGTGTTTGCGAAACATAGATATACAATTTTATACACTTACATTAATATAAACATATATATGAACTGTTTGTTCTTCAAGATAAAATTACATTTACGATATAATAAAATGACAAATTTTTGGGATGGTTGTTATGTCATAGGAGATATTTATATAAAGAACGGAAAAATGTTTCTGTTGGGATGATTAGGAATATAATAAATTATGTATCTCTGTACGAGGCAAGCTAGTGATGTAGTCATTTAATCTTCTTTTGATTTCATTTTGATTTTTTGAAATTTTTATTTGATTTGGTAGAGTATTGAATAGTTTAAGGCTCAGGTAGCTGTGGCTTTTTTGCCCTACAGCTTTATTCATGTAAGGTATTTTGAAATTATGTTGTTTATTTCGAGTGTTGTATTCGTGTTCTATTCTAGGATGTTTGTGTTTTGATTTGAAACATTTGATATTAGTATGTAAAAAGAAGAGCTGTACGGGATCAAATATATTCGTTTCGAGATAGAGAGCATCTGTTGGATGAGTTCTCTTTTTTTTGAAAATTATTTTAAGGATTCTTTTTTGTGTCACTATAAGTTTATTCATAGTGGTCTTTCCAGCTGATCCCCATGTCAGTATCCCATTAGTAATATGCGTTTGAATGAGAGCAAAGTATAACGTTTTGAGTGTTTTGTTATCTAGCATATCTCGTAGGACTTTGAAACGATGCATAAGAAATTGCAGCTTTTTTATTACGTATATTATATGGGATTCCCATTTGAGCTTGTCATCTATAATAATGCCGAGATATTTGATCTGTTTTACAGATGTGATGGTGAAAGAATTTGACACATTAAGGAAAGTAAAAGATGGTGAGTAACGTGCAGAAGCATAAATTGGTAGGTAGTACGTTTTGCTGAAATTTATTGTGAGGAGTCTATGTGAAAACCAGTTTTTGATGTTTCCAAGATCCATCTCTACTTTATTTTTCAGGGAAATCCAGGTTGTGTCCTCATAAAAAATGGCTGTGTCATCAGCAAATGTAAATATTTTTCCTGTTGTTGGAATTGAGAATAAGTCATTGAGGTAGATATTAAACAGAGTTGGGCCCAGAATGGTTTCCTGTGGGGCACCATATTCTATTTTCTTGTAGTCGCTTTTGTGTTTTCCAATTTTGACTCATTGTTTCCTGTTTAGCAGGTAACTTTGGAACAGTTTCAGTGTGGTTCCTCTTATACCTACATTTTCAAGTGATTTGAGGAGGAGTGGGTGGCTAACCGTGTCGGAAGCTTTTGACAGGTCTATGAAAACGCATAGTGATGCCTTCTTGTTATCCATAGCAGAGTACATTTCAGCCGTTAGATCTAGGATAGATCTTGTGTCGACACACCTTCTCGGAAACCATATTGTCTACAGGAGAGGGTGTTATATTTTTTGAGGTAGGATGATAGTCGGATTTTTATAATTTTTTCAAAGATTTTGGCAACAGCAGTGATCAAAGAAATTGGTCGAAAGTTTATAACTTCATTTTTATCGCCATTTTTGTATATTGGGATTACTTGTGTCAGTTTCAGCATGGATGGGAAAAATACCGTCGGTGAAAGAATTATTTATTAAATATACTAAAGGTTCAATGATGAATGGGATTGTATTTTTTAGAAGTTCAGCCTTTATTCCATCGACCCCCGCCGCTTTTTTGTTTTTCAGGATCAGGATCACATTTTTCATTTCGGTATGATCGGTGGGAAATAAAAACATTGACATGTAATTATTCATATTTTTGCTCGGGCATTCATAATTTGGGTCAGTTTTATTTCGCCTGCTAATTTTTTGCCTATAGTTATGTAGTAGTCATTGAAACTATCCGCAATGTCAGTAATATTTTCCGTGGGTTTTCCTTCTTTATTTATATGTGTTATTTTATTTATTGCCTTTCTTTTTCCACAGATTTCTCCCACAGTTTCCCATAATTTTGAGTTATCACCTTTGCTTTTTTCAATGACTATCCGGTAAAAAGTTTTTTTGCTCTTTATTTAATTTTTTCTATAGCGTTTGTACTTCATTTTAAAATTTTGGTCATTTGATTAAATTTTTAATTTTTTTCCGTTTTTTATCCATAGTTTCCTTTTTTTTTTCTTTGTTTTTTTTTCTGTAGCTGCATTTTGAGATTTTTTTATCAACAATTTCTATAAAAGATTTTGTTGCAGATTCTACATTTGTTGCGCGATATACTGATTCCCAGTCAACCGTCTGAAGATGCGCCCCAAGTTTGATATAGTCTACTGCTGTATCATTATCCAGCGACCTTTCAGTTTTCTTCATTTTTTTATTCAATACTAGTTGGAGATATGTAGTATAGTGATCTGTGAGTTTTGTTTCAATGATAATAGGTAGTAGGAAATCAGTATCAGATTTAGTTCTAATGAACATGTGATCCAGACATGTTTTTGTATTTTCTGTCACCCTGGTATAGTTATTTAATAATAGTAATAATAGTATGAGTTTTTGCACAGTGGGATTCTAAGTTGTTCAAGCATTTTGTCTACTCGAGCTTACAATACCTGCAACTTCTATCCAGTAATTTTCTCAAAATCGACAGTCAGTCGCCCTAATGTGCAGTGTATATAATGTCTTCGAATCCATAAATTAATCTCCGGATTCTCTAACGATTTTGATAGTATACTAATTTGACTTCATAAATTACGGAAGATCCGGGGATGTTCCGACGTGAGTATTTTTTATCGAAAACTGCCTAGTATCAATAAAAGTAAATGAGTAGATTTAAATTATGTTCAGGTCATTGTTATCTGATTTTTTATTCAAATCAAATTCTTTTTCATCAATATGAATCATCTCGAGAAATGTACTCACGTGATTATTTCTTTCAGTAGCCAGGACCTCGGCATTCTTGAAATCCATTGTTTGTAAAATGAAAAATTCAGCTAAGATGCATGATTTTTTTCTTTGCAATACCTTTATTTAGAATTATCCTGCCGTTTAGACTCTTCGATGTTTGTCCTATGTACGTTCTTCGACAATTTTCACTCCATACGGACTTATGCATTGTATTAAAAGCATGGCATGTACCAGTTTAATAATAGCAATAATCTTTATTTTGAAATAGGTAGTCCTAATGTACATTTACAAAAAAGAAATAAGTATACATGAAGCACTCATATAACATGAAATGCCTGTTCAGTATTTATATATTAGCTTAACATTACCACAACAACAATATTAGCTTAACATTTCAATGGCCTCAGATAAATTATTTCCTATTAGTATTTAAAAATATATTGTCCATTGTTATGCTACTGAAAAAAAAAATATTCAAGTAAAGCCAATAACTAAATAATATATATATATATATATATATGTATATATATATATATATATATGTATATATATATATATATATATATATATGTATATATATATATATATATGTATATATATATATATATATATTTAAAATTAATAATAAGTATGTAATCCCAATATTATCACAATAGACACTTACATTTTGAAAGAAGATACATATAAAGACATTCAAAACTTATTTCACATGACAAAAATAGCTATTAAGACAATTTTTACTTTTGAAGTAGATGGTTTATCATTTTTATTTTAAACTGTTTGGAGAGTTTCGAAGCCCTTTTGATCTGGCAAATTGTTGTGAGCAATGAATCCCTTGAACATTAAAGTTTTAGTATTGTAAGCCTTAGATTGACTAGTCACATGTAAGTTATGATTACTTCTGGTATCATGTTGGTGGATTTGATTATTGAAAGTTATAAATTTATGAAAATACGATGGAAGAAGATTATGTAGCATTATGAAGATATAACTCATAGTTAAATAAATGAGTCTATTTTCTATTGACAGTCATTGTAATGTCTCCAACATTAATGAAATTGGTGTATGTTTGTTACATCTCAAGGTAATTCTCATTGCACGATTTTGGAGTTAAGGTCAAAAACATATAATAAGGTAGGGCAATATTCAAAATGAGGTTTTGTTGAGGTGTTGTATACAGTACCCTCAAAAAAAAATATAGTTTTTTTAGTATTTTTTTCTGTATATAATTGAAATGACTATTCGATATTAAGTGATTGTCAAGCATAAACCCTAGATATTTAAACTCGTGTACTAATTCAATTTCATTATTTTCTATTTCAATGTGAATTTCATTTATATTAATTTGTCTGTATTTGAATGGTGTAGCAATTATCATCCCTTTTGTTTTATCAACGTTCAGTTTCAATTTGTTCGTTTTAAGGTATTCTGTTATACTATTTAGAGAACTATTCATTTTTTGTACTGCACTATTTATATCTTTATCACTCACTGATATTAAAGTGTCATCTGCAAAACAAGTGTATATAGTCACATTCATTATATTGATTTATATCATTTATGTACAGAAAGACCTAGAATGCTTCCTTACGGGACTCCATGTTTTACTTCTGATGGAACTGACAATGAATTGCCAACTTTTGTCTGTTGTTTTCTGCCTGTAAGATAGTTGCTTATCCAATCGAGTACTTTTCCCCCTATGCCATAGAGTTTCAGTTTTTTTAGTAGTATATTATGGTTTATAGTTTCAAATGCTTGTCCCAAATCCAAGAATACAGCCACAGTATACATATTTCTACTCATATTATTCTTCCATTCAGTAACAGTCAACTGAATGGCTGACTCACATGAATGATTGGATCTAAAACCAGATTGATTCATAAAAAGTATATTCTTTTCATTACAATATTGTAACAGCTGTTGATAAACTACTAGTTCTAACAATTTTTCAGCACAAGGTAATGTTTTTTTTGGGGGGAAAACACTCAAAGTCGTCTCCACAAGGTAATGAATTGATAGGGCGGAATTCACTGCATTTATTTGTATTAGTTACTTTTTCAGTTGGAGTAACAGTACTAATCTTCAATTCTGTAGAAACTGTACCTTTTTCTAACGAAGTATTTATAAAATGACCAATTACTTGAAAACTGCTTTTTATAATTTCATTTTTTATTTCATCAATATGCGAACCTTTATTTACGTCAATTTCAGATATTATTTTTTTCAACTCCTGCAGATCTATTAGTTTAAAGGCACTGAAACTATCTTCGTAATTTTCAATATAGCAGGCAAACTCACACTCTTCGATACTAAGGACAATATCATTGATACTACTTTGAAAGTATTTATTGAAACAATCAGCTATCTCATTACTGTTTTTTACCGTCCTTTTCTGTCCATTCTGCTCAAAGTGTAATGTATTGTTACATTGTTTTGAATACTTGTACAATAATTCACAGATTTACGAGGCTATCGTTCTTTAATTGGAATTCCTTTTTCGTATGAGTTTTTTGGTAGACCGATTTTGGTCAAAACAATGAATTAATTCTAGTAAAGCCAAGCGAACCATCTCGTTTTTGATCCACATATCGCACCTCTGCCACTGTCCAGCGGATATACAGTGTGTTTGACCCGTCCTCTAGTACGGTGGCTGAGCACGGATAATGGGTCCTTCGAAACGAGGGGAAACATGCGCCGAAATCGTTAATTACCAAGGTCGACACCTATTGTCGTCAGTTCAATCCGCTTTTCGATTGTTTTGCGGTCTCGGACTCGCTGAGAACGCTCGCGTTTTAATCGTTTTTCACTTGATTCAACACTTTTCAGCAAGGACGCCGACCTTCGTCTATGGTTACATAAGAGGATGCTGATTGTCTGGAAAAGAGTGTTAGAAATGTGAGAACTTGTGTAAACGTTTTTTTTGTGGAATTGCATGAAATGTCATTAATCTTAGGCAGCTCTGCTCTGAAAACATAATTCCAACATTTGAATATAAATGAAAAATGGAAACGAAGGCAGAGTAAATAACCCTTCTCTCCAAAATATGCCAAAATTCCTTGAAGAGAATTGCTCATAATCAAATGGAGATTCGAAAAACTAACAACGAGTATGGAGACATATTTTTTTACGTAAATTGAGTCCAATTTCCATATTCATACGTAAATTCAGTCCCACTGATAAAATCATGCTGCCTAAATTGCGTAAATTGAGTCCCGGGTTTCAATATAACCTACGTAAATTAAGTACAAGAATATTCTCAGAAATATGTTAAGATTAGCACGATTACAATTTTTGCATTTTATATCAACAAAATTTACATTTATTAAGTTTATTGCGACCAAGTGTGTAGACGATATTCTTTGGGATACACTATACTATATATTCAATAAAACATACCTGAATGCTTAAAATTTTGTATTTCAATTTAATAATAATATACAGTATATTTACATAAGAATATACTTCAAAGTAAAGTTATAAGGGGAAGAAACTTAAAAGACACTTTTTTACAAATTCAAATATGGAAATGCGTTCATTACACAAATTATTCATTGCTTCTCTTGAAAAACGAAAGTTCCTTTCGATTAATTAGTGAAGGAATTGTAATAATTTTTTTTTCAAGTTATAATAATATTTTTATATATATATATATATATATATATATATATATATATATATATATATGCACTCTGTCTGTCTATTCTTTCGAACACGTCATAGATGCGCAGGACTTTGTAAACACAACAGAGTGTGTATATATATATATATATATATATATTGTTATGTTATGAAAAACCAGTTAGATATTTTAAAAAGAAAAAACCCATAAAAATAATAATTATTAAATAGCTGTTAGTTTCAAGAGATTGTTTTTACATAATTTTAGAAGTTTTATTTCCTTTATTGAGCCTATGTATGATATGAATAGATAAAAATGTCCAAATTATATAAACCATTAATTTCATACACTTCAGAATGATTACAACCCATATTTCTTCAAAAGACAACAAAGTCTAGATTTACAAAATTTTCCTGTTAAAATGTGATCTCAAATTTATAAATTTGAAACATACAGTATATGAAATTGTAGCTAACTAAAAGTAGCCAATGGTAGAACAGCAAACTTCTTGATGACAATAGCCAATCAGGGAACAGACGGTCACATGTAGAATTTGAAATTGTAAGAGAATAAGAGCGGGAAAGTGTCAGAGGCAATTATTATTGAAATTTGTACATAGTTAATAAGAATGGAAAAATAGTTGTATATATAAATTATATAAGATGAACCCAAACAGTGAAATGTGACAATTTAGTGGGCGAATTCAAAAATTCGAATCGGAGGGAAGAAACAAAATTGGTATCTAGGTGACAACAAACAAAGCCAGAAGGAGATCTAAAAATAAATTTTAAAGGAATGCCACGATATATTTTTGGGGAAAGAAAAATGGAATAATTTCAACATTATAAACAAAAACCAATATTACCTTATTTGTACACCATACACAAGTATTCGAAAGCTGATATTTGGATTGGAATGGTTCCTTCTTTTTGGTATTGGAGTTCCTGATAGCGATTGGAGTGAAAGGGGATCCAATTTCTGGGTATATCTTGAACACCGACAGTTCCAGACAGGTACAAACTTTCATAGTGCACATCACGTCCTGAACAATTTCACAAATAACGCATCAGAAGAACTTTATTTCACTTTATTTTGAACTATTAAGGAAAATTTCCCTTTCAAGGTAAAAGTGAGGTTGTGTCTATCTATCCATGACTTGTTTCTCATGATTATCCATGGATATTCGTGAATTCACCTTAGAATAAGTTATTTTTCGTAGGCCAGGTAAAATTAAGTTTTCCTGAATGAAGGAAATAATTGCTTTTTGATACTTTGTCGTTTGTTTTCTACAATGATCAACAATCATACTTATGACCATTGAATGAATTGAAATTTGACATATCAAGTAGTGGCTCAATTGCCTGAACCGGCTATCTGAGATAAGAGGCGTACCAACTGTGCTTAGCTGTGGTAAGGAAAATGATAACAATTGGCAGCAACGTGACGAGAGAACAGTGACGTAGCTAGCAATTATTATTACATCATTCAAAATATTATACAGGGCAAAAATATATATCTATATCATAACAATTTGGCTCAAAAAGAATAGCGAAAACTATTAGCTATCTTCTTTTTATAAAAACAATTCACATTTGAAAAATTATCATTACATAATAATATATACTCTCCCGACTTCGTAAACACAACAGCGTATGGGTTAGAACACGCACGGCTTGCTAAATACATACGCATTGATATTGTAATATTAAAATATAATATGCTTTTAAATTTATTGATGTTATGACGCGTACACTTGCTAAACACACAATAATGGAGAGATTATAACGCGTATGACTTGGTTGGCACAATAGTAAAGAGAGGTTATAATGCGTACTTGCTAAAAATACATAAGCATTTATTATTGTCTGTATAAAATCTTTACTTACCTAACTCCATCAGCAATATCCGGAACTTGTGCAGAAACACTGTCAGGATTCATTATTGTTATTATTTTTAATATTTATTATGTACAAAAAACCTGTATACACTCAACAGAAATAATCGTCGCGACACCACACTGTTCAATGTGAAATAGAAAGACGAAACGAAAATAACTGGCTTGCTTTCTATGAGAGAGAGAGAGAGAGACAGACAGAGAAACACGCGCACGCCGCACGGCTGACAACCATAGCGAAAGTCTCGTTACAACTTTTGGTCTTAATTTATTCCGTCTAGCCCTCTTTCGCAACGCGCGATAAGGAACTACGTTCCAAAATTATTCTAAATTAGAATGGGAGATTATTTGTTGATTTACTTCTAAGCTGAATATATGTTTCACATTGAATCCCCTTTAAAACCTCAATAAATATGAAAATATTAGGACGTGGACTATTAAATAATCGAGCATGAATTTGTAGTCCTGTTACAGGAACTTGAAAATTCGGCCCATGTTTTCGGAGCAAACGTTCGCTCTCGGATATATAATTTTCTGACGCGTAGTCACAAAACTCAGTAACTTTTTGGTTATCAGGAAGTGCTGCCATTATATAATCGGTAAAAACATCTGAAATGTCTTCAGGCTTTAAAAATGACAGTCGAAACAAAGATTTTTAAAATGTCGCTATTTCTGATTTTGATTTATATTCCTGGGATAAACCAAGAGACTGAATCTTGCGATACCTACTTTGGCCAAGGTGAAAATGGCATCCTTTAATTTTCGCTTTTGGTAATATTGATTGTACAGATATATGTATGGCCTTTTCGAAATCAATAAAAATATTCATTGGTGAAAACGTCAATCCCACATTTATGCAGCTATTAACAACATTTTGAAAACAGTTCTTATAACATTCAACAGTTTTTGTAGGGAGAAGAAAGAATGCAAGAGGCACATACGAGTCGTTATTTAAGGCATGAAAGGTAAACAATTGATAAAAGTATTTAGGACAACTCTTAGGCGGGTCGCCCACCAAGAATGCATCAAACACGCAGCATACATACGACATGAGGTAAATTCCGCGTGTATGTTTTCAGACATGTGCATGCGCTGCACTAGTGTGCGCTAGTTCCGACGACATCCACGTGATTATATTGATTTTATGCGGTACAAGTCTATACGCGGTATATTTACCTCATGTCGTATGTTGCATGCTGCGTGTTTGATGCATTCTTGGTGGGCCTTAAACGTACCATCTACATAAACGTCACGTGAAAGACATAACACTTCTGAGTTATTTTTCGAAGAACATCCGAGTATATTGACGATTACAAAATCTTCGTTAGCGTTCGGTTTTGACTTCAATATTTGCCAATACACTGAGAGTCTCTTGAATGGATTTTGGTTGCGGGTACTTTGATTGTCGTAGTTTTGCATGTTTCTTTCAATTAACACTAAATCCTGTACTCTTAAGTGAATGGATATCACCTTATATAAGTTTAGCAGATCTTGCACAAATATCATCAGCGGCTTGCCGCGTTAAAGAATTGCTTAACCTTTGCCGTTGTAACGTTCACTATTATTGGCTAATGTTTTAAGGAAACTTAAAAGCCGTGTATTACTAGAAGACTTCTGCCTCTTTCACTCTTCGCAACTTCCATATTGAACTCACAGATGAACAATTAACAGAAACAAATACTAAATAGCACTACATAATAAGAATAATAGCCGGCATTTTTATAACGAAACAAAGGGGATACAATAAACAATCATTATTGGTTATCACGTACAGAAGGGTGGTTCTACAGCAGGTACTACATGCAAATTATCAGGTACCTGGGACTCAATTTACGTAGACCTTAAAAGCACCCGGGACTAAATTTACCAACGTAGAAAGGCAATTAATAGATGCCGGACTCAATTTACGTCGATCCATTACACTATGCCTTTTTCGTGCCTATTTGCCGGTGGTTGAAATTTAAAACAAATACGCATGCACGCAAGCCTATTTTGTTGATTGTTTCAGGCATGGAAATAAATATGACTGGTTTTATGTTTTTCCCCTGAATGGAGGGGATTTCAAAGACGTTAGTGAAAATGCCAGGTTTGCCAACACAGTAATTATCTGTTGCACTTGACATAACCAAACCAACAAATAAATCACATAGTTTTCGTTTGGTTTAGTATGACAGAAAAGAAGAAAAATTCGAGTACCAGGTAAGTAAAAAGTTGACACAAATAATCCAGGTATACTAAATTACTTAATCACTTAAAGTAAATGTCAATTTGTCAGCGATGACTTTAATTTATTTTATACGTTTTAGTACACACGGCTCAAATAAAAGCTTGTCCTTAAAAAGTTTTTTCATAAGTTATTTTATTTTTTGCTTTTTAGTTAGTTCGCCTTAATCTGTTCATTTCTAATAGAGCATTATTATTACAAGGTCTCTTTCCTGTGAGTTTTGAGCTGAAAAAATCATGATCTCCGTCCCCAAAAACTCAGACACACTAATTTTGAATAGAATCTGACCATAATCACAAAACTCATACGTGATCCTGAAGTCGGCATATTGAATTAATGGATTTTGACAGAAAATTCTTAATATCCGAACCTGAAAACCACCACATACCAATTTTGAATCGAATTGGACCAAAATCGCAAAACTCGTCCTCCATCTTGGAGCTGCCACTTCAAATTCATGAATTTTGACGAAAAATTCCTAATCTCCGACTCCGAAAACCCCGGCATACCAATTTTGAATCGAATTGGACCATAATAACAAAACCCGTCCTCCATCTTCGGGCCGCCATTCCGAATTGATGAATTTTGACAGAAATTTCATAATCTCCGACTCCGAAAACCCCCACATACCAATTTTTAATCGAATCGGACCATAATTACAAAACTCGTCCGCCATCTTGAATTTATGAATTTTGACAAGAAATTCATGATCTCAGACTTCGAAAACGGAAATCCCCGCATACCAATTTTGGATCATTGGATCATAATCACAAAACTCGTCCTCCATCTTGGGGTCGCCATCTTGAAATTATGAATTTCGTTAAACATTTCATAATCTCCGACCCCAAAAACCCCCTCATACCAATTTTGAATCGAATCGGACCATAATCACAAAACTCGTCCGCCATCTTGGAGCCGCCATTTTGAATTCATGATGTTTGACATAATCTTAATTCTCGACCCCGAAAAACCCCCATACCATTTTGAATTGAATCGGACCATAATCACAAATCGTCCGCCATCTTGGAGCCCATCTTGAATTATGAATTTTGAATCTAATCCGACCCAAAACCCCAACCAATTTTGAATCAAATCGGAGCATAATTAGAAATCTCCTCCGCCATCTTGGAGCCGCCATTTTATTTTTAGCTCTGAAAAAAACTCCATAATGCATTGTCACCGGAATCATGAACATCTGCCAAATTTCAAATCAATCGAAGGACTAGAAAATGGTCAAAATTCACTTGCAAGATTTGATCCCAACGAACGAACGAACGAACGAACGAACGAACGAACGAACGAACGAACGAACGAACGAACGAACGAACGAACGAACGAACGAACGGACTAACAAGTGAAACTAAATAGAAGCTTGTGATAAAATAAAAAATAAATAAATGTTAATATGTTTGCTCTAAACATTTTATTGGTGGTAAAGATCCAACTGAAGAAAATCCTGATCCGGTTTCTGCAACGATTAGTAAGGTAGGTTAGGTAAATGTTAAGGGGTCGTGCTCATGCTTCCTGGAAATAGCCGTTTGACTTTTCTTAGGTGTTTTTGCCTCCTGAACCCGCGAAAAAAGCGCAGCGGTCTGCGTTTCCGTTTCCGAGATATATTGACTTTCTCCTTCTTCAAGAGGTCATTTTTAGGCACCATTTTCGCGCACAAATCACACTCACAATGCCTCCTTCTTTTACCAGCTCAAACTACAAACACCAAATCACTTCGGTACAACTTTGCACAAAATATAGTCGGTTTTATCGAAAAATACTAACTTTTCTCCTTTGACAGATGAAAATTAGGAAATGTGAAAAGTTAGGTTAGGTGTAAATGTTTAAGAAGGAGTATTTTTTCGATAAAACTGGCTACATTTCGTGCAAAGTTGTACCGAAAATAAGTGATTTGGTGTTTATAGTTTAAGCTGGTAAAAAGAAGGAGGCATTGTGAGTGATTTTCGTGCGCGAAAACGCTGCCCAAAAATGACCTGTTGAATCATATTCACTGTAATAATTTCTTTTTTTTTCCGGAAATTTTAAAAGTTTGACAAGCAAGCCACCGTTTTAATGTTGAGGGTTATTATCCTTCACATTTGCAAATTTGAATTTAGCCCCTGGAACGTCGTCTTCTGTCAAAAACATGTTTTTGATGTTTATTTTGACATGTATTTCAATGTGAGTTAGGTAATGTTTTACTAGCGCTGCTAGTGGGGAATTTTTCGTACTCGAGAAAAAAGGCTCATCAAGTAATATTACGGAAGTGAATCAGAACCAGTGCTCATTTTCATAATAGAATTAAATCATGGGAAGAAAAAATGAAGTTTGCATTTGAAAAAAATATATTTTTAATGTTTCTCTTTCACTTTTTGGACCCATTTTTTTGCTGTAAATTATTCGTAGGTGTGATAATGGTGAGTGATCCATTCAATAATTCACGATTCAGTTACTGCATATCACTAAAAATTGTAATTCACATGAAAATGGCTTATGTTCGATAGGTTTCATTTGTCACTCTTCCGAGAATAACTCGAATAAAGTTGGATTTAGTCATTTTTTTGGAATAATAATAGCAATAGCAATAACTTTAAGAGTTGAAACTGTTGGATCAAATGGTTTCAATTATGGCTATTTTAATTTTAGCAATAACGATAACTTTAAGAACGCGACCTTGAATATTCCAACTTTCAGAATCTTACGACTATCGCTAAAATATTGTCTACAATGCGCATGTTATGAAAACTGACAGATACGAATACATGTTTCATAGTATGAGCTGAGCTGTATGGGGTCGGCTTTAGAATAGCCCCATGGTAAATCCTGCCTGTCGTAAGAGGCGACTAAAAGGATAACCGTAGGTGGAAGATGGTTTCATCGCCCGGTGAAATACCACCATATCGACTTTGTGTGCTGTGAAATGGATTATTCCATGTTTCAGTGTTCGGTCAATACTTTCCGGCCCTCTTCCTTTCCCCAATTCCTCCTTTATTTTCAGGTGCATCTAATAGTAATAATGATGAAGTCTCCTAGAGTAAAACACTCCGGAAGCAAAATACTTCCATTCGGATTTCCGGGCGGAGGTACTCGAGGGGACTCAACATTAAAGACATTTGCAACATCCGCGGACTCAACAAGAACATCAATGACGTCCACCATCACCTACAGACGAAAAACCGGATATTCTGGTCAACAGAAACACAAGTAAACTCGTCCACCAACAAGGTCCATATGCTTTGTCCTGGTTACCAACCCATTCTCGATTCAGGTTCAAGGGAGTCTGCCTTCACGCCAAGGCTAACCTTTCATGCCAGCGTGAAGAGAGTTTGGAACCGAAAGACTTTGATGTGATGTGGTTCAAGCTATCTGATACCAAACTGACTAAGTTCCTCTGCTGCCTTTACCTATCACCTAATGAACCTTCAATAACGACCTCTTTGAGTTTTATCACTCAAACATTCAGGAGAAATCCAACAGCTGAAACCATAATCATGGGAGACTTTAATGTACATAACGCTGCCTGGCTCAAATTTCTAACAAAACAGATGATGCGGGTCGTCAAGCCGAGGCCTTTCGCCATCACTCATGGTCTAGAACAACTGGTCGAGCTACCAACCCGCATCCCTGATGTCAACAACCAGTCTGCCAATACACTAGATCTTTCCTCACCACCAATCCTGACCCGTATAGAATAGAAGTTTGTCTCCCACTTGGAAACTCTGATCACACCCTCATCTCCACAACATGCTCTATCCATTTACCATCGAGCTGCACAATACCACCCCGTCTCATGTGGCATTACAATTCGGCCGACTGGGAAGGTCTTCGTATGTTTTTCTCAGCGTTTCCATGGAAGAGAGTTTGTTTCTCTTCAGTAGATCCAACACGATGTGCTGAGACAATTTCTGAAATCATCATGTTGGGGATGCAAACCTACATACCGAATACCGAAAGAAGAACATCATCCGATAAGACCTGGTTTAACAGAAACTGCTCTAGAGCTGTGGCTTCCAAACAGGCAGCATACCATCGATGGCTAAGAAATCCGGGCCCTGAGACCAGAGCAGCATATGTCGAGGCTAGAGGCATATGCAAAGAGACAATAGAATGCTCAAAAGATGCCCACAATGCCAAAATAAGATCAAAACTTGCTGAATGTCCTAACGGATCCCGTCTCATTTTGGTCTTTCGTAAAGCTGTGGAAGAACTTCACTTCCAGCTCATTCTCCTCTAACCAAAGAAGATGGAACACTAGCAACGACTGCCCAGGAAAAAGCCAATATCTTTGCGCACCTATTTGCGGGAAAATTTCCCACTCTGGATTCATCGGGAAAACAACCCCGAACAAAACACCTATGACAGTCACATGCCCGAGATCACCTTTCGCCAACGTACTATCAGAAAGATTTTGCTGGGTCTCAACACCAACAAAGCCTGTGGATCTGACGGAATCCCGCCGATTGTTCTCAAGAAATGTGCCCCGAACTAACACCTGTTCTTTGCAAGTTGTTCAACCACTCTTACAATTTGGGGTATTTCCGTCCAATTGGGAAAAATTGCAAGAGTACAGCCAGTCCCAAAAAAAAGGCAAAAGGCCCTACCTAGCAACTACAGACCTATCGCACTGCTATCTATTATTTCAAAGGTCTTGGAAAAAGCCATCAACATCGAGCTCATGAAATATCTGGAAGACTCAGGAATTGTCAACGATAGGCAATATGGCTATCGCCATCAGAGATCAACTGGTGACCTGCTCGCTTACGTCTCACATATATGGCAGCTATCTATTGAAAAGTATGGAGAAACTTTAGCTGTGGCATTAGATATCTCCAAGGCGTTCGATCGAGTTTGGCACCAGGGACTCCTCGCCAAGCATCCGTCTTATGGTTCGCCCCCTCAGCTGTGTTCTCTGCTTGTTAGTTTTCTCTCAAACAGGTCTCTCCATGTAGTGGTCGATGGAGTTTCATCTGACACTCTACTCATAAATGCTGGTATTCCGCAAGGATCTATTCTCGCACCAACACTATTTCTACTTCACATCAACGACCTGTTGAAAGCAACTTCATGTCCAGTACACAGCTTTGCCGATGATAGTACCCTCCATACCGCTTTCTCTTCCAGGGCCCCTATATCAGCCCGTGAAACCAGAAATGAACGAGGAAGAAATGTTAATAATATAAAAATGGACTCAGCAACAATTCTCGAGTGGGGATCTAATAACTTGGTAGAATTCAATGCAAATAAAACACAAGCATGTCTTTTCTCTAGAAAAGCCGATCTCACTGTGCCTAACATAACTTTGTCAGGAGTAACCATACCACTGAAGTCATCCATATCGATGCTTGGTATTACTATCAGCAATAACCTTTCCTGGGAAAATTACGTGAGGTCCATTGCCAAAGTGCATCCCAAAACTTGGTTTTTGTTTCGTGCCAAGAGCTATTTCACCCCACTCAGCTGCTTATGATCTATAAGGCACATATCCGACCTGTCCTGGAATACTGTTCCCATATTTGGAGCGCGGCACCTAAACATATCCTGAGGCTATTGGATTCTGTCCAAAAAAGGGCAATTCGTCTCGTCGGTGATGCCTCGCTTACAAACTCGCTCACTTGTCTGGAACACCGTAGAAAAGTTGGCGATTCGTCTCTATTTTATAGATATTTTCATGGGCGATGCTCTTCTGAAATATCAACAATCGTTCCTGCTCTGGCAGTCTCTTCGAGACTAACCCGTCAAGTTCAGTCATCACACCCCTTCGTGGTCACTTTGGAGACCTGCAGAACATCACTTTCCAAAGACTCGTTCATCCAACGAACAGCGAGGCTTTGGAACCATTGCCTAGGGAGGTGTTCCCCGAGGCATACAACCTCCAGAAATTTAAAAAAGAACACCAACTCCTACCTTCTTGGTTCCTGATGTTCTCAACATTACAGGATATCCCTTTTCGTGGGAACCAAAACAAAAAAAAAAAAAAAAAGTTCCATGTCAATTTTTTAATCACAATTAAACTGCTGAGACACACTTGCAATGTCGTCGATGCTTTCCCTTTCGTTCATCTCCATGATCCCAATATGAACAAAACACATTTCAATTTAGAAATAGCCAAATAAGTTATATTTACTACACTACAGAACTGGGCGAACTGTCACTATCATAAGTGTCCTGTCATTTTTAAAGTTATTGCTAAATCTAAATTCGTTATATAAAATAGGTACAATAAATAATTATTCTAACGCTCATTGCTATTCTTATTCCTATTGCTATTGCTAAAAAAAAGTTGACTAAATCCACCTTAACTATTAGAAAAAAAACTTTCATTTTCTTAACGTCATTTTCTTGAAGCTATAGCGTCCCACGTTTTCCATTCGACTCTGAAAAACGAGACCGCTATCCCACTTATCATTAATTTGACTAACTCCGATCCACCATCTGTATATTTTTTTTCAATCAACCTTCACTCGTATCTCTATCGATAGCTTCGAGAGAAGTAAAAACTCATTAAATCAATAACCTACTGATCTAGGTTTAAAATAGATCGCGCCGACATTGACATTATATTTTTTCTGGTCGTAAACAATAAAAAATGACATAGCCACGCAAGGCGTGCTAGATGTCTCGGTAAGGAGCGACCAGATCATAGTTGGAGATAAAAGAAAAATGTAGAAAGTCAGGCAACGAGTTGAGGATATAATGTAAAAGAGTATGTCTATTGTCTGACGATTTACGAGAACGGAAATTGTGTTTGATATTGTTGACATCGATACAGGATGTTATACTTTATCTTCAACTAGCTTCTTACCGCGTATTGACCCGAGGTCTTTTCACAAATTCTGGACACATATTTTTGGTCACAAGATAGATGATTTTTTTCAACTCATTTTCTCAACTCTGATGAATATTTTAATAAAAAGAGGGAAAAATTTTATTTTCTTCAATTGAACGTGATGTTTCTGTGAATATTATAAACCAAAATCACCGGTGCTGGCAAAGGATGAGAACATTTATTACATTCACGAGAAGTGATTGAATAAAATGTCGATGAAAGAATTAAAATGGGTGATATTGTTGAAAATTGACTACCGAAACTTATGTTGGAACTTTGTGTGGCTTTTGGCCATTGCATAAGCAAATGGTTGAGGAATTGTATAGAAATTTGGATAAACTGAATGTTATTTAAATCATGAAAGAGGGGAGTTTGTGGCATAGTGGACAAATTATTAAATTAAAGAAAAATAGGATCCTCCAGTGGGAGTCGACCTTATGATTTCTAGCCATACGCTCTACCATCTGAGCCATTCGACGACATATGAATCGACACACACTCGTGAATTCTTTCCTTCCATAATTCAATATTCATGTTAGAAATGAATCGAAATCAAACGTACTTATCAATGGCCGTCGAGATCCATTACCTATCACTCAACTCCATCGTCATTCGAAGATTTCAGTAGCAGATGATCTCCCACTTGAGGATACTTTTTTCTTTAATTTAATAATTTGTCCACTATGCCACAAAATTCTCTCTTTCATTATATGTATTTCGGACGCAATATTTCCACTTTCACCATATACAGGGTGTCCCTGGACTTCCCTCTTTTTCTCTCGGGAATGTATAGATGGGGTCAAAATATCACCAGTACTTCATATAATTTTTGTTCCTAAAAGCCTTCGTTACCAAGTTATGGGCCCTCAAAGTTACAAAATGAAAAATGTTTTTCTTTGATAACTCTCAGAGTGAATATTCAAATCATCTAAATTTTGGTGATTGACTAAACAAATGAATTCCTCCGATGAGCTTTCATGGAGGAGTCATGCGTTGTCATTGTATTGTCAATATTCTAATAGGACAGTTTGAAGTGTTTTGATATGGCCGAACAGTTTACATTCAACGAATATGCAGATATGCACGCATTGTATGGACGAGCATTTGGTGATGCTGCAGAAGCCCGTCGTCTGTATGCCGAGCATTTTCCCAATCGAACGTTACCGGCAAGAGAAACGTTCGAGCGTGTCGATCGCAGCTTGAGGGAGACGGGTATGTCTAATGGATAATTAATTGGAGCCTGGAGGAAAATATTCTGGAAGCTGTCGCTGATGATCCTTCAGTTCCATACAACCAAGTCCACTATTCATAGAATAATTAGGGAACAACTGCTCCACCCATATCACATCCAGAAGGTACATGCCATGACACTTGAAGATTCTCCACCACGACTGGAATATGCCAATTGGTTCCTGGATAAGCAAAGAGAGGATATGACTTTTATTACTCGAGTTTTATTCACCGATGAAGCAGGTTTCAGTAGAGATGGAGTAATCAACTCTCATAATCTCCACATATAGGCCGAAGAAAATCCCTATGGGATATTGCAAACCAAACACCAACGGAAATTCAACGTGAATGTTTGGGCTGGTATCATAGGAAACCATCTTATAGGACCATTAGGCATTCAGAACGATTTGAATGGACTTTTGGAACATGTTCCATTGCAAACCAGAAGAGATATGTGGTTTATGCATGATGGCGCTCCTCCTCATTCAACTTTGATTGTGCGGGACCATCTGAACCAGATTTTCCCCAATAGATGGATTGGTAGAGGTGGACCACCGCGGTCTCCGGATTTAAATCCATTGGATTTCTTCCTGTGGGGGCATCTAAAAAGCCTGTTAACGCTACACCTATTCACACCTTAGATAGAATTACATTACATTGTGAAGCCATACGAAACGACCCTGGCATGCTATTTCAAGTGCAGAGAGGGTGTTTGCGCCGACTAAGAAAATGTATTAAGAGAGACGGGGGTCATATCGAGCACTTTTTGTAGCGGATTCTGCATTTCTGTTTGTTCTTGAGGCTTGCGATTGATTATTTACACCATGAGTTTTGTAAGGTAAACGTGTTTGCATGATAAAAATTCGTTATGAACATTGTACCTATCATTTCTATTTACATTACAAATTAGTCTTTTCGAATAATGGTAGACATCTCAGGTTGGATGTCGTCGAACAAAAATGCATTTTTATTAAAATCGTTGCACTGATCGATTTTCCACACGAGTACTTTTATTCAGAAATTGTCCAGGTAACCCTGTTTGTTAAAACATATTGACAAATCCCAGTCATTTCAAAGTTTTGGGTGTAACCATCGGGGGTAGTCCGTTCCTGACTTTGTGGCAAAACAACTGGACTCTGCATGGAAGCTCATCGAAGGAATTCATTTGTTTAGTCAATCACTAAAATATAGATGATTTTGAATATTCTCTTTGAAAGTTATCAAAGAAAAACATTTTTCATTTTGTAAATTTGAGGGCCCGAACTTGGTAACGAAGGCTTTTAGGAACAAAAGTTATATGAAGTACTGGTAATATTTTGACCCCATCTATACATTCCCGAGAGGAAAAGAGGAAGTCCAGGGACACCCTGTATATTTGGCTAAATCTTATCAGTGGTTAGATATCATCTGCTTGAATCTGCTACTGAAATCTTCGAATGACGATGAAGTTGAGTGATAGGTAATGGATCTCGACGGCCATTGATAAGTACGTTTGATTTTCGATTCATTTCTAACATCAATATTAAATTATGGAAGGAAAGGATTCACGAGTGTGTGTCGATTCCTATGTCCTCGAATGGCTCCGATGGTAGAGCGTATGGCTAGAAATCTCGACTCCCACTTGAGGATCCTTTTTTTTCTTCAATTTAATATTTTGTCCACTATGCCACAAAATTCCATCTTTCATTATATGTATTTCGGACGCAATATTTCCACTTTCAAGTTATTTAAATTTTAGGCCCCAAAATGGATCATTGCAAAAATTCGACGTCTCCTATATGCTTGATTTTGTGTTCCTTACTTCGGAAAAATCCGAGTGGAAGACTTTTTTAGCAGGACCCGGCCTCAGGGTTGACCAAATAAACAAATTAAAAAACTCGCGGAAGCGGCTAAGTTGAAAAATCTAAAACTGCACTTGGGTTCGATCTGAAGCTGCCAAATTTTGCATGGAGCTTCTTCGGGGGCCAGAAAACCTAATTCTCAAAGCGAAGACTTTTTTGCCAATTTTTCACCCTTTCCAACCCCTTTGAATTTCCTCTACTTTCTCTGTTTATTACTAGTAATATTTTTCGTTTGAAAATTTTTCTCATCGATCATTCAGTATAGAAAGTTTAATAAACTTACCTCAACTGCCAGTTAATGATAACAGGAATACATTTCAACTCCTATATAAGGGATGTTCGCCCCTGCCGTTTCAAATAATCAATTTGAGCGAGGAAGAGCACATAAATGAACTTAGGGAGATGAGTAAATGTCACCAAATGAATTATTTGGCGTTAGTCTCGTTAACGGTTCATAAATAAATGAAGTTATAAAGAATTATTACCGAAAAATAAATAAATAAAGTTATAAACAGTCTTTACCAACAAAGTACCAAAAATGATTTCGGTATAATCCATTCTCTCACATTTGATCAATTACTACTACTACTACTACTACTACACCTATTTTGGTTACAAATCACTGATTGACTATTAAAAGTATAAATAGCTCCAGTGATTTTTTTTTCTAGTTGATATAGCTTACAAATTATTTGAATTGTTTGAGAAAGTTATAATAAGTATAGAAAAATGTTATATTTATTGATGTATAACAAGTACATATGAAAAGAAAAAGTATTTTTTTAACGTTATTTATCATCTTTCTTCGCTGTCTGATCATACCAGTTGTTTTCAGACGAGAAGTTCGGCTCTAGAAACATTTGTGATAGATATTACAGGGACCGGCCTGGTTTACTGAGTGTTACGGTCTGGCTTACACGTATTACGTCTAGTCTCTGGGTACCTGCGCATGTCATTCCAAGCCACGTGGGGAAGAGTATAGCCATCATAAGAAGCTTGCATCCCCAATAAAATTGTAAAACTACCATTCAGCGTGCTATTTTATTCGCCAAAATTAATATAAGAGAAAAGTACATACAATACAACAAATAAACCAATTTGTAACCAAAAAAAGTGTTGTAATTGATCAAAAATGTGAGAGAATGAATTATACCGAAATCATTTTTGACACCAAAATCATTTTTGATAATTTGTTGGTAAGAATTATTTATTTAAAAACCGTTAATGAGCCTAACGCCAAAGAATTCATTTGGTGGCATTCATTCATCTCCCTAAGTTCATTTATGTGCTCTTCCTCGCTCAAATAGATTATTTGAGCTGACGGAGGCGAACAGCCCTTATATGGGTGTTGAAATATATTCCTGTAATCATTATCTACTAGTTGAGGTAAGTTAATTAAACTTTATAGACTGAATTATCGATGAGAAACATTTTCAAACGAAAAAGATTACCAGGAAATTCAAAGGGGTGGGAAGGGGTGAAAAGTTGGCCAAAAAGAATACCCTTTGGAAATTAGGTTTTATGGCCCCTGAAGAGGCTCCGGGCAAAATTTGAAAACTTAATATTGAACCCTAGTGCAGTTTTCTATTTTTCAACTTGGCCGCTCCGGGAGTTTTTCAATTTGTTTATTTGGTCAACCCTGAGACCGGGCCCTACTAAAAAAGTCTTCCACTCAGATTTTCCCGATGTACAGACCATAACATAGTAAAGAAACACGAAATTTAGCACATAGGAGACTTCGAATTTTTGCAATGATCAATTTTGGAGCCCAAAATTTTTTTAAATAGGTTTCGAGTAGTGCGCCTCAACCAAATCGTCTTCCGCTTTGTCAGATGATTACTAGTCATTATTATAACGGAAGACATATAGAAATCGTCGAAAAAGTCGATGGACATTTTCCCTTCGTACTGGAGTGGGCCCTGCCCGATTTCAAAAATATTTCGAATTTGGGGTTTGGGGGTTTTCGAGGAATTTGGGGATTTCACCTTACCAAACGGAAGACGTATCATCGCGTCTCAGAACCCGCGGCTCTCTAACTAAAAGCGACACTTGTTTTCTCTATCGCATTTAAAATACGAGTTTAGTGAAACGAAAGGAAAATGATGATCATTTAGGGGGTATATTGGAAATGTTATAATATCTGGAGTTGATATTTTCAGTCAGTTCGTTTATTGATGCTGATTTCCAGATCTCAATCATTTCACGCACAATCATCCCTTAAATCCCATTGTGTGCTCCATTGGACCGCTGTCAGAAATTAGCCAAATAATCCTAACACCAATACCAGGAAACACGGAGAATTTCATAAGAAATACTTCGCACTTAACTGAAAAAGTAAGGGGAAAGATTTCTGCTTGAAAAATTGTTGGAGCTTCTCCTAGGAAAATGGGAGCCATAATAACCAATCAGTTATTTTTCATTTGGAAGCAATAATTAATGAACATCAGCACGGTTTCTACCGGAGTAGCTCTGTTGAAACTAGCCTGATTGATTTTACACAAAAACATATTGACTTTATAGCAAATGAATAAATTTTAACAAATGCGAACTTCTCACTTCTGACAATATGTCTATTGCTCCAGGAATAAAAATGATGAATAAAAAGGATTGGACTTTACTGGGAGCACCCCTTACTTCAGAATCTATATCAGGCTGCCTTATACTTCCTTCCTACATAGTGTATTTCCTCCTCAGAAATTGTTTATCGATACCCAAATTATTATATATATTCTGATGCAGTCAAACTTGGCAATGACAGAAAGAACTTCAAGATTTTGATTCGATATTGCGTAATTCTTTGGAACAAATTACTAATAATAAATTCGATGGAAATACCTAGAATCAAATAACTCTTCCCGTGAAATTAGAAGGCTTAGGCATCCGTTTAGCCACTTTCATTTCTCTGCCAGCTTTCCTCGCTTGCTATAATAGTAGTGAATCTTTGGTTGAAACAGTTCTACCAACATGTTTCCTGAAAATACAAGATAAATATTATACAGACGCTATATTTCTCCTTTGTATTATTTGGAATGTGAACAGAAATGGATCTCTAAAACAAAAGTTGCTCTTCCTGGGAAAAAGAAATCTCAAAAAGCCTGGGATATTCCAATGATCGATTTAACATAGGAACAACTCCTTGAGTCTAAATTTGAAAAGGCTCGTCTCAATGCTGTGAGTTCTAAAGAATCAGGAGCTTGGCTTAATGCTCTCCCAGTAGCTTTTTTGCGTACTCTGTTAGACGACCAATCGTTCAGGATTGCTGTTGGCCTTCGTTTGGACACATCGCTTTATGTTAGCCATCGATGTAGATATGGATCTATTGTTGAAGAAAATGGAACACATGGTTTGAGCTGCAAGTTCAGTTCGGGTCGTTTTTAGAATGATCTGATAAAACGAGCTCTTACAATCTCGGAAATTCTCTCAGTATTAGAGCCTGATGGAATAAGTAGAGACGACGGAAAACGTCCAGACGGAATGACCCTTATACCCTGGAAATTCGGAAAGCTTTTGGTTTCACCTGTGATTTCACCTGTGTAGATACTGTTGCAGCCTCTCATCTTATAATGACCTCAATCACGTAAGGTGCTGCAGCTTCTTCAAATATAGAGGAATTTTACTCATTTTATCCAGTGGCCATTGAAACATGGAGTATTTGGATCTCACGTCCAGGAACTCCTAAAAGAAATTGGGAAAAAAAAGTTCTAATGATTCTAAAATCATATGCTTTTCTGATTCAGCGCATTAGTTTGGCAATTCAAAGAGGAAACGCCGCATGAGTTATGGGTACACTTCCCTCATCCCGAAAACTGGATGGAATTTTCTTACAGCCTCAAAAACCTTCTATTCAAAGACGAGAATGTCATGATAAATCAAAGAAAAATACCATTCTGATAGAACGACGGGTGTTTGATAGAGATTATTCCTATGATGTCAGCATTAGTTATGTATGCAGTAATAACTACAACACCATCAGTCCACTTGTGCTTGAAAACGCCCAAATTCTCGCACTTAATGGGTTGAAAAACATTAAACGCTTCATGAAAAGCGTAATAAATGTTTATCGAATACCAGATGGTTGTCGAGTGTCTTAGAAAAGACGAGCATATGAGCACAAGCACATCAAGTATGAAGGGTGCTTTAATAAAATCATTTACGGTAGCGATGAAAGAACTTTTGGTCGGAAGATTCGACTGATAGGGTGGTGAATACTGTTTCACTGTTTCTTTGAAAAGCCAGATACAAGGGTACGCACAACAGGACGACCAATAATTTCTCAGATATTTATTCTTCATGAAGATGTTTACATCTTCATGAAGACCTGATAGAAAAGCCCAAACCCCTCCTGACAGAAATTGATGGGAAATTGAGCGACCATGGAAAGGCACAGAAGTCTTGAACAAGTTATCTAAGAATGGACAACTCAAAAATTGTTGATAACTTTGTTGGTCAACTGAACTCAACGTTGAATGGTACTTTATATGGCCATTGTTCTGTCTCTTTTGACTCCTTCTGAGACCTTTCTCTTCATATTCCACAGAGAACTGGCCAGCTCAGACTGTCACAATGTTTAGATTCATTTACTAAGGAAGAAACTGGATGGCGAACAGATACCAACTTGTTGTAAATGCAAGAAGAGGATAAAGAGCACAAAGTCATTATCTATACATAAATTTCCCCGAAATATTAGTAATTAACAATTTTCGCCGATGGATAGTTCTGGGAAAAATTAAATATCACCATTGACTTTCCTCTCGAATGACATGAGTAATTATTAAACAGATAACGTAACTCCACGTCGCTATAACTTGTATGCTGTGTCCAATCATAGTGGAACATCCTATAGCGGACACTACACGGCTTACCTCTTATGCAGACACATGGCACGAGTACAATGACTCAAGATTATCACCGATATCACCTGAATCCCTCATGAGTGGTGAAGCATTCGTCCCTCTTCTATTGTATTTTGTACTCAAAAGTTACTTGTAAAGATTTTTAATCATGTTTAATATCCTAACAAAAACAAGGAAAATTATAGATCCGAAACTATATAATATGGAAGGTTACAATTTGGATTCAATAACATATGCATTCATATATACCGATTTTCAAAAGCATTGACAAATTCCATCACCAGATATTGTTGATTAAACTAAAAATATCGGTGTATATGGATTTATCTCAACATGCATAAATAATGCATATCAAATCGATATTAAATAGCCACAATATATAATTCAACAACAATTATAGTAAACGCCACGTCAGGTATACTTTATGGATCCTATAAGGGTCTTCTATTATTTTATAAATACCTACATTGCACTTCATTTCGCACTCAAAATATTTTCTCTATGCCAGACATTTGAAATTTCAGATTGACAATTATTACAGTGATATAGATCGATTTCTTGCCTTGCAGCGTAATATTTTCTCGTAAGCCCGAAAATTATACTTTCCAGTACCATATGAATGCTGTCTTTCTGTCGAAGATCTAACAATTTTAATAGATTCGGAACTGTTTTTTCAGTCGCTGAAGTATAGATAAAAAAGCATTGAACAATTTAGGATTTATTCTCAAGATAAGGAAGATGCTTCAAAAATTACAATTCTCCAATTATCCTTTACAATACTACATATATATATATTATATATATATATATATATATATATAGATATATAGATATATATATATATATATATAGATATATATATATATATATATATATATATATATATATATAATATATATATATATATCAGATCGAATCGAATCGATCGAAGACGTTTCATTCTAGTGTTTATGAAAGCAGATGTGTGATTTGATGAATGTGATAACTTTCTTCACAATCATATATATATAATATATATATATATATATATAATATAAATAAATATATATTATATATATAGTAGATTTATTGATCCTTAGATCAACGTTATTCTAGTAACAGATGTGTTTATAACTTTCTCATCTTGAATTTCGGCTTTCTAACAATACAAATCGAATATAGAATGGTGGATCTAGATAAAAGTCACTGTTGTTCGATGAGAGCACCAGAAATCAGAAACCGTGGCAGAATTCCCGTTATTTTTGTCACCCACAGTCAATTGTTTCTCTGATAATTTCCATGATAATGATTATAGTTAAAACAATGCAATTTCCAGATGAAATTCATATGATTGCTGGAGGGCAATAATCACCACATGCAACAGTAATAATAATTATAACGTAAAAACCTTATATAATCTATGTTGAATTAAATATCAGTTACAATATAAAGTTTCACATTGAAGTTATTTGTAGAAATTTGAAGTTGTCTTCACTATTATGGTGTGTAGTACTTTTCAAACAATAACTTAGACCCGAAACCTCATCTTTTGGCTCTGAATATTGAGATTTATCATCATCTCTTCGATTCATAATAGAAAATGAAATACCTTCGGTGTGAATTCAGAAAAGCACGCGCCGGCATTCCTTTCAATTTGCGAAACCATAAAGTGCGTCCTTCACCTCGACCTAGCTCGAAATAGACTGCAATTATGATTGCGAAAACAGGATATATTCCCACTTTTGAATAAATATTTGCCCGAAGGGCCGAACCAGTTGCTTGTTTGCGGTAAACAAACAGTGAAAGGCGCCAATCCTCGGCAGCTGGCGAACACAGACAACACGAACCAGTTCAGGAATACTTTTGCGATAAAGAAAAACATAGTTTCCAGTATACTTACCATGTTGCTGAATAAATTTCTAGGGAAACTAGTTTAACCCCATGGCTTCGTCCGCGCAGATGTTGAAGAGGGTCATATTAAAAATTTGGAAAATGCACGTATAATCCAGTAAATGGAGGGGGGTTACCTTACAAACGGTCCGGTAGTTCTACATTTTTTATATGTTGTCTAATAACCATCATTAAGTGTTTAAAATACAAATTGCGCTTATATCTTCGTTTCAGTGCATTTTAGCTACAAAAGAGTTCCATTTAATATTGTGAAGAATGAAATTTCCTATAAAAACGTTTTTGATTTTGTTCCTAGGACTGATAGTGCACTTTTTAAAAAAAAAATTGCATTTTCCGAATTTTTTAAAAAAAAATTACTTTAGAACGCTGTAATTCAGTAATGCCCACTCTAAGAAAACAAGTATTGGAATAAAATTTGTATGGAATTTAATTACCTACAAAATTCATGTACATTATTTTTACCAACCCTAGGTAGGGGGGTAAACATAAAAGTTGAAACAACGTTCCATGGTCGTTATTGGCACCAATGGGAATGGGGTGATTTTGATGGCTACACTACGCCTAGATCCTACTCCGTTGCCTACTTCCTACAAAGTACAACTCCATTCAGGCTGTAGTCCTCAAACTCCAGCAGCAAAGCAAATGTTGAGGCCGTGCGGACAACCTACGCTATCAACATTGTGAGAATGCTTTGGAAAGCCCCAAAATAAGGATTACTGCCTGGTGAACTTAAATTTTGGTTTGGAAAGACCCATCATTGGATGGAGCAGGCGGAGAGGTTCAAGGACCCTGCTGCCAGTCCCCAAGAAATTTCAGCAGGAGAGAAAATCTTGGTATCGTATGGTGGCAGTAGAGAACAGTCGTTGAGCTCCCCTCGCTATAGCAAATTGAAGACAAATACCACCAAGTTCAATCTGGCTAAACTACCTCCGACCACTGACGCAGCGCATTTCCACTTCCTGAGGGCATACCACAAGGTCATGGAGTGGATGGGGATTGTCAAAGACCCTATGGAGTGGGGCTGGTGTAGAAAAGCTGGAAGACTGAAGCCCATCAGGATGAGTAGACACACTGCTCCCCCAAACCTGCTCAAGGCCATCTCATGCAGATGCACAACTTGCTGTATGGGGGCGTGTGGAAGTAGAAAGGCGGGCCTAAAATGTTCCGCCCTTTGCAAATTTGTGTTGGCCAAGAATGTGATAACAGGAAAGGAGTCATCGTGAAGTTACTAAACTTCACTATTGACGAAAATGAAGTCCCGACTCATTAACTTCATTAAACGGGCGAAGCGCATGTAAATTTGTTTTCTTTCCAGTAATTACTACCGATTTTTGTATGATTATTACTGCCTTTTGTTCTTACTTTGTTTAAATAAATGAATCTTTGAAAAATGTATCTGCTGTGTTAGTGGGTTATTTGAAATTTAACACGCCTCACCACTAGGTACTCAAGAGAAATAGTACATGCCTCATGAGCATTGCGCTGTAACATGTAAGAAACTCAAGTAGGATTGGTATAAACTGATTTTTTTTAAATACAAGGTGGAGTCACAATAGCCAAAAAAAAAGCAATATACCGTTCTCTTAACTTTTATGTTTCCCCCCCCACTCCGTAGGGTTGGTTAAAAAAATGTACATGCATTTCGTAGGTAATTAAATTCCCTACAAATTTTATTTCGATATTTGTTTTCCTAGAATAGGCCATAACTGAATTACAGCTTTCTAAAATTAGCAGTTTGGCAAATTTCCGGAAAATGCGATTTTTTTAATTTTTTTTGGAAAGTGCATATTTCCGTAACTATCAGTCCAGAAACAAAATTCAAAACGTTAATTATAGGAAATTTCATTCTTTACAACATTGAGCTAAAATGCACAGAAACGAAGATATAAGCGAAAATCTGAGAAAAATTCCGATTTTTTTCGGTTTTGCATTTCAAACACTTTATAACCATCCTAGACATAACATATCAAAAATATAGAACTATCGGACCGTTTGTAAGGTGACCCCCCTCTCTTTGTCTCTATTCACTGGGTTAGTAAAACAAAGTACGTAACTGACGTAATATTCATTTATGTATATACAGGCTGTATTTCAACTTGGATATATAGCCCAATTTCATAACGAAATACTGTAATTGAAAATAAAAGTTTAAAAATCAGCCAGATTACGTCATTTTTTGTCAACCTACTAGATGCTCACTGTTTACTAACTGAAACTCAGTAGGTCAATTGTTAAAGCTAGCTGTTGATTATAGAACTTGTTAGCAACTTACAGGAAGGAGTACTGATTTACCATATAAACTATCAATTTTAGGCTAGCTAACTACATTTCACTTGTAGTAGCTACTCTTATCTTAGACCACGGGCTCAAACATAGAAAAATGTTCCAGTAAGAAGTATCTGCTGATTAATCATGGCATATTGATTTAATCATGGTAGGACTAACAACTTAATTACCAAACAACTAGATAGTTATCACATTTCCAGGAAATAATTCCATAATGGCTGGGGATATTTATAAGCAAGCTCATTTCAGTCAACGACAGGTTCACTAGAAAGTTTATAAAGTTTTTATATGTCTGTTATAAATATTCGATTGAGATTTTTTTTTGCCTCCGTGGAAAACCATCTCCAGAATGTATAGCATCCAGTATCCAGTGTATACTTCTAGACCAAAGGTCATCCGTTCAATGAGAATAGCGAATAAGACTCACCTGCTCTGAGAGAGTTGGTCCAAGCATAAAGAATGCGGCAAAAAAATACCGCCCCAAAGCACCCCGCATTGGATATCCATTCACTTTTCACGGGTCTTCACCACACTGTCACTCCATTTTTCGTTGATGTAAGGTCTTTTGCACATGTTCCACATGCCATAAGGATCTGAAATTGAAGGGAAAATGGTAACTGATCATTTATTCCAAAGAAACAATAAACTGTTTTTTCACTTTGTCGCAAGCGACATGATATTTTCAGTGTCTTTCAGTTCTTCCAACATTTTATTAACAAAATAGTAGTTTATGTAACATAAAAACTTTTTAACAAAAAACTAAACCGACGAAATACGGAACTAAAAAGTAAAAATAAAATAAACCTTCTTAGTCTCAATGACTAAGCTCCTAAACTAATGTAAGTAACTAATTTTAGTCGGCGCCAAACAAACAAGCAATAATTGGCAAGGCGTAAATATGGCAACAAGTTCGCGGTGACATTCTGATAATTTTTTGGAAGTTATTTAATGAACTTCTTTGATTGTTCGTTTGGCGCCGACTCAAAATTAGTTACTTACATTAGTTTAGGAGCTTAGTTATTGAGACTAAGAAGGTTTATTTTTTTCTAACTTTTCAGTTCCGTATTTCGTCGGTTTAATTTTTTGTTAAAAAGTTTTTAGTTTTCAATTTTTTGTGGCTCAAATCTACTAATTACTACCTACTTGTTTTTTTATTACTTCCGAAATACTTACTTACCCACCTTACTTCAACTATTACCAGTTAAATAATATGATTATCTACTTTCGCTATTCGTTGTAATATACAAACAATCAACGAAGATCATCAAAATACTTCAAAAAAATTATCAGAATGTCACCGCGCAACTCGATGCCATCATTTTACGCCTTACCTAATTCATTTGCTTGTTTGTTTGGCGCCGACTCAAAATTAGTTACTTACATTAGTTTAGGAGCTTAGTTATTGAGACTAAGAAGGTTCATTTCATTTTTTACTTTTCAGTTCCGTATTTCGGCTTAATTTTTTGTTAAAAAGTTTTTGTAATTAGTGAGCTTTTTAGTTGATAAAAAGAATTAGATAATTATTAAAATTTCTGTTTCAAATTCTGCTAGATAGATATATGTACTTTCAAACAAGACTTTCAATACAAGGCTCAGTGGTGCAGTGGATAGTGTATCCGCTTGGCACACAGACGACCCGGGTTCAAATCCCGGGCTGGACTGTTTTTTTTTAAATAAAATTTTACATCCTGATATTTCTATTTGTAGGTTGCAGTGGCTATTGGCGTAGCAGGAGCATGTCGTAGAGAAGAGTTGTGGAAATTAAAAACCGATAATTTAGAGGATTCAAATTCGGCTTTACTGGTGAAATTAGATAACACCAAAACAAAAAAGGCAAGAACAGGATAATTTTATAATATATATAAAAAATATGCTGCTCTTCGACCGATTGATTTGCCAGAAAAACGTTTCCTTTTTAAATTACCAGCAAGGAAAATGTACTAGACAGGTAGTCGGCTTCAACATATTTGGTAGTATGGCTAAGACAATTGCATTTTTTCAAATTGGAAAATCCCCATCTTTATACAGGTACTGCTTTAGAAGTTCTTCGGCAACAATTTTAGTAAATGCAGGAGGGAACATATTAACCTTAAAGCGCCATGGAGGATGGCAATCCAATACCGTGGCAGAAGGATACATCGGGAAGTCTATTAAAAATAAAATTAACGTTGCTAATAAAATCGTCAACTCTATTGAACAACCACTCGAATTCTTCACTGAAATGGAGACAGAAAATGCAAGGTATATGAATGATCAACCCTCAACTTCTACAATTAATATAACAGAAAATTTAATGAAAAAAAATGACATTCCGGGTTTGAGATAAGTGCCATGTGGAGTGGAATGAATAGAAAAATCGAATTTAAACGGTTTTCTTTACATAAAGGATTCAATATAAAATTGAACCAGAGAAAGGTAGATCTCAGGTGAAAAAACAACTACTTTCCTGGCAAATACCACGCAGAACGTTGAATGATATTCACCTGAAAATCCATGCATACTTCCATATAATATCAATGGACATTGAATGCAAATGTTTCTTTCTGATAAGCTCGATTATGTTTAATTTATGTCGTGTTCACCTAACAATCCGCATACCGGTTTCATGCTTCTTGGCCCTCATCAGTACGGAGTAGTCAACCAGCCAAAGGTCCAAAGAACTCTGGCTGAAGTGAGACACAACGTAAACAAACCATCATCGATCTTGTAACACCTATAGGTACGCCGGAAAAGATAAACTTTAACTGGCGGTACCTAGTGACGAAAGAAACACTCGAAAATCTCCACCTCGATAGGTTTCTAAATAAAGATTCCTTCTCGGTAGGGTGGCAAGCCCGTCTAGCATATAGTGAGAGATAAGTGCCATGTGAAGTGGAATGAATAGAAAAATCGAATTTAAACGGTTTCTTCACAAAAGGATTCAATATAAAATTGAACCAGAAAGGTAGATCTCAGGTGAAAAACAACTACTTTCGCAAATACCACGCATTCAGCGTTCCGTGGTATTTGCCAGAGAAAATATTTTCACCTGAGATCTACTCTCTATTCAATATATCCTTTATATGAAAACAATTTAATCATTTCCACTTATCTACTCACTGACAACCTTCTGAAAGAATCTTTGTTAAACTATCGGGAAATTCGAATTTTCTTCGCACTGGTACCGCCAGTAAATTCTTCCGCTACTAGATTACACGATCAGATTTGTTAGTTTGTCTACCCAGCCAAGTTCTGAACTGTGATCTCCAACTGATGAAGGCCGAAACCAATTAGCTGACGCGCAAATTAAACATCAGCTTATCGAAAAAACATTGCTCAATCATTATTATATGAATGCAATTCGAGGTGAATATCTCAACGTTCTACGATTTCAGCTGTTTTCACCTGAGATCTATCTCGTTCAATTATATTGAATCCTTATGAAAACCGTTTAATCGACATCATTCCGGGTTTGACCATACAAAATTGTACAAATTTTACTATTAACTATAATTTTAAATAAAATATTCAACTGTTAAGAGGTAGGATACTTTGATGTTATTCTAGTTTTGCTAACCATAAAAATAAATATTAAGGTATATTACTTGTATTCTGGAAATTTGTGCAGTTGTAGGAAAAGTATAGTATGCAACATCTGGGGAAAGTACTCTTTCTCACTCTCACTTTGTGGCACTCGCCCTTGAGGCTCGTGCCACAAACTTCCACACTCGTGATAAAAGTTGAACTTTCCCCACTTGTTGCACAATATACTATTTCCGCACTTAACGGCTTCGCGTCGTTCGGTCATCTGCCGTCACGTGCGGAAAAGTACCACTTTCCTCACTTGTTAGGTAAATAAGTTAGGTGCGTATCCTCGTCAGAAAAGTGATTTTACTTGGCTTGTATGGTATTTAACTTACCATACTCGTCAATAGTGGAGGTGCTAGGTATAAAAACTGCAAATTGTGTTAAGAAGATCCCTTTTGGCAGAAATGTAGTTTATGACTATATAGTGCGCGCGTAAAGTATGGGAAACATGAAGATATCTTTGACACCCCCGTAAGATACATCAAAAAAAATTTGGTTATGTATACTAGATGGACCAGCGTTTTTAAATTTTATATTTTCGACATTGCCAAACAGTTTCTGAGATATACGAACAATATGTTTATTTTTAAATGGGACAACCCGTATATTTTACAATTTTTTGTTACAGTTTTTTATTGCCGATGCAGCATACACTGTTAATGGCCAATATTGACCATTAATTTTAAGAAATTAGGAAAAATATTTTTATTGCAACCGTTGATATTAACATAAAGAGAAAATAAAATGGGCCACTTGGTATTTGTTAAAGTTTAAAAAAGTTTCTGCTGATTTTGTACTGATAAACATGATATGAATATCGGTTTCATTCGTTAAATCAAGTAGGTTTTACTGTCAGTAGGTACGTCGTGATTAGTCGTGATAGTTTTTTTGAAAATAGGCTCACCAGCGTTAAAAATCAGAGAAAATACAATGGTACATTTAACAGCGTCAAGAAATTTAAATTTTAATTCTAAAAGGATGTGGTGACAGGTAATACCATAATATTTTGAAATTTGAGTATGTTTTATTTGCGACATTATTTGTAGGAAATATATAATAACAAGTATGAGACAGAACTCCTATAGCACGTGGTACTGTAATAAAATTATTTACATTTGAGAAAAGTGGACATGTACGAGAACTCCCAAAAAGTGGCCGCCCTGCTATTCCAGAGCAAACAAAAACTGACATTTTTTTGTCGATGGTTGAAGGCCCTCATGAGGGTACTAGAGTTGTTGCAACCGAAAATCACATCAGTCAAACAACTGTTCGTCAATATAAAAAAAATGGCATCCGTATAAAGTACAATTGGTACAGGAACTGAACGAAGACGATCCAGATCGCAGAATGGAGTTCTGTGAAACAATGTTAAATAGATTTGACACTGATCCTAATTTTTTTAATCAAATCCTTTTTTCTGATGAGGTTACTTTCCAGTTAAATGGCACGGTGAATAATACTGGTCATTTTTAGAATTAGAGTTAATTCCAGAATTAGCCAGACTCTTTTCTGATGATATAAACCCTCATATCGTGAATAGATCAATTTGGATTCAGCAAGATGGATTATCTTCGAGGCATTCGTGAGTTTCTCGACATTACATTTCCAAATCGATGGATTGGAAGAAGAGGAGCTATCGAATGGCCACCAAGATCTCCGGATTTGACACCTCTAGATTATTTTTCATGGGGTTATTTGAAAAGCAAAGTGTATGTCAATAGGCCACCGACTATCCAAGGACTGAAAGACAGAATTACAGAGGATATAGCATAATTTCTCCGGCAACGATTAGAAAAGTCTTGAATGAATTTTCATTCAGATTGGATTTCTGTTTCCAAAGACAAGGAGGTCATACTGAACATCTCCTTTAATTTTTTCCTTTAGGTATTGTTTTTTCTGTTTATACTGCAATATTAATTACAAAATAAAAATGTTTTTCCTAATTTCTTGAAATTAGTGGTAAATATTGGCCATTGACAGTGTGTATGCTGCATCGGCAATAAAAAACTGTAACAGAAAATTGTAATATATACGGGTTGTCTCATTTAAAAATGAACATATTGTTTGTTATCTGAAAAACTGTACATTTGGCAACGTCGAAAATATAGAATTTAAAATCGCGGGTCCATCTAATATACATGACCCTAATTTTGTTATTATATCTTACGAGGTGTCAAAGATATTTTCATGTTTCCATACTTTATGCGCGCACTCTATAATTCATTCGAGAAGGGTAGGCATTTCGAAAAGTCCTTAGATTTCAAGATGGCGGCTCAAATTCAAAATGGCTTCATCCAATGGAATTGTTTGCAATTTTCTTACTATCCATCTCTCAAAAGTGTGTTTGGTGTCAATTCATATGTTTTTTGGACCAAGAATTTCATTTTTCATATTAAAAATTGGCCATGTATCAGTACATGCCGGCAAACAGATGTCCTTCATTTGTACAAAAGCTATTCTTATCACAATTTCTCAATTCAAGTGCCTACTTTTTGAACGATTTGGGAAGTGAAGGTAAAACATTAAATACGGCAAAGAGGTTTCGATTAGTATCTGAGAGTGACTTGCGTGAAATCAAAAATTGTTGATCGGAAAATTTGTATCCTGTGCCAAAAGTCAAGTGATTAATATTATATTGTTTTACGAGTGACGAAAGTAACATTTTTTGAAGCCAGAGAACAGTTTACCCAGCCGAGGCGGGTAATGTTCACGAGCTTCAAAAAAGGTTTTCGACGAGTGAAACACTATACTTTTTCTACAGCCCTGTTTATATCATAATAATATGCTAAAAAAGAACGATGAACAAATATTTTATTTTAAATTAAAAATAACATAGTTTCTTTAAACATTACTTATGATTTAAATATTGGTTAATTGTTACATTCGAGCAATTATTCAAAATTATGGGAGTATTACGATCAAGATTTTTATGTATTGAGGTAGACGATGCCACATCTGTTATGTTGTTAACTGATGTCACTCCAGATGAAGATGCGCCGTAATCGGATAGCGATGTATTTTGTATGGATTGTAAAATTTTGGTTTGTATTTGATTTGTGCTTTTTTAATTGAAGTAAATCCCTCCTGCATCCACTAATAGCGTTGCGGAAGTTCTACGCAAACAATGCCCAGTATATTTTTGGTGATCAGGCAAGTTTAAATATTGAGCTATTTGCATAGCAAATTTACTGTACTTATTTATTCCCACAATCTGTCCACTGCACTTTTCGTTCTGGTAGTTAATAAAGAGTCTTGAATTTATTTTGTCCATATCTGGTGGACGGAAGTTCATATATAATTTAGAAATCTCGTAGAAGAACCCAGAAATGTGGAAGGAGCGTGGTACTTTTGTTTTTGTATTACGTATTGTAACTAAGAGTAGACTGCTGGTATCTTTTGCATCATTTACTGTGAAATATTTTAATTCATGGCAACGACAAGCCCCCGAAATTCCAAAAACTAAGGCTACCTACAAACGTTTATATCAATATCATTAAGAATTTGTCGCAATAATGAAGTATTTAATTTACCTTAGTCATTGAGTATTTGGATCCGGGTGCATTCTTCAAGGAAGTGTGTATCTCATCGGAAGTTTTTTTTTTTAGACTTCTGACTTTTGAAACCATCAGATTTTCGTTTAAAAAAATAACGTAACTTGGGATATTTACTGATATCGATATTATTTTTAATCGATGAAGTGGTTCTCAACATCGAATACATACATGACTTAGTAGCCGAAAATGAATTTACGTGACTATCAACTCTCCAATCCATGAATTTTGCATATATTTCTTCATATCTATTTTAGATTTTACTGGTGATAAATCCAAAGAGGTTTCCTCAGCTTGATTTGGTATTTCTGGTGGTGTATTGGGAAAATCTAAATCACTTTCCGAATCAGAAATCATGATAACTGACAAGTCTAAAGAATTAACGAGGAACTTCAAACTAATGAAACCAGGCAACTAGATATAATTTTTTTTTTTATCTGATATATTTTTTATTAAAGTAAAGATGAATATAAAATAAATAATGTAAATAAGTAAAATGTTCTATTTAAAACTGTGATTTGGTGTCCTCTTGATCATAGAAGAGGACGTATGCTTCTCCACTCACGATATATTTTGGTGATAGCGGTGATACTCTCGAGTCATTGTACTCGTGCCAAGTGCCTGCATAAGGGTGCCTACAGTAAGCCGTGTAGTGTCCGTTAAAAGTTGTTCCAATATGGTTGGATACAGCATACAAGTTGTAGCGACACAGAGCTGCGTTATCTACTGCATAAATATTCATATCTAATCCATCGAGAGGAAAGTCAACGAAAACATTTAGTTTTTCTCTGAATCTCTCCATCTGCGAAAATCTTTTCAAGTGAATTACTAAAATTTTAGGGAATTTAAGTATAGATAATGACTTCGTGCATTTTCTCCTTTCCTTGCATTTAGAACAAGTGGGTTTTTCGTCATCATCCAAAATTTCTTCCCTAGTAAACAAGTCTAAACATTGCGACAGTCTGAGTTTGCCAGTACTCTCTGGAATAGGGAGTGAAAGGTCCCAGAATGGGTCAAAAGTGGCAGAACAATGGCCACAGAAAGTACATTTCAACGATGATTTCAGTTGACCAACAAAGTTATCGACAATTTTCGAGTTGTCCATTCGAAGATATCTTGACCAAGACTCTTTTGCCTTTTCATTATCGCTCAAATTTTCATCTATTTCTATGAACATAGGTTTAGGCCTTTCTCTTACTCTGTTTACATCTTCATGAAGACCTTCCAATAAATATCTGAAAAATTCCTTTGCATCCTGTTGAGCGTTGCCCATAAAACGAGGTGCAAATCTTTGTATCAGGCTTTTCAAAGAAACAGTGTTAACCACCACATCAGACGAATCTTCTGACCAAAGTTCTTTTACCACTTCTTCGAATGCTTTTATCAAAGCACCCTTCATACTTGATATGCTTGTGTTGATATCCTTCAAATGTTCGTCTTTTCTCAGATACTCGAGCAACCATCTGGTATTCGATAAACATTGTATTGCGCTATTCATAAAGCAGGTATTGCCAATGTTTTTCAAACCATTAAGACCAAGAGTTTTGGAGCTTCCAAACACAAGTGGTTTGATGAAATCATAACTGAGGGAGATGCGCTCACCGCTATTGCTATCTTCAAAGTGACAGTCTCTTATGCAATGATTTTCTCTATCATTGGAGCGCCGCAATAAGGAACTCGATTGGAGGCTGCTTGAAATCGAGTTGGATAAAGATATGGTAGATCGCGTTATTTTTTTGGTATTTAAATCTCATGGTATTTTTACTATTCTATTTTGCGTTTCAATTAAACAAGAGTAAAAAAAAATGCATTCTAATTATAGAAATGATTCCGGTCTTCGTTTATTAATAATTAAAAGTCATCAAAACATTATATACGAAGGCGGGAAATGATTGAAAATATAAATGTAACTTTCGTCACTAGAAACGAAAGTTAACGTTATGAGAATTTCTCTCACTTGCGACGGAAATCATGTTTTTGCTGAAGGTAGTCTAAGACGTCTTTTCGTAAAGGGTTGTAGAAAATATATTTTCTTTCCTGCAATTAATAATAGCGTGGCTTTACGTAGCCTAACCTAACCTATGGATATTTATGAAAAGTTGTTTGATGGAGACCATAGTGGGATCGGAGATACAGACAAAGTTCGAAGAAAGCATTAGATGAAATCAAGAGCAATATCACTCATTTCAAGCTAAATTTGTCACTAAAGTTTGAGTACTTAATGACACTCTGAAACAGTTCGGAAACCCATTTTTAGAAAGTGGAAAAAAGTAACTGTTGATAAGGATATCAGTGCATCTGTTTATTCAGCTGAGTCAACTGGTATTACACAGTTTCATTGAGGAACGCCTGGTAAAAAGTTCCTAAACTCTATTTCAGCCTTTGAAAAAGAACAAAATTCCCTCTTCAGTAGTCCAACAAAAAGCATAAGCAAAAAAAATGAAACTTTGAAGATTTTGAAAACAGACGTTTTCTAGAACTTTTTTAAACATGAAAGTCAGCCATTTCCGGCTGCGTTTTCCAGTAATCGAGAATTTCGACCAAGCCATGAAAGTGATCTACCACATATTTTTGAGGAAATTGTTGGAAAGAGTGACAATGTCTTTCCAGGAACCTGTGATGCTGTAATTCATGATGGTGTAGTTCTTGCCAACATTTTATTGCTTCATCAGTCTTCGAAGACGTTTAATGATTATTACATAAACACATTTCATCCTGACATGTGTAACGACATTGAGAGTTTTAGCTGCCGTAGAATTGATTTGATATGGGACAGATACATTACTCCGAGCATTAAAGGTGAAACCAGACAGAAGAGGGGTGAAGGAACCAGGACATAAGTGCTACCTCATGTCAAATTACCTACAAATTGGCAAGATTTTTTAAGAAATTCAAATATCAAAGAATAACTTTTTTCTCTACCTGGATCATTAGCAATGAATAACATAAACAAAACAGAAGTTATTACTACTTCAGATGATAACGTTGAAGGAAATGTTAGTGGTGTGAGTTCCTCAATTGGAGTGATTTGTCCTGGTCATGGGGAATCAAATTCGAGTATAATACTTTATCTCAAAGACATGGTAGAAAATTGATTGAAAATGTTGTTATCCGCTCTATAGATACGGATGTATTAATTTTAGCAATCGTATACTTCTTTGAACTGTCAGATAAAAGCCTGGAAACACTTTGGGTTGCATTAGGAATCGGGAAGAAATATATACTTCAATTGGAAGAGAAAAGGCAAATGCTTCACTTGGATTTCACAGGCTGGGACAGCAATTTTTATTTCACGTGAAAGTAAAAAAAGTCAACTTGGAAGACATGGATTTAATGAAGCTACTACTGCATTTTCATTCATATCAAAACCGCAAACATCCATCACTGACAATATATTAAATGTTTTAGAAAAATGTGTAGTATTGTTGTACTGTTCAACAATTACCAGCCAAAGTATCAATGATGCCAGATTTATGACAATAAATCACCCTTTTGAAAATCTGCCACTAACAAAGGACACCAAATGACTGGGGTTGGTGGTTGGATGATGTATCATTGAAAATAATATGATCAGAGTTACCAAAAATTTGCAGAATTAATAAAATGTATGTGCAAAATCTGTAAAAATAAATGTGGCTGTAGAAAAGTTATGCAACTACAGAAACGAGTGTGACAGATGATGTGATAAAACCTGAAGTTTAAGAAGTAGGTATATAACTCAAATTTTTTGGTAGGAATTAATGAAAAAAGATCTTTGGTATCCATTCTTCTTCAATTTTTCCTTATAAATGTGACTTAACAACTTTAATAAGTCTCCTATGTTTTGATTTTATTCATATTTCTGATATTACAAATGAAATTGTTGGCCAAAAAAACATATAAATAGACACCAAACACTATTTAGTGCGATGGATAGTAATCAAATTGCAAACAATTACATAGTATGACGCCATTTTAATTCTAACGACTTTTCGAGATGCCTCTCTTTCTTCAATGAATGGTATAATCATGAACTACATTTCTATCAAAGGAAATATTATCACAATTAGCAGTTTTTTTATTAAATGAGCCATGAGCATCTCCACTTCAAGTACAATTCTACTTTTCTGAACTTGATACGTAATAAAGTTCAGATTAACTAAAATACCTAGGTGTTTTTAATTCACCAATGAGTTGATGTTCTAATAGTATCAAACCAGTTGGCAAGCAATGCTAATTCATTCGAATTGATAGCCAGAATATCATCAAATGATTCGCATACTCACTTTCACTAGAGGCAACAAATTCAATTTCATCATTCAAATTGGCTTGTACATCTTTTTGGTTACCTCATTCTTTTTACAAAAATAAGTATTATATAAATAGACTTCCAGACAACATCTCGAGTAAGAAGAGCCGTTCACTAAAGTAGTGTTTTTTTCAATTGATGTAAAGGTGAATGATCATTACACAATTAGATGAAAGAACTTTCTCGATCGATTATGAATAATATTTCGATATTTAATTCTGTCAATATATGCTAGCATCACTGCTAACAACAAAAAGTTGTAGGAAAATGTTGAATTTTTAGATAAAATCAAGTCATATAGCTATCAGTTTTAATAATTAAGTGGACAAGCGGTTGGTAAGCTTAATTTCATTCTAATGCAAATCACAATCATTGGTTGTTGAAAAAACTTGTGTATATAAAAAAGATTAAAAAATGCCAAATTGTACCGAATATAATTGCACGTAAACAACAGTAAACAATAAGCAGTTGGAAATCCTGGCTAGTGAAACTTTGCGCGAAACGCCACCGTGGGCGCTGCCCGTCTAAAATGGCGAAACTCCGCCCACTTGCATGGAGTCAGTAATACATGGCATATACTTTTCGACGAATTATATCCACATCAAACACGTCCAGTTTCTTAGAAGTATCAGAGTCTTTCCTTTTCTTCTCTTTACTATAGGTTTATTTACCACACCCCACACTGTCTTTTATTCCTTCACTGCACTAAATTTTGATAATGCAAACGCAAGGTATACCCCAAATGGCAGCAGGAAGATTGCAAAGATGGGCTCTTTTTCTGAGTGGATTCGATTATATATTTGAATACATAAAAGGTACAGAAAATAGTGTTGCAGACGGGTTATCAAGATTTCCGTTAGGAAATAGCAATATGAATGAAACGGAATTGGATTATTTCAACTTTTTAATCGAGGAACAAATTCCTATAGACTCTGATCACATAAGAAAGGAAACCAGAGTTGATTCAATTTTAAGTAAAGTGTATCTATATAGTAGGGATGGCTGGCCAAATAATGTCACAGATGAACAACTGATGCCTTATTCACGAAGGGCTTCTGAAATTAGTATAGATCAGGGTTTGTTGATGTGGGGGTACAGAGTTTTAATACCAAGTAAATTCAGAAAACAACTATTGGATGAGATACATGGAGCATATAATGGTATGGTAAAAATGAAAACTTTAGCACGACAATATTTTTGGTGGCCTAATTTAGACAGTGAAATTGAACAATATGTTAGAAATTGCAATTCTTGCATGATAATTCAAAAACACCCAACAAAGTACCTTTGATCAAATTCAGCGAGAGTAAAAATGTATTTGATAGAATTCATATTGATTTTTTGGGCCCTTTTAAAGGAAAAACTTTCTTAATAATAATTGATTCGTTTTCAAAATCCAAAATATAACTATCGAAGTTGATTCAAGTAGTACAATTGAAAAATTGAGGGATTGTTTTGCAAAATTTGGTTTACCAAACACGATAATTTCAGATAACGGTCCATCTCTTGTTTCAGCAGAATTTGAAAATTTTTGTAGGAATAATGGTATTTCACATATAAAATCACCACCATATCACCCTGCAACAAATGGAGCAGCAGAGAATGGTGTAAAATCATTTAAAAATTATATTAATAGATTATTGGCAGATATAAAAAATAAAAACGATAGTTTATCTACTATGATAAGTAAATATTTATTTTCGTATCGCAACACCCCGCACTGTGTAACCGGTAAAAAACCATCGGAATTAATGTTCAAATTTAACGTTAAAACTCGCCTCGATTTTTTGACTCGTTCAGGTAGGGAAAAAGCTACACAAAATCAATCAAATTCCATAAGGAAATAGAAATTTATGCTTCGAAGAAGGGGAAATAATTTATGTAAAAATTATAGAAATTCAATAAACAACTTGGACGAAAGCCATTAAGGAATTGGGAAAAAATTATATCTGTTCCATGGTATAATTTAGAGTGGCGGAGAATGCCAATCAAATAATAAAAGTGGGTAGATTTTACAATGATATACAGTATGATAATATTCCAAAAAATATATATTTTGATAGTGAGTCGGAATCAATAAAAGAACACTCAGTTTTTCGGAAAGAAAATGATCAAAATTTCCTAAATAACAATAATAACCCTGCTCCTGAAAGTAGAATGCCAAGTGGGGAGAATGTAGATAATTATGTTAGAGAAAGACCCCGCAGACAGATCAGAGCACCTGATAGATTGAATGTATAAAAAAAAATGAACAAATCTTAATGGTGAAGGTGTGATGTATGTTGGGTTATTCTCAATATGAATACTCTGTACATGTATTTAGAATGCTTATGTCAAAGAAAGATGTTGTCATGATGTAAGAATTTTGTTTAATAAATAAATAGCTTTTCAACTTTGAACATTTCTTTGAAGTCAAAGATTAATTATTACTCAAATAGTGTGAATACATTACAAAGGGTAGTATAAACGTCAAATATAACTTTTTTGTGTCAACTGATGAAACATTGTTATTACAAGCTTTTATTTTACTTGCTTCGATCTTTCCGGTTCAACATTCTTTCCGGTTCAACATTTGTAATCCATTTTTGGAGCACTTGCCGTTATCCGATTGAGCTGAAATTTGCCAGGTGTCCATTATTCCGGTGACAATGCATTATTAAATTGTTGTTAGAGAAAAAACCAAAATGGCGGCTCCAAGAAGGCGGACAAGTTCTGTGATTATGGTCCGATTCGATTCAAAATTGGTTGGTGGGGGTTTTAGGGTCGAATATCATGAATTTTTCTTTAAAATTCATAAAATCGAAATGGCGGCTCCAAAGATGGTCGATGATCTCTGTGTTTATGGTCCGATTCTATTCAAAATTGGTATGTTGGGGTTTTCGGGGTCAGAGATTATGAATTTTTTGTCGTCATTCATAAATTTAAGATGGCGGCTCGGAAATGGCGGAGGAGTTTTGTGATTATGGTCCGATTCTATTCAAAATTTGTATGTGATATTTTTCGGAGTCGGAGATTATGAATTTTTTGTCAAAATTTATTTAATTGGAATGGCGGCTCATGGAATTTTTGTTAGAGAAAAAAACAAAATGGCGCTCGAAGATAGCGGACGAGATTTAGGTTTATGGTCCGATTCGATTCAAAATTGGTATGTGGGGGTTTTCAGAATCGAAGATTTTGTATTTTTCTCCAAAATTCATGAAATCAAAATGGCGGCTCCAAGATGGTCGACAATTTGTGTGTTTATGGTCCGATTCACTTCAAAATTGGTATGTGGGGGTTTTTGGGATCGGAGATTATGAATTTAGTCGTAGATCATTGATTTTTGCTTGAAATTCATAAATTTAAGATGGCAACTCCAAGAAGGCGGATGAGTTAATCTTCAGATAGTCTCGTCATTGAAGGACTAGATACCTCAGAGCTTACAGGAAAAAAGCCTCATAATAACGATGTTTTAACAGAAATGTATAGATTAAGGCGTACTTAACTACTAAAGAGCACAAAATAAAATAATTAATTAAAAACCTTTTCAAAGACAAGCTTTCATTCAAATGCACTAAAAAGTTGAAAATAATTTAATAGGATGTGTGACATAGGTTATTCCGTGAGTCATAGATTCAAAAGCTTGTCGCTTCTGTATTCGAACTGAAAACTTTGCGCGACAAGCTTTTGAATCTATAACTCACGGAATAACCTACGTCGCACATCCAAAGCAATTATTTTCTACTTTTTAGTGCATTTGAATAAAAGCTTGTCTTTTAAAACGTTTTTTATTAATTATTTTATTTATCACTTATTTTTCTTCTTGTGACCACATTTTCACCCGTACCCCCATGTTACGTACTAGGCTCTTCCCACGGACGGTACATTTTTAGGTAACACGTAATTGACAACAAATAACTTTTTTCCTTACCAAATACAAACTGCTAACTGAATTTCGAAACCACAAATCAGCATGGAAACTTGGGCATGTCCTAATTATTTAAAGAAAATTAGTTAATAACATAATCCAAACCTAATATAAAAATCAATCAAATTAGTTATAATTATCAAATTACGTTGACATATTTCAATTCGCGTATGAAAGTGTAATATACAATATTATTCACGTATTTTTTAATCCGTATCTGGAATCCCTAGACCATTTTCTATCGTCTATCACACCCCGAACAATAGGCCATTATTAAATTATGGCATCAGCATTTGTAATGAGTCTCATAGGTCTCTGGCAAGAGTGCCTATACCAATTTTGAATGGAATCGGGCCATAATAACAAAACACGTCGCCATCTTGAATTTATGAATTTTGACAAAAAATTCGTGATCTCTGTTCCCGAAAACTCCTACATACCAATTTTGAATAGAATCGAACCCGTTACATTGACGCCGCCATTTTGTTTTTCCACCTGCCAAATTTCAGCTCAATCGAACAACGGGAAGTGGGTCAAATTTATCTTGTAAGATTTGATTACAAACCCACATACAGACATCGGGACAGGTGAAACTAAATAAAAGCTTCTAAAAATGGAGAAGTTTCAGTATGGCGATGAATTCCAAGTGAACAGTGGCGTATCTAGGAATTATGCTTGGAGGGGGGGTAATGACATAAAAAAGTTAAATACCTCTACTTATAGGTACAAAAAAGTATTTTTTTTCATTCAAATTCAAACAAAATACAAAATGTCATAAAATAAAAGATATATATGCATATACTTATAAGTAGGTACAAAAACAAAGATTTCATTGGTTAAAATAAAAATCACATTAACAAAAAATTAAACCGACGAAATACGGTACTAAAAAGTAAAAAATAAAATAAACCTTCTTAGTCTCAATATCTCCTAAAGTAATGTAAGTAACTAATTTTGAGTCGGCGACAAACAATCAAGCAAATGAATTATCCGTATTTCGTCGGTTGAATTTTTTGTTAAAAAGTTTTTATCTTTCAATTTTTTGTGACTGAAATCTACTAATGACTACCTACTTGTTTTTTGATTGCTTCCAAAATACTTACTTACCCACCTTACTTCAACTATTACCAGTTAAATAATATGATTATCTACTTTTATTATTTGTTGTAATATAAATTATTTTTGTTGTTCTGGTTAGTTTATTTCATTACTTTGTATGTCATTCCATCCTCTCATGGAATATAATGATTGTGACGAATGTAGGAATAATGACAATAGCGATCTGTCATTGTCAATCACATATGTGTGCCAATGTTCACAAGTGAAAAATCAATTATCCCCTATTTTTCTACCCGTAAGGGTGGATAATTCCATCCGAAATCCAAATATGGGGTATACCCTATCTAATAAAAAAGAATCATCCAAATCGAAGAGCCCAGTACAAAGCCTGATAGAATCGGTTAACGGACCAGAATTCAGAGGGTGAGTAATAATAATAATAATATTTATTGTCGTCATAGGATCCAATTGGACATTGACATGGTCAGTTTCAATATAAAATTAAATTAAAATACAATGCAATAAAATACGTTAAGTACAGATGCTCAATATCAAGTCATAACAATTTCAACATAATATAAACATTCTTGTTTGTAGTTAAAATTAAATAAATAAGGTAAGTTAAAAGCCTCTATAACACGTCATTAGAGGGTACCCTCAACACATACATTATTGAGTGGAGTAGGTTAAGAAATTCATTATATGAAAAGGGACACATAACACATACATTCAAACATAAAAACATTTTAAAAATCAGGTGAGGCTGAGATACTCTTGAACAGAATAGAAGCAGTGCTCCAGTAAGTATTCCTTAACTTTATATTTAAATGAATTTATACAATTAATTGATTTGAGGTCTCTAGGTAGGGAATTGAAGACTTTTATTCCTTTATATTCTGAGTGATCAATATCCTTCATTTTGCTACCCTTAGGGATGGATTTCATCTTTTAAATTCGGATGGGACCAACTTCGAAGTACACCCTATCCACTGAAGAAAGAATTATCGGAATCGGACGTTTCAGTAAAAAGTTATGCGTGGTCATACATAAAAAAATATACGCGTCGACTAGAGAACCTCCTCCTTTTTGGTTTCGTCGGTTAAAAATAAAATCCAGTCTCCTGTATTTCTTATTTGCAAACCTTTCAATAACATTTGAAACATCTATTTGCACATCTCTATGAACATGAAGTAGAGCTAATCCAACCAACCACACTAACTGGCATTGCATTTAAAATATGAAGACACTTTTTTATCAAGGGAAATATGTTAGCGTCACAAGATTTGAAAAGAATAAAAAATTAAAATTCAAAAAAATAATACTAACAGCTGAACAATTGAAAGAATACAATTTCAATGGAAAATAATTTTTTCATTTAATTTTGATAATGTGAGGCTATTGTTGATTAAGTAATTTTTTTGGAACCACCGATTTTATTTAAAACCTAATAATTGTTTATAGAATGACTCCATATTCGGTTTTGCTTCCTGGAGCACATTTTATATGTGTACTCGATAGTATCACGCTATAAAATTGTATGAAAGTTGATTGACTATTTTGTCAATTATAAATTTTTTTATCAGTTTTATGTCTGACAAAGGCATTTTACAACGATTTAAAAAAAAATACGCAAATTTGTTTATAAAATATTCATAAACAAATGAATAAGTTGAATATTTTTCTGAAATTGTTTCCTTGCATTAGGTTGCTGAGTTTGTTTAATTGTTGAGAAAATACACAGTTACATTATTCATGGAAAAAATTCTTATTAGGTAGAGAAGAACCAATTATTAATTTTGAAGAAAAAAAATTCTCTATATATTATTCAAAAAAAAAAAAAAAATTTTAAAAAAAAAAATTTTTTTAAAAAAATTTTAACTAATCAAAAACAATATTTTTAAAAATATAACTTATCCAATTTTAATGAACATTTCATAAACAAATAGCGTATTTTTTTCAAAACGTTGTAAAATGCCTTTGTCAGACATAAAACTGATAATAATGTGAAATATCAATTAAAAAAATTACAATATCTACTCGATTTCTCATATTCTGTTAACTTTAGAAATACCTAATTAACAAAATAATCAACTTTTAAACAATTTTATAGCGTGCTATTATTTAGTACACATGTAAAATGTGCTCCTAGAAGCAAAAAAATTATGGCGTCATTCTGCCAACAATTCGATTACCCCCATTACCCCCCCCCCCCGCGTTTGCAAGTGAATGGAAAAACCGAAATTTTGCAGATCACATATCCGTGTCAGGCATGCATATTTGCCACAACTGGGTGGGTACAAGAAATATTTTATTATGAAATGGAAAGGCAAGTTCGTTAATGAATTATTTATCGCTGGTATCGACCACTGCCTAACTTGTTACCCATTGCCCTGATAGGTGAGAGGCACAAATTCATTTTGATGATTCATTTGGAATACATATAAACACTTAGTTTGATTAATATTTGCATTGCAATATAAAGTATTATTTCACTTTAATTTTGTATTGGATGATATTTGTACAATTTTTCATACCATCAGGTTACTTATTGAATTCTGAATTATGAGTTCTCCTCTTTTTGTATATATACTCTGTTTTCTAATGTGAAAGAGTAATAATTTATTATTGAACTGTAAAACCGAGTCGTCTTCGCCGTATTCCATAGGCGTACGAGGTTAAATATAAAGTTGATGTCATTGGAGAGCTTATGAAACACTGAGATAGGAATTTGCAAATAGGTATAGGACATCATGAATGAAACATTTCTAGAATTTTCCGGAGAACACAAAAATGCAATAATATACTGGGTGTCCTATTAGAAAAAACAAAAGTTTGCATCATAACTTTTTAATGCGACGTTGAATTGTTTTTCTATTTACATTTCCTGGCGGTTCAGAAAAAATTCTACAACTTTCCTGATTAAACCATTTTTCTTCAAATAAGGAGGATTTCTATTGGTCCAAATGTAACCAAGAACCCTGTAAAGTTGGTTCAAAGATATTTCGTACCAGCTTAGTGACTGTTAATATTATTAGCCCCTAACAATGGACAACGCTTAAGTATGCTCTTTAATTTCCTCTTCCAGGTACAATAAAATAATAAATTTACAATCGCCTACCTGATTATCTTTTCCTTACTTCAAAAGTTTTTTATAACATATAATATTATGTAGAAATAAATCCGTCCCTGCGATAAGAGATAACAATATGGTCGAATTTGTTTCACAAATGGAGGGTTTTCTACGAAAACTATTATACGCTTAGGTAGAGGCACAGGTAGTTTACCTTCCTGTGCCTCAGTGTTTCAAAGATTTGAAATGTTTAGTTACTTTCGGGCAGTTGTTGGAAAAGTTCGTCCTTGAAAATGGCTAGTGTTTCAGAATTTGTTGCTGAGACACGGATTAGTAAAAGTGCGCTTCCTAAAAATGAGAAAATTATTATTTTCAATGCGTTCAACGCTGTTCGCCACCAAAACTCAACATTCCCAGTTACAAATATAGTTGAAATGTGTTCGAATATGACTGGAGTCGGACAGTCAACAATATACCGACCTGTGCCCAAGGATAAACGCGGCCCCATCTGGTCACCAAAGAGAATAAGACGAAAAAAAGAAACTGTAATAAATGAGGATGAAAGAATGCCATCAGAAAAATAATTTCATTTTACTTAAAAAAAGAAATACCTACCCTGAACAAAATAATGTCTGAAATGAAAAAGGATGATTTCATTCCACCCATGGGAAGGCAGAAAGTGTGGAAAACTTTGAAGGAAATGAATTCAAAACAGAAAATTACTTTTAATAGAGAAAGACAAAATTACTGTTGGCGACGACGATATTTGAGGGCAGTTAGACAGGAATATCTATCATAGATAGATAGCTAGATAGATAAATTTATTGGACACCTCTACATTTACATGTTTGCTGCAAGTCATGCGTAGGAACTAATGAAAATAATGGTGAAATAAAAAATAGGAACACAAACAAAAATGTAAGAATACAATTTAAAATGATTAAAACTATATAACATCGTTTACAACCAAACAGATTGAAAGTGGAAAACTTTCTCAGCATAAAATTAGTAACAAAATATGCCTACTATTGTTTTTTTTTTGGAAGGACTTGTTTAAATGAAGGATATACCGTTGGTACAATATGGCATTATAAAAATATAAAATGCGCGAGGCAAGCTTTCATGGAAGGATGATGCACTGGAATAAAAGCACCCTCGGGAAAAGGTAAAAGATTAATAATCACTCACATTGGTAGCAAAAATGGATTTGTCGATGGTGGCTTACTAGCATTTGAATCAAAACGGACTGGAGACTATCATGAAGACATGACCGCTGATGTTTTCGAATAATACTTCCAGCAAATGCTAGATCTTATTTCTCCTGGGTCTGTTGTAGTCATGGATACCACTAAAAAAAATCCGAAAAAATACCAACTTCTTCTTGCAAAAAAATTACATCATTCATTGGCTTTATTTAAATAAGAAGCCATTTCACAAAGATATGCTGAAAAAGGAGCTACTGGAGATTGTAAAGTTGAATAAACCTTTTTGTACGACATTTGTTATATAACAGTACTTCGCCTTCCACCATATCACAGTGAATTAAACCCCATGGAACTGGCTTAGGCGCAAGTAAAAGGGTTTGTAGCAAGGCATAACACTACTTTTGAAATAAGAGACGTGAAAAACCTCTTGCAAGAGGGAATGAAGACAATGGATTGCGAAAAATAAAGTAAGTGCGTCTAACATGTGATTGGAATAGAAGAAAGAATGTGGAAAGTTGATAACGTGCTAGAAAACACTGTAGAGGCCCTTATTATTTCTCTGGACCTCAACGACGATAGTTCATCGGACTACTCGGAATATGATGGCTACAATTTGAAATTTAAATTGATCTATTTTTATATTATTATTACTTTTATATAAGTTTGTATCTACTTAACATTAGAATAATAATTAATATTTCAATTATCTGCCTATCCCTATAATTAAATCATGTATAATTATTATTATACTTATTATTCAAATAAACTACCTGTAGTTACGCCGCTGTCACATAAATTTCATTCACAAAACTCCTCTTTCTATGGTTATGCAAATTAAGATGACCCTAATTTAGAACCGATTCGGGGTGTGTACGTCTTAAATAACTAAAATACGGAATTTTTTAAAACTATCATTGCAAGTTTACAATACAACCTTTAAGTTGTCCACCCTGTTTAATGGGTTCTATCATTGCAAATTTACATTTTATCACTCTCTCACATTAGGTAACAGAGTATAGTTTATTACTTCGGGACGAAACCAATTATTTTGTATTGTTGATGTGAAATTAGCCTTTTTTTGTTGTTAATATCATAGGAAATTTCAAGAGTATCAATGGTATAGCATTCTTACAAAAAAATGTTTTTTTTTAAGAAGACGAACAATTTTCCCACATTTTAATTACATTTAATTCATTCAACTGAGGATATGGAAATGAATAATGATAATATATGATAATAATATTCTTTATTCAACAACAAATACAAAGGTTTATCTCACAAAAAATAAAATGAATAAATGAATGAATGAATGAATGAATATAATAAATAGAGCTGATAAGCGATAAGTACTGTTGCACTTGTTAGTGATATAGTGATATTCAGTATTGCAAAATGTGGTTGTGAATAATATGCTTATACACCTAATATGGTTATGTTCTGAAAAAAAAAATGTCAATAGGAGTTATTACATAAAAAGGCATAATGACATACAGTATCAAACAATATAGTTGATTTTAACATACCAGTGGAAAATAAACACATATTTTATAAAATAATGTTAATAAAGATGATGATAAATTAATCCTCGTTTATGTGAGCAGTACACTGTAACATACTAGGATCCAGGATTTTGTTTAGCTAACTTGATCATCGAAGTAGTTGTCTCCCAAATGGTAGGGTATATCATTTATATTTCCGGTTAATTTATCGAATATCGGTAGTCCAGTTCTGTTGCAGCTAAACGGGACGTAGTTGGCTTTTTCTTAGTTCACTGTTAGTAATTTATCAGATAAGAATGTTTTTATTTTTCTGAAATCATTTTGTGTTTTTTTATTTCAGTTCATCCCAAGTGTCAGCAGTATAGAGTATTGCCGTATCAACAGCGAAACCAAGAATGAATACATCACTTTGAAGAGTGTATAATTCATTCACATAAATATTGAAAAGAATGGGTCCTATGACAGTGCCTTATGGTATTCCGTATTGAATGTTTCTCATTTCGCTGATAACTTTGACGAGTTTCACTCGCTGGTATATGAGAGGTAATTTCCAAATAGTTTCAGGTTTTGTCCTCTTAAACCTATGTTTTCAAGCGATTTCAAAAGCAAACCATGGTGAACAGTGTCGAAAGCTTTGAAGAGGTCTATAAATACGCAAAGACACGGTTTGCTATCATTGAGTGTTGTGGTTATTTTCGATGTTAAAGTTAATATTGCGTCCTCGGTAGATTTCTTTTCTCGAAATCCAAAATGATGATTAGAAATTATATTATATTTATTCAAGAAAGAAACTAAACTAAGAATCCAATTTGCTGTATACTTAACGAGTTTAGACAATATCAATATGTTTGTTCAATTTCAATTTATGTATCTATCGAGTTTTATTAAAATTTACAGAGGTTAGAGTGAAGTCATTTTTTCAAATTTTCTTCAGGTCTTCGTTTATTATATATTCTATATTTATATTTTCATACAAAGGAATTGTATCGTCTGCATGTATGCTATATTTATTTACTCGTTGAAATTATTTTAAAAATATTTTTATATATAACAAATATACAATTAACCTAATACTAAATTGGAACATTAATATTATATATATATATATATATATATATATATATATATATATAGATCTGCCGTACCAGATGGCATCCGTTTCAAAATGGTATTGGCCTGTATCCGCGTGTATATTGGGTGTATGGTATGGCACCCGTATACTTTTAATACTTTAAGACACCAGTTGACTTCTATATATTGCATTTTTGTTCAAGTTGGCATATCCTTCCTGATGCATGTATTTACGCAAAGGGGATATGGATATGGGAAAAGTTCATCACTCAAATCACCTTTACATTCAATTCTGTTAGATATCCACAAATGAAAAAAATTAAATCTCCTTCATTTGAGATTTTTATTTTTATCTTCTCCAATGTTAATTAGACAAAAATTTCACAAAATAACAAAAAATTAAATGAACAATGATTTGATGGGCTCATCAGCAACAATGTATTTTTTTTCACTGAAACTGAGAGTTTGATTGCATTGATCTACCAGTTTATTATCTTATTTCAATTGGGAGTTTATGTTTTTATATTTACCGGTTTTTTGTTCCTTGTTGAACAAATATGCTTGTTTTCACTTTTCAAACAAATATATAATCACTTAGTAGAAAAGAAAAATGTTGGCATTTCATAATACGGTTATCACTAATTCTAAAAGAAATTTTATTTCCGTTTTAGTTTCATCACTAAAATTTTGAATGAAAATATGATTCTCTTTAAATTTTCTATCAATTAATTTCAACTATCTTTCCTCAGGACATATTTTTATTCTCTGGGGAAACAAAACAAAAATAAATGAACATCCAACAATAAAACTCAAGCAAACATAAAACTCATCAAAACATAAAAATAAAAAATATTTGAATGAATTCCTATCCAACGAACGATAACATTTTCTTGGATTTAACACAAATATTATTGAAGTTTCAATTACTGAACAACTTCTGATGCAAAAAGTTTAAGATTTCTTTTTTATTCAATAACTTGTGCTCTCTGAGAGGTATTCGTCTTCTATATCATTTTTAAAAAAATCACTTGGTATGGTTTCTGGTTCTTCTATTTCTAACTCCTCCTCTTCGATTACTTCGATTCAGTGTTGATATCATCTTCATTTTATTTATTTCTGATCTTGGAATTCTTATGCGTGATTTCTTTCCAAGTATTTTGAAAAAAAAATAACCAAAAGATTACAGATGTTGGAGCCCAACTTGGTTGACTGTTTTGATGAATACAATATGAGAAATTTTTAATTAAAGTATTAGTGGGAATTTTTTTCTCCGAGTTGTCTATAAATATTTTGGCTAATAAAGCATTCAAGGGATTACCTATTGTAAGTCATTAATCAGAAGAATAGAAACTATTGTTAAATTGAAAATAATTTTGAGTTAAACAAACTATGAGCGAATCTAATATCTATTGTTCAATAATCGGATTGACATTATTCCTAATCAAAAGATTATCTCGGAAAAAAAATAAAAAATGGCGCTAAAAACTCATTCGCTTTTTTATGCTATAATGGTACCACATCTCAGCCTTGATAAATGATATACCATTTGGATTCACTTAAATAATTCAAGTGAAAATAATCGAAATCGTTTTACATTAAATTATTATCTTAAAATCAATGATCACTCTAAATAGCATCAATTAAAAGTAAAGGCTGGTGTACCACTTTCCCCAGCCCACAATACTCACTTTGCAACATTGTGGTAAACACTGAAGAATAAAAACGATGAAGCAAAATGGAAAATAATGCTTTTTCGATTAAGGTAAAAGCATCTGAAGCAGATAATTAATGAATCCAATGCAATGTTCTAATAATTCATAGGCAGCGAGATCGATTTGGAGTCTCGGGTGACTTCTGAATCAAGAGCCTTGCTTTCTCAAGAGATTAGATAACAATAATAATAATGTTAATCTGCCAATTCAAGAATAGAGTGATGGTTCACAACATAAACTTAATAGTTCAATAGCTCGAAGTTGTGCATGGGAATTTAGTTAGTACGGGTGCTGACCGCTGAAAAGTCGACCCAACAAAGATTCAAAACATTTTTTAAATTCTTCTATATAGTCTCCTTGTAAGCAGTGCCGTCCTTAACAAAAGCGGGGCCTGGTGCAAAAAGTTTTGCGGGGCCTTTTTGAAAGTAAGGCAGGATTTCCACCAAATCGGGATGATCATTATCGGCCTGATACGCATCGTGGCAACTTTCGAGTCGTTTCGACTGGAATTGGATGTTCATGTACACTGATTACAGTTGCCGCGATTATGATCTGCTTAATTAATGATCTTTTCAGAACAGTCTCGCTGACAATTCAATTTTCTTCCAACTTCAGTCCCGGCTTTTCCTACTACTTGACGCTTGGAATGATATAGAGTGGCATTGTACAAGCAAGGGGGATTTCTACCTCTAAGCACAAATCGATGTTTGCTTTTTGTTCGTCACCCATGGTCACATGGAAGTTTTGTTGTTTAAAATAAATTATAAAAATGGAAATCTAAAAATAACTCAAAAAAATTCTCACTAAATGCTTAATAACAGACCTTTCACAATGTCCAGTCGCTTACTACTGCCGATGAAGATCGTGCATACAGAGTCTTGTCCGATTCGTTTCTTGAAACTTAAGTCGGGCACGATTAAAATTGCGCCTGTTGACAAGATTACATCAAAATACATGTGCACGAGTGTAATAGCTCGACCAAAATCGGGCCGATAGTGGAAATCCTGCCTAAACGACCCTCCCCCTACCGACATTCACAAGCTATCATCCCTTCTTCCTACCACTACCTACACAAATGTCTCTATAAATCAGATGTGATAAAAAAAATATGCCGTAAAATTTTTAGCTCTTAGGTCCAGCGGTTTGTTCTGGGCGTTGATCGTATATCAGTGAGTCAGTTAGTCAGCACAAGTTATATGTAAACACGAGGTAGCTGCTGTGAACCGTTGAGGAGATCCCTCGAATGTCTTCCGTCTCTATCATTTGATTAACTCCGGGTCCCCATTATGTTGTAGTGTCATCAGAACTACATATGTGTGTCAAGTTTTAACAGAATGGGTTCACAGGTGTAAAATCAATAAATCATCCCCTATTTTTCTACCGTTAGGGGTGTTATTTTGTTTCAAATTAAAATGAGACTAACTTCGAAGCATACCCTATACAATAAAAAATAATCATGTAAATTGGATAATCTAGTTCAAAGATATGCGTCGTAGAATCGGTTAACAAGTAAACATTCAGTGGGTGAACCTACAATCATCCTCCACGTTCCTAACCTTAGGAGTGGTTTTTTTTTCAAATCCGAATGGGACCAACTTTGAGGTATACCCTATCCATTAAAAAAAAACAAAATCGGACTACTCGGTAAAAAGTTATATGGTCATACATAAAAAATATACGCGTCGACTAGAGAACATCCTCCTTTTTTTTCGTCGGTTAAAAAATGAAGAATTTTATTTTGAAGAATACGTCGATATACTGAAATGAATATTTTGATTCAGTGAAAATCTAGTCGAAGCTTCGCTTGTTGATATTCAAGGATCAACTTGTATTATTGAAATTACAGTTCATTGAAAATTAACCAAACATCATCAGTTTATGATAATTTCTATGAATGAACATTAGTTAATGTTAATACATTTTTCTCTCAGTGTAGTGTTGATGAACACTATATACACTATCTAATACGGAAGACAGCAATCCGGATAGCGAGAAATCACGTATTAGGCCATTTTTCACTCGAGGAATGAGGGTTGCAAATCACTATTATGCAAACACCATGCCGACGTGTATATTACAAAAAATGTAATTTTTATCGCTAATTAGGAGATAACAACAACGAAGAAACTACACGTATTACGAAAATTGTTATGCAAAGGCGATAATTATCACACAACTCGTCTTTCTTTGTCTACCAAGGGTAAAGAGTGAGGTTCTAGTTCATGACATATATTCATTAATTACCATTTTTAATTACGTATGCGCCCTCTGAGGTAGCTAGTCTACTAATTAATGAAATTATTCACACATATGAGTGATATGCTGAATGAAATGATGCATACTAAAATAATGAAATTCTTCGAACAATGCGTCATCATGGGAATCATTCGTTTGTTGAAATGCTCATTTTGTCTAAGAACTATGGAAAGGGATAGCTACATATTGCAGAGTATATTCAATAGGTGAACTTTGTTGCCCTGAAGAATCAATTACATATCAAAGGCGAAGCGGTCAAGTTGACGAAAGTCTATCGCCATTTGAATGCAAGCAATGCCGAGCGTAGTACATCGGTGTGAAGTTAACAACGAAATCTCATCCAAGAATTCTGACACATAGATAATTTTATGTGGGATATATCAATAAGACATAATGGAATATAAAACCAATTCTGCGTAGTTGCACGTACATAAACTTATTGCATATGAATGAATCCTATAACGTGGTGATAGCGAAATGTATATCACCACCTCAGTTTTTCCGTAATAAAGGGAAATATTTGTTATTTTCAGAAAACTTTCTATAAACAAAGTGCTTTAAAACAAGTTTTGCATACTTGCACGGTAGGAGAAATAGTTGATTATAATCCATTCTATAACGTGGTAGGTATTAGCAAAAAACTTTTTAACAAAAAATTAAACCGACGAAATACGGAACTGAAAAGTAAAAAATAAAATCAACCTTCTTAGTCTCAATAACTAAGCTCCTAAACTAATGTAAGTAACTAATTTTGAGTCGGCGCCAAACAAACAAGCAAATGAATTAGGTAAGGCGAAAATGCGCGGTGACATTCTGATCATTTTTTTGAAGTAATTTAATGATCTTCGTTGATGGTTCGTTTGGCGCCGACTCAAAATTAAATACTTACATTAGTTTAGGAGCTTAGTTATTGAGACTAAGAAGGTTTATTTTATTTTTTACTTTTCAGTTCGGTATTTCGTCGGTTTAATTTTTTGTTCAAAAGTTTTTATTTTTCAATTTTTTGTGGCTGAAATCTAATAATTACTACCTACTTGTTTTTTGATTACTTCCAAAATACTTACTTACCCACCTTACTTCAACTATTACTAGTTAAATAATATGATTATCTACTTTTACTATTTGTTGTAATATGAATTATTTTTGTTGTTCTGGTTAGTTTATTCCATCACTTTGTATATCATTCCATCCTCTCATAGAATATGATGATTGTGACAGATGTGGAACAAAAATAATGACAGTAGCGATCTGTCATTGTCAACTACATATGTGTGTGCCAATGTTCACAAGTGAAAAATTAATTATCCCTTTTTTTTCCACCAGTGAGGGTGAATCATTTCATTTGAAATCTGAATATGAGGTATACCCTATCTACTGAAAAAATAATCATCCAAATTGAAGAACCCAGTACAAAGTTATGCCTGATAGAATCGGTTAACGGACCAGAATTTAGAGGGAGAGTGATCAATATCCTTCATTTTGCTACCCTTAGGGGTGGATTTCATCTTTTAAATTCAAATGGGACCAACTTCGAAGTACATCCTGTCCACTGAGAAAAGAATTATCGGAATCGGACGTATCAGTAAAAAGTTATGCGTGATCATACATAAAAAAAAAGAAAAAAAAAATACGCGTCGACTAGAGAACCTCCTCCTTTTTGGTTTCGTCGGTTGAAAATGATTATCACCACCCTCAGTTTCGAAGGGTGAATGACTAATCCACTTGTTCTATATTTTTACTGTTTGTCGGTGGTAAATTGGTCTCGTTGGTGGTTTCCAAGTTAGTGTCATATCCAGTACCTATAATCTGGTTATTAGTATTATTATTTTTGGCATTTTTTGGTATTCTCTGATGTATGATTTTGGGTTTTGTCTGCTCCTCTGGTGCATGTCATCTTCTGACATGACAATTGTCAAATTTTCGAACTTATTTGAAAGCTGTATATTTTAAGCGGATTCATTGTATGAAGTCATGAAGTATATACACGATGAGGAGCTGTGAAAAAGTACGATATCTGCCCTAATATTGAGCTAATTTAGAATTATTGTTTTCAGCGGATTTTTGAATATTTGGTGTTGTGTTTATGAGAGATAGCAATTAATTCGTGTTTCATTTCATGTTGGTGACACAGTATTCTATAAAATGGTTTCCGTTGAATAGGTCCTTTTTTGTTATAAAGTATTTTCTAATAACTTATGAATTTTTCAGGTGTCACTCATACAATCTTCCCCATCCTGATATATGCCATATTGTATGTGGAATTCTACTATAGAGAGCGATATATTATTTTGAGCTCTTTAGTATCAAGAATATTTCTCAACTGTTTGAAGGTATACAGAATTGATCTTAGCTTTTTCACGACTTTGTGTACGTATATATCGCAATTCAAATCAAACTTTATTCATTCTATCATTGTCATTGTTACAAGTTATATCTCTAACATTGTACAAATTTATATGAACCTGTATAGAAATAACCTAAGCTTAAGAGCTTGTAGTGTATATTTCTACACGAGGATTGAGTGTTTGGAGTGTTAGGAGTGATGCAAACTGATAGAGCTTGGAGGTTTAGAAAATATTATTTTTTTCATTGATCATAGTTTTGATTTCGTATTTAAAGGAACTAAGTTTATTTAATTTTTTATTTGAGTGTAGTTTATTATAAATTTTGGTCCTTTATAGACTGTGCTGGAGTACTTTCCTAAATTTAGGTATATCAAGCGCTGGTTCGTACTAGAAGGGTTGGAATAGTTTTGTTGGAATTTATAATTGGTTGTGTTATTTTATACATATATAGCAGGCATTGGTGCAAATGTAGTTTGTCAATATTAAAGGTGTCTAGTTCTTCGTGAAACCTGTCCGTAGAGATACGTTTGTTTTCTTTTAAACTTATTTTCAGTATACAATTCTGAGTAGTTATCAAAATTTGTAAAAATGATCCTCCCCATATTACTATACAGTATGTAAATAATGGTTCAATTGAATATTTACATATATAAGATTTAGGTTTTTCTTGTCTAATTTGTATCTAAGTATATACAATTTTCGCATTACTTGCCTGGCTTTGTTGTTGACGTATATCACGTGCTCGTTCCATTTTGGGTGTTGATCAACAATTACACCAAGGCATTTTTTTTTTGAATATATGGACAGTTGCATTTTGGTTGGAAACATGTTTTGTTATGAAGCATAATATTATTTCTGTTTGATTGTGTGTTGACATGTAGAAAATATCAGAAATTTACTTTCAGTCATATTCAGCGACAACTTGCTATAATTGAGCCATTGAGATATTTTTAGAATACCCTTTTCAGCTTTATCGTATAGATCATCCCAGTTCTTATAACAGTATCGCCGGCTTATGAAACAAGATGTCCTTGGAAATCTTTCAATTTTGCTATGGAGTTGATGTATACCAGATATTAAATTGGGCCCAATACTATTCCCTGTGGTACTCCTGTAGTTATTTTCAAGTGGTGTGCTATAGATGTGATCAATTTTCACTCTCTGATGTCTGTGTTTTCAGTAATTTTCTAGAATGTTCAAGGTTGGACCTCTGATTCCTACTTCATTCAGTCATTCTAATAATATTTCGTGGGAAACTGTATTGAATGCTTTGACCGAGTCAAGGAATATCCAAGTGCTTATCTAGTTTTTTTCCAAGGTAAGTTATGTGATCTACAATTTCCACCAATTGGCCATCATTAGGTATATTGGGTGAATTATTTTGATTACATGAAAATGTTATGAACTTTTTTTTCCAATTTATTATTTTTTCCAGATCATCTTCGATTTAAGATTTTGTATCTTCTCAAGTTTCGGCAGAACAGACGACAACGGTGCTATTGGCAGAAAACGATATATTACCATGCAAGTTGGGTTTCAATAGGTCATTGATGTATATGTACCGGCCAAGTACTGTTCCTTGGGGGAATAATCGTGAAATGATCGTTTATAATAAAAATAATCGTTTTCTATGACTTTTGAAAAAAGCGTCATTCACATGACCATTTCTTGATAAGTAATGAACTCTAGTTTCGTCCCCGAGTAGGTAATGATCCCATACTCAACAGGTTCGAACCAATCACAGTTGAACCAGATTCATTACTCAACACTTTGAAGCCAACCACAGATGAGCATATTCATTACTATGCAGTTGTGTTTGAATTGTTTCCATTCGCAAGTATGCCTTGAGAATTTAACAACTTCAAAGTTGTTCTCAAACGTCGTAATCATTGAATTGACAGTTCGTTTTGTAAAATATTATAGTTTCTAACGAAAAACAAGAAGAAAAAGATGGATTCGGAAAGTGACAACGAGTGTACCCCACCAGAAATTTGTAGTGCGACGAAAATAACATCTTCAAATCTATTACCAAATAAATCCAGAAAAAAATGTGAGACAATATATGCAATTTTCATGGATTAGCGAAAGAAAAATAATGTGAATTCGTTTTCGGAAAATGTACTTCTAGCATATTCTTCCCAATTAGGTGAAAAATATTAATCGACCTCGCTTTGGACACAATATTCAATGTTAAGAAGTACCGTTCTAATCAACCACGACGTCAACATAGAACGTTATTCAAAATTACGTGAGTTTTTGAAACGCAAATCCGATGGTTATATACCGAGAAAGGCTCAAACATTCACCCCAGATGAAATAAATTCATTCATAAACAAAGCACCTGACGAAATATATCTTGCGACAAAGATAAGAAATTGATATTTTTTCAAAATTTCACTCAACAAAATGAGAGAACCTAGTTGGGAACTTGAATAGCTTCATATCACTTTAATTTGCATGCACCTCGGTAGCACATAGCTTAAGCTCTTTACTTTCAATCCAGTGATCGTGAGTTCGAATCTTTTCCAACCACTGATTTAACAATTATCAAACTGTTTGAAATTTAATAAAATAACGAAAATTGGAAATATTTTAAATGTATCTTTTTTTAGGTTGCACTGATCATGGGAATCATGGGAGCCTGTCGTGCGAATGAAATGCACTCTATGAAAATAGGGGACTTGGAAGATCTTGGATCGGCTATATTAGTCACCATACCAAACACCAAAACAAAAATTGTTCGGAAGTTCACCATAACTGAGCCTTTTCGCCATATTTGTTTTGAATATATCACGCTACGACCGAGTAATATATTAACTGATTATTTTTTTTTAATGATCAGAAAGGTAAATGCACCAATCAAAGAATTGGAGTAAATAAATTCGGAGCCATGGGAAAACAAATCGCAACATTTTTGAAACTTCCAAATCCAGAACTATATACTGGGCATACCTTTCGTAGATCATTTGCCACCCTGCTAGTGGATGCGGGTGGAGACATCACTTCTTTGAAGAGGCATGGAGGGTGGAAGTCAACATCTGTGGCGGAAGGATACATAGATGATTCGAGGAAAAATAAAATGAATACTGCAGAAAAAATCTTGGGTTCAATGAAACCGTCTACTAGTACCAGCAACATCTCACAAACATTTATCGCACAGAACACTCCGGAAATGAAAAATGGAAATGTGAATATAGAATCCTCGATACCTTCAGTTATGATTCCCAACCGTTTCAATTTTACTATTAATTTCATTAACAAAAAATTATTTTGTTTATGTTTATTTGCTGGAAATTCCACTCTGGATTCATCGGGAAAACAACCCCCGAACATTACACCTATTGACAGTCACATGCCCGAGATCACCTTTCGCCAACGTACTATCAGAAAAATTTTGCTGGGTCTCAACACCAACAAAGCCTGTGGATCTGACGGAATCCCGCCGATTGTTCTCAAGAAATGTGCCCCCGAACTAAACACCTGTTCTTTGCAAGTTGTTCAACCACTCTTACAATTTGGGGGTATTTCCGTCCAATTGGAAAATTGCAAGAGTACAGCCAGTCCCTAAAAAAGGCAAAAAGGCCCTACCTAGCAACTACAGACCTATCGCACTGCTATCTATTATTTCAAAGGTCATGGAAAAAGCCATCAACATCGAGCTCATGAAATATCTGGAAGACTCAGGAATTGTCAACTAGGCAATATGGCTTCCGCCATCAGAGATCAACTGGTGACCTGCTCGCTTACGTCTCACATATATGGCAGCTATCTATTGAAAAGTATGGAGAAACTTTAGCTGTGGCATTAGATATCTCCAAGGCGTTCGATCGAGTTTGGCACCAGGGACTCCTCGCCAAGCTTCCGTCTTATGGCTTGCCCCCTCAGCTGTGTTCTCTGCTTGCTAGTTTTCTCTCAAACAGGTCTCTCCATGTAGTGGTCGATGGAGTTTCATCTGACACTCTACTCATAAATGCTGGTGTTCCGCAAGGATCTATTCTCGCACCAACACTATTTCTACTTCACATCAACGACCTGTTGAAAGCAACTTCATGTCCAGTACACAGCTTTGCCGATGATAGTACCCTCCATACCGCTTTCTCTTCCAGGGCCCCTATATCAGCCCGTGAAACCAGAAATGAACGAGGAAGAAATGTTAATAATATAAATATGGACTTAGCAACAATTCTCGAGTGGGATCTAATAACTTGGTAGAATTCAATGCAAACAAAACACAAGCATGTCTTTTCTCTAAAAAAGCCGATCTCACTGTGCCTAACATAACTTTGTCAGGAGTAACCATACCACTGAAGTCATCCATATCGATGCTTGGTATTACTATCAGCAATAACCTTTCCTGGGAAAATCACGTGAGGTCCATTGCCAAAAGTGCATCCCAAAACTTGGTTTTTGTTTCGTGCCAAGAGCTATTTCACCCCCACTCAGCTGCTTATGATCTATAAGGCACAGATCCGACCTGTCCTGAATACTGTTCCCATATTTGGAGCGCGGCACCTAAACATATCCTGAGGCTATTGGATTCTGTCCAAAAAAGGGCAATTCGTCTCGTCGGTGATGCCTCGCTTACAAACTCGCTCACTTGTCTGGAAAACCGTAGAAAAGTTGGCGATTTGTTTCTATTTTATAGATATTTTCATGGGCGATGCTCTTCTGAAATATCAACAATCGTTCCTGCTTTGGCAGTCTCTTCGAGATTAACCCGTCAAGTTCAGTCATCACACCCCTTCGTGGTCACTTTGGAGACCTGCAGAACATCACTTTCCAAAGACTCGTTCATCCAACGAACAGCGAGGCTTTGGAACTCATTGCCTAGGGAGGTGCTCCCCGAGGCATACAACCTCCAGAAATTTAAGAAGAACACCAACTCCTACCTTCTTTCCCTTGGTTCCCACGATGTTCTCTGAACATTACAGGATATCCCTTTTCGTGGGAACCAGAACATAAAAAAAAAAAAAATGTTTCGAAATATAATTATGGATTTTTTCATTCAATAAAAACTTCCTATTATGCAATTAAATGAATAACACTCTTCCAGGATTTCTTTCACGAATGAATCTTATTTTCAAATACTCCTGATATCAGTCACAGAATAAGTATGGTATTCTGCTCGCGAGAAATAGCCATTACTCGCTGGAATGATTTACGACTTCATTCTCACGAGTAACGGCCACATTTCTCGCTCGTTGAATGATATACTATTATTAGCATCAGCTCTCAAGTATAAATAGTATAAATGAAATAGTAGTAGTATAGAATGTATAGATGAAATAGTATAGTATAAGTAAAATAGCAAAAATAAAGTACAGAACACACATAAAATACAATACACGAACAAGTTAAATTAGCAGTATAAAATTGAAATAATACAAGAGGATATATTACAATGATGGGATATAAACCTTTTATATATTTTACACACTGTCTTTTGAATTCTCTAAATGATGAGTATTCTTTGAATTCTCTTGGTAATGAGTTGTAAAGCTGTGAGCCACTGTGTTTGTAGCAGCATTAGCAATATTAATATCGACATAAATCGAAGTATGTGATCTGGTATTGTGATTATGTATTTCTTGAAGATAAGTTATTTCCTCTGTTAAGTAGGTTGGTAAGCATCCTGACTTCAGTTTATACACAAACTTGAGCATATTATAAGACGCTATCTACATTAAAAAAATTCAAGGATTCCAACATGTAAGCTGTGAATGAATGGCTCTCATAGCACAATTTTGTATTTTTTGTAATGTATCAATTTGTTCATTATTCATCAGGTATATGAATGTTCGACAGAAATCAAGATGAGGAGATATTATGGTTTTATATAAAGTTAACTTAGTAAAAGATGATACCTTATTCAATCTATATAAGAAATACATTTTTCTTGCCATTTTCTTCTTAATATTCTCACAATGTGATTTAAGATTCAGTTCATTATCTATCATGAAGCCCAGGTACTTGAAATGTTTAGCTTCTTCAATAACATTATTATCAATCAATAAATGGTGGCTGGATGTTACGATTTTCAATTTCTTCAAATTATGTTCATTTGATATTACCATGTATTTGATTTCATTTATGATCAATTCCAAACCATTGTCGTTCAGCCATATGGACAAATTTCTCAAATCTTGATTGATTAATGATATAGTACTCTGAACATCCTCTACATCTCCTTCGCAATAGATCATAGTATCATCAGCAAACAATTTTATTTTGCAATTTTGAACATGGTGTACTATGTCATTGATGAACAAAATGAATAATATTGGTCCTAGAGCACTTCCTTGAGGCACTCCATAATGTATGTCGTTGCTGCCAGAAGATGTATCATTATATTTAACTGTTTGAGACCTACCAGAAAGATAGCTTCCAAACCATTTCAGCGCATTTTCCCTAATGCCAAATTTCTCAAGTTTTCTCACAAGCAGATAGATATTTAATGACTGGCCTATTTGTTTTAACAATATTTGATATCTCATTAGATCGCGAGATATTGGAAAATTGAAATTTTCGATTCCAACCACTTTACAGTTGTAATTTTGAAAAATCCAGAAATTGATTTTTAGGCAAGCATGTGTAAAACGGTAAAAATCAAATCACTGGCATTGTATGCAATGAATCGTAGCAAGAATATAATTCTCCTATTTTTACCTGATTGAGAGTACAATATGAGAAATTCGAAGAATTTCAGAAATTTACGTTTAAGAACACTTGTATAAAATAGTTCTGAGTTGCTGTAACTTTTTCCTCAAGGAAAATCAAAGATTCAATGAGTAACCGACCGGCAGAAAGTACGCATCATATGGGAAATTCTTTTATTAATCAATTTTGACAAATATCGATACGTGCAATCGCTTCTGCGTCAAAAGAAACCCCAGAAGACGTTGTACAGTGCCGTTCGTCTTTTCGTGTTTGGTAAAACATTTAAAAAATTCAAAAGTTATGTCGCAAAAATATCGAAAAATGTTATTCGAAAAAGTTGTTCAGAATGACATTTTATAGCTATGTACATGTTTTGAAGGAAATCTGAGTTGAAAAAATAAAAATAGTTTTATGCCATAAAAAAAATCAATTTGGAAAAATTAATTTTTGACAAAAAAACTCATTAGTAAAGCCAACAGTAATATTTTGAATGATATTTTGTAAAGATTTGCAAGATATTTCTATTTTATTCGGAGAACATTTGAAATCTGTGAATTTGCCATGTGTTCAGCTGCTTCATAAGAGGTCACTGAAATATCTCCAGGACATATAATCCCAATAGTGTTTATTATTGATGAATGCCCTTGTATCTACACAAATTTAAGAAAAAAAAATAATTCGAACAAAAAATTAATTGATTTTTGGTAAATTGTTGGAATCATACATACCTACAATATTATCATTGTTGCGTGCATCGCAGATTTCATCATGATCGAAGACGCCATGAAACAATTGACTAATAATGCTAATATGTTATTAAGAGTTGTCAAACGATTTAGTAGTGTTATTATTTATCCAGGTATTTTTATCGTCTTTCTTGTATTGTTTTTTCATTGTAAAAATGATTTTACATTTTGTTGTGCGTTAACAAAAATCAGAGATGCCCCTAGAAAAGCTAAGTTTGCAAGAAAAAATTGAGCTAGTCTTAATATGTGGCGGGAGTTTTCATAGTTCCAGAAGAGAAGCAGATATATTCAATGCTAGATATCCAAATAAGAATATCCATGGATCTACTGTGTTGCGTATTTGAAACAAATTTAAAGCTACAGGCAGTGTAGAAAATCGTTACAAAGTTCCACATAGTAAGGCCGTCACTCATGAAGAAGGTACCTTTAATGTTTTGTTATCGGTAACAGAAAATCCACAGATGGCACTATCGGAGAGGCAGGAACAAACTAGTATATCTGAAAAATCCATTAGAAGAATTTTGAAGAATAATAAATTTCGTGCATACAAACCAAAATTCATCTACACCTTACTCGATAGAGATTTCGATGCACGCTTAGATTTTTCATTTTGGTTCCAAGGCATGATTGAAGAATACCAAAATTTCCCTACAAAAGTTTTATTTACTGATGAGCTCCCAGAACTGTAGATGGTGGGCTGATGAGAACCCAAATTGGACGATAGACGCAAAAAGTCAATTTTCCCTCAAAAGTAATGTTTGCTGCGGCATATTAGATACGTAGATCGTTGGGCCTTACTTTTTTAGGGGCAACTTTAATTCACGAAATTATTTAGAGTTTTTAAATAACGAGTTTTTTAATTTCCTACATGGATTACCGCTGGAAAGGAGAAATTATATTTTTTTCCCACAAGACATAGTACCTTGGAAGTCAGAGCGTGGCTTAACGAACACTTTCCTCATAAGTGGATAGGACGATATTCAGAAAACCCGTGGCCTGCAAGATCCCCAGATTGACGCCCTTGGATTTATTTTTATGTGGGTACCTCAAAAGTAAGGTTTATAAACATCGGCCATTTCATAATATCGAACATTTAGAAGAAGTAATACGACAATGTATTAATAACATTAGACCACAAATGCTGCGAAATGTGTCCAGAGAATTGAAATCCCGAACAACTACATGTATTGAACGTCAGGGTAGACATTTCGAGTAATGGACAATTACAAAGTTTCGAGTATGTATGAAATTGTTTGGTTTATAATTATTTCAGTTTCTAATTTCATTTTGAACTGTTTGAAAATAAAAATATTGAAATTTGTAAGTTCTTGTTATGTCAAAAATTAAACCAATGTTTTGTTCTAATGAAAAATTCAAATTAAAATTATGTAGATACATAGTCCTTTATTAAAAATAAATAGTATCGGGATTATAATGTCCTGGAGATATTCCAGTGGCCTCTTATGACATGACAAATTAACAAATTTCAAATTTTCTCCGAATAAAATAGAAATAGCTTGCGAATCTTTCCAAAATATTATTTAAAATATTACTGTTGGCTTTACTAATGAGTTTCTTTGTCAGAAATGAATTTTTCCAAATTGATTTTTTCATGGCAAAAAAAATATTTTTATTGTTTAACTCAGATTTTCTTCAAATCATGTACATAGCTATAAAATGTTATTCTGAACAACTTTTCCGCATAACATTTTTCGATTTTTTTCCGAATAATTGTGTTTTGGGACATAATATTTTAAAATTTTTAAATATCTCGTCAAACACGAAGAATGAACGGCACTGTGCAACGTCTTCTGGGGTTTCTTTCGAAGCAGAAGGGATTGCACGTTTCGATATTTGTCAAAATTTATTAATAAAAGAATTTCCCATATGATGCGTACTTTCTGCCGGTCACTGAATATCTTAAAAATTTTGATTAAATAGCTTTAATATTGTGAGAAAAACAGTCAATCTGTTAATTACTAAGTCAAAACAACCGCTTTTGAACAGTGGCGGATTTACCAGCAGGCTGAGTAGGCTGGAGCCTAGGGCGGCAAATTTTAAGGGGCGGCAAATTTAGTTCATACATTTTTTATTTCAATTTACAAATTTAAAAAAATTTATTATACACACACAAAAGTACATTTGATAACTTTTTCACAAAACCAACTTTTTCAGAAAATGCCAAAAGATATATTTATTGTATTGTTTTTAAACTGTGAGTGTAATAATACATATTTATCAACGTTCGCCAAATGTATATTTTTTATGTATGCTTCACTTATATTATTTATTTATTTATTTAGCGTATTGATTCTTTGCAGTACAATGATAGGAAACTAAAAGTACAAACAGAAATGTAAACAATCTCTGTGAAGACAACATATATCATATCATATCACAGATTCTATACTAACTATATATTAATGTCCAAATTGCACAGCCATTCGATTGCGTCATATTGTGAGTATTGTATAGTTTTAAGACATACCTTACCTTACTTTAAAAGTGGTACATGATTGAGATATTTTTTGCTTAAAACTTAAAATAATGTTTTTTGATAATTCTTTGCTGTAAAAATAATCAAGGATCTAACACGGTACCATAGTTCTAATGATACTAACCATACGGGAAAAGTTGATTAACGAGGATGCACAAATTAAAGTTGGAATTTTATTGATAAAAATTTATATGATTGCGGACTGAGATATCAAAATTTAGAGGCGGCAAAAGATTGAATAATAGCCTACGGGCGGCAAATCTGTAAATTCGCCACTGCTTTTGAATATGTATAAACTACATTTTGGGTTGTGGTGGCCATGATCGGCGCAATTTTTTTCAGAAATCGTATAGTTGAGATGTCTGTAATAGGTACGAAATCTACCGAAAGTCCAGTATCCATGTTCGAGTATTATCAATAAGAATCACCCAGTAATCACTCACCTGTATCCCCATTCGGCGACGAAGAAATCCCCCTTTGACAACGTGAAAAACTCGACGCGTATCCGCGATCTGCTCCTGCGAATCTCCGTGCCGATGGACTATTATTCTTCACTCCATCAAATCGTCACTTCTTCACTTCTTCAGCTGGTGAACCCGCGACTTGTTGCCGCAGAACTAGCGCGAGCTTTCGCGAGAGCAAACAGTTGATACACGAGATTTTACCATTTCCACTCTACGGGAGGCATCGAACCATGCATTTTGCTACCAACTTTTTTTTTTCATAGACGACGTGTTACAATTGGGGTAATCGGTGTGAACGAGGATGTGCACTCGGAAATAAACCCTGGTGACACTTTTTCGTTGGTAGAAATCGACGATGTCAACCAGGACGGTATCGGCCTTCTTGGCATAACAGCACACACATTTCAAATGCAAAATGTAAAACAGTGTTATTAATGAAAAAAAAAACAGATTGAAAAGCTTGCTGCGCGATGTTTTTAGTTTAATCAGAAAATGGGTATTCTTGCGCTAAGTTAACTGAAAATAGTTTTTTCTACGACAACCTCGATAAATGTTCATTTTATAACCGTAACTTCAATCATAAACAAGCACATTTTGTACAGAATTTCATTTTTGCATCGGTTGCTAGGCAAGTTGCTAAGCAACAAATGCGAAATGGAATATTTCGTGTTAGGTCTAGGTTCACTCTAAAATCACGATGACTACGGCACAGTTTATAGCTGAAGAAGCAGTTAGCTCACTTGGCGTCGGCACTTTGATCTTTATGTTCCCGTTTGTACACTGCGCAACTCTGATTTTTACCCTTCGCGCATGCCGCGTGTTACTGTGTTACTTTTTTCGTGTACTTCGAAGAGCGATAATGGCGTACAGTCTTCTGCGCATCCTGAATTCTTTCCCTGGAGTGGATGTTACCTTGGAACATGCATTTGGGCCAAGTGAGCTAACTGCTTCTTTAGCTATAAACTGTGACTACGGCTTGTCAAATTATGACATCCAGCGACAAATTGATGAAATGTCAGCAAATCGTTTCTGAAAGTTTTAGTAGGTAACGAGTAATTTCATAGTTGTTTTCTATAAAAACTATTAATTAAAATGGAAACTGATAGTGATATTGACTTAGATTTGACACCTCCGAACATAATAGAAGCAGCGAAGGTAACAACACTGAATTTATTACCGAAAACGTCGAAGAGTATGTATCAACGCGCTTATAACCTTTTTTTGGAATGGAAGGTAGATCAAAAAACAAAATCATTTATAGGCTTCCATTTCTGTGTACCTATTCGAAATAGCAATAAAGAAAATATTTACATATTTCTTCAATTTATATTTTAATTCTGATAGAAAGCCCATTAGCGGCGAATTCGGAGTAATGAAATATCATCAGTTTATTTCTTTCAAAGTTTTTGCAATGTATGCATGTATTAAACGTGAACGATATGTTGTCATAGAAAAAGTATAGTATGCAACTCGCAACAAAATGGCCATTCTGCACTCGTATGAATTGCAGCACTTGCCTTCGGCTCGTGCTGTAAATTTCATACTCGTGCAAAATGGGCATCATTTTGGGCTCATTGCATAATATACTATTTCGCATTTTGTACAGATCGTTAATTAGTGCCATTAACGAACAGAAAATCTTACAGTAATGGGCCATTTTACAGTATAGCGACCATTACACCATAGCAACCATTACTGCATTAAAACAATTTTTGAACGGTACAGGGAAAGAAGTAGGTTTATCAATTTTTTTATTTTTTAGAGATGGAACAGGTCGATTTATTGTAAGTATTCCATTCAATTCGTTATTGAAGGATATCGGCGATTCCAATTGGGAATTCAAAATTAGATGCTAGCGCCAGAGTGGCGAAAGTTCAAACCAGGCATACGTACATTGTTTTTCTGATTTTCTCATAGATTATGTACTTGTTTGGAGTTTTTCTTAAAATATTTCCATTTGGTATTATTTTCCAGTTTTTTTGTGTAGTGTTATTCATTTAACGACTCTACTGAAGTGGTGTATTTAAATCTTAAGACAATATCATTGCGAAAACTCACTTTGAAGGAGACAAAGTATGTTCTAATTTGCTTGCAAAAAAAAATTTTTCGAAGTTTCTGGACAGCTTAGTGAAATTATCGGGAATTATTTTGAAGAAATGTTACACATTATTTGTGAATGTTCGAATTGAAAATAAAACTAAAAAAACAGTTTTTTTATTTCATCTAAAGCAAACAAGATGTTGTGAAAATGTGTCCTAATCACCTAGATATACATATATAGTCACTCTTTTCCCATACTGTATGAATACTCTTGGTATGTTGAATAATATCTGTTTTTCTCTCTTAACTCTCTTCATTTTTCTTCTCAACTCTCTTTGAAGGTTCTCTTCACTTTTTTTCTTGGCCTCACACGATACAGGAACATTTTGGAAAGGAACTGTATTCTTCTTCAAGATACCAAGAGCCCGTCGTCTGTCTATAGACTCACTCAATCCTAGATTAGTCTGTACCAATATGTTACATTCATTTTCTCACGGAGAATGATAATAGTATATTTTTCAACGAGCGAGAAATGTGGCCACTTCTCGTGAGAATGAAGTTTTTCGAGCGAGTAATGGCTATTTCTCGCGAGCAGAATACTATACATTTTCTGTGACTTATATCAGGACTATTTGAAAATAAGATTCATTTGTGAAGGAAATCCTGAAAGAGTGTAATTCATTTAATTGCATAATAGGAAATTTTTATTGAATAAAAAAATCTATAATTATATTTCGAAAAATTCCATAACATAAACAAAATCATTTTTTGTTAATGAAATTAATAGTAAAATTGAAACAGTTGGAAATCATAACTGAAGGTTTCCATATCCAAATTCACATTTCCATTTTTCATTTCCGAAGTGTTCTGTGCAATAAATGTTTGTGAGATGTTGCTGGTACTGGTAGACGGTTTCATTGAATCCAGGTTTTTTTCTGCAGTATTCATTTTATTTTTCATCGAATCATCTATGTATCCTTCCGCCACAGATGTTGACTTCCACCCTCCATGCCTCTTCAAAGAAGTGATGTCTCCACCCGCATCCACTTGCAGGGTGGCAGATGAACTACGAAAGGTATGCCCAGTATACAGTTCTGGATTTGGAAGTTTAAAAAATGTTGCGAGTTGTTTTCCCATGGCCGAATTTATTTATTCCAATCCTTTGATTGGTGCACTTACCTTTCTGATAATTAAAAAAAAATGAATCTGTTAATATATTACTCGGTCGTAGCGTGATATATTTAATACAAATATGGCGAAAAGGCTCAGCTATGGTGAACTTCCGAACAATTTTCGTTTTGGTGTTTGGTTTGGTGACTAATATAGCCGATCCAAGATCTTCCAAGTCCCCTATTTTCATAGAGTGCATTTCATTCGCACGACAGGCCCCCATGATTCCCATGATCAGTACAACCTAAAAAAAAGATACATAAAAAATATTTCCAATTTTCGTTATTTTACTCAATTTTAAACAGTTTGATAATTGTTAATTAAATCAGTGGTTGGAAAAGAAAAAGAACCTCACCGGAGATGGCGTGATCCGAACTCACGATCACTGGATTGAAATTACAGAGCTTAAGCTATGTGCTACCGAGGTGCTTGCAAATCAAAGTGATATGAAGCTATTCAAGTTCCTAACTAGATTCTCTCATTTTGTTAGGTGAACTTTTGAAAAAATATCAATTTCTTACCTTTGTCGCAAGATATATTTCTTTGGGTGCTTTGTTTATGAATGAATTTATTTCATCTGGGGTGGATGGTAACCATCGGATTTGCGTTTCAAAAACGCACGTAATTTTGAATAACGTTCTATGTTGAAGTCGTGGTTGATTAGAATGGTACTTCTTAACATTGAATATTGTGTCCAAAGCGAGGACGATTTATATTTTTCAGCTAATTGGGAAAAATATGCTAGAAGTTCATTTTCCGAAAACGAATTCACATTATTTTTCTTTCGCCAATCCATGAAAATTGCATATATCGTCTATATTTTTTCTGGATTTATTTGGTAATAGATTTGAAGATGTTATTTTTGCCGCACTACAAATTTCTGGTGGGGTACACTCGATGTCACTTTCCGAATCCATCTTTTTCTTCTTGTTTGCCGTTAAAAACTATAATATTTTACAAAACGAACTGTCAATTCAATGATTATGACGTTTGAGAATAAGTTTGAAGTTGTTAAATTCTCAAGGCATACTTGCGAATGGAAACAATTCAAACACAACTGCACAGTAATGAATATGCTCATCTGTGATTGGCTTCAAAGTGTTGAGTAATGAATCTGGTTTAACTGTGATTGGTTCGAACCTGTTGAATAATGGATCATTACCTACTCGGGATCGAAACCAGAGTTCATTACTTATCAATGAATGGTCATATAAATGACGTTTTTTTCAATAGTCATAGAAAAAAGCTCATTCCAGTACAACGGGATCGTTTTGCCCAAGAGTCACACAACAATAATGATTTGAAATAGAATCACTCATTTTTGCACTCGAGGACGTACAATAGTCAACGAATATTCACCAGGTAAACCAGAATTTCATTGAATGTCAACAATCACAAGAGATTTGGCAAGTTTTAAGTGTACAGCGGCTAAAATCATAAATATATTAATGTTTCAAAAAGTAAACAATGTGTCCTTATCACCTAGATATACATATATAGTCACTCTTTTTCCATACTGTATGAAATTTTCGGTATGTTGAATAATAACTCTCTTTCCTTTCCTCTCAACTCTCTTTGAAGGTTCTTTTTCACTTTTTTTCTTGGCTACAGACGATACAGGAAGATTTTGAGAAGGGACTGTATTCTTCTTCAAGAGCCCATCGTCTGTCTATAGACTCGCTCAATCCTAGATTAATTAGTCTGTACCAGAACGGTACGTTCATTCTCTCACGGAAAATAATGAAAACTTATTCCAGTATAACGGTATCGTTTTGCCAGGAGTCACATTGAGGTACACAACAATAATGATTTGAACTTGAATCACAATTTTTTTCAGTCGAGGATGTACAATAGTCAACTAGGTAAACCAGAATTTTTAGGTATACAATAACTAAAATCATATAAAAGTAAACAATCTACTCATGTATAGTTTTAAAAATTGACACCAGAGGGAGTATCCGTTCTTTTGAATTCCCAATAACATGGCAAAAAATAGATTTTTTTCTATTGAGAAAAAATTGAATAAAGATACAAAATTGAAGAAAGGTTAATCAAATTGCATGCCCGAATACCACGAACTGAAACATATGTCAAAAATAGAGTAATATAATGAAGAAAATTCAACTATTGTAAATTGTTATTTACCGCAGCATTGTATATTGAAACCAACTAGTATCACTAGTAAATACAGGGTGGTATTTGATATCGGCTAAATCATCCAGTGGGGTATCATTGAATGATACGCAGTTTGAGGGTCCCATTATTCAAAATGACATATTTCCAATAATACTACGTTTTAGAAAATATCGATATGTTTTAACCAGGGATGTAACCAAAATGTAGCCCCAAACAACGATGCATGCAAAAATTATTTTGGAGGTCAGGCCCAGACTTAGAATTGGAATGTTGAGAATTAAATACTGTTACATATGGTACAGCTTCAGCTCCTTGGCTTGCTGTGAGGTGTTTACGTCAGTTGGCTTTGGAAAATTAATTTATGTATCCAAATAAATAATAAGTGAAATGGTATTTTTTTTTATGGATGGTGTCTTAACCGGAGCTGATTCAGTAGAAGAATTAATAAGCAATCAAAGGGACATATCCATAATTTTAGCAAGTGCAGGTTTCGATTAAAGAAAATGGCTTAGTAATGAACCGGAAGTTTTAAATCGAATTGAAATAGATAAGAATGTAGAATTGGGAATATTGCGTTTAGGAGAAGACTAACAAAATAAAACTCTGGATGTTATTTGGAATTGTAATCAAGATTTGATATTATATTACATTCGTGAAATCAATGAGACGAAATTTGTCAAATTTATGACCCTCTTGGGTTGCTAGGTCCTGTTATTATCAATTCAAAATGTATGGAAACTGAATTATTCTTGGGATCAGATATTATCAGAAGAATTTATAACAGATTGGAGCAGATTCAAAAGGGATCCGTCCAAAATAAATGAAATTAAAATTTCTATATTTGCATTTATTGAAAATTATATTTCAGTCGAAATTCGTGGCTTCTCAGGTGCATCAGAAAAAGCTTATGGAGCCTGTGTATACGTTAGGTGTTTGACATCTAAAGGAGTTTATACAACAAATTTACTCTGCGCCAAATCCAGGGTTGCTCCAATAAAACAAGTATCTATTCCTAGACTAGAATTATGTGGAGCAGTTTAGCTAGCACGATTGAGTAAAATTATCGGAATTAATTTTGATCGGAATTAATGTTGATAAGCAATATTATTGGATGGATAGTACGATTACATTAGCTTAGATGAAACAATCTGCAAATAATCTTAAAACATTTGTGGCAAACCGAATTGGGAAATCAGTCACTTACTGAAAATTAAAACTGGTATCATGTGAAATCAGCAGAAAATCCTGCAGATTTAGTATCACTAGGGGTAAGTTCTAGTGAGTTGATTAATTCAAATTTGTGGTGCCATGGACCAGGGTTTTTAAAATTTGATGAAGCAAAATTGCAAAGAAGTGAATATGTTTCACCTAATTACGAATTACCAGAGAAAAAATTATTAGCTAATGTCATTACGCAAGTTTCGGGTTTTGATTTACTAAATAAATTCTCAAAATTGAGAACACTGAAAAGAATCGTAGCATATAATATTAGATTTGTGGAAAATTGGTTAAAAAGTCTGAGAGAACAGTCGGTCAAATAACACTGACGGAACAACAAAATTAGTTGAATATTTTGTTGAAACTAACGCAAATAGAAGGTTTTCTAAAAAAATATACCAATCTAAAGAATAATTTGCCATTACATAGTAGCAGCAGAATATTATCATTGAATCCATTCATGGATAAATTTGGATTGATAAGAGTAGGGGGCATAATAAAAAATATCGATTCCAGTTCCGATAAGAAACATCTTATTTTATTACCAAAACATCATAATGTAACAAATCTTATATTTGTTGAAGAACATGATAAACAATTTCACTGTGGTCAAAATCATTTATCATATACAGTTCGAGAATCTTATTGGCCGATAGCTGGACGTAGTAAGGGGCACGGTACGAAAATGTATTAGATGTTTCAAAGTAAAACCATCTTACTCGGATTATATGATGGGAAATTTGCCAGTGTGCGCATAACACCATCTATTCCATTGTCGAATGTGGGAGTGGATTATGGGGAAACTTTTCTTTCGAAAACAAAAAAGGGAGAGGTGCGAAAATAATAATATGCTATATGTGTTTGTTCATTTGTATGAGCCCTAAAGCTATACATTTAGAACCAGTATCGGATCTGACAACAGACTCATTTATAATGACTCTAAAGAGATTCATTGCACCTTCACACATATACTCCTATAACGGATCAAATTTAGTAGGTTCTAACAATGAAATTTCAAAATTATTCGAATTCGTTAAAAATGAATCTAAATATATAGAGAATCATTTGGCAAATAAACAAATTAATTGGCACTTTATAGTGGCCAAATCTCCAAATCTTGGGGGTTTACGGAAACGAGTAATGGGATCAGGTCTTTTTACTTTTGAAGAGTTTGCCACCGTTTTAGCTCAACTCGAAGCTATCCTAAATTCCCGACCGATTTCCCCTATGTCATCTGGTCCCGAAGACTTATCAGCTTTGACAAGAGGTAATTTTTTAATTGGACGACCAATGACAGCTTTACCTGAACCAAGCTACGATAACATTCCCACGAATCGACTAAATAAATTCCAGTCTTTTCAACTTATGATTGAACTTTTTTGGAAGTGTTGGATGAAGGAGTTCATCTCGTGGCTGAATGCACCAAGAGGGAGCAAGGGCCATAAAATCAGGAAGAAGAAGAGTTCATTTCTGAACTTCAAATAAGAAATAAATGGAAGCAAAACTCAGGAAATCTACCAGTTGGTACCTTAGTACTATTGAAAGATGACAACATCGCCCCGATGAACTGGAAGATGGGACGAATCCTGCAATTTCACCCAGGAGACGACGGTATTGTAAGAGTTGTTAGTGTGAAGGTTGCTAGCGGTATTTTGAAAAGATCCGTGAGAAATGTGTGTCCACTACCGATAGAGTGAATGACTAAAGGACTTCCTCATATTATTTTTGTGTATTGAATGTAATACTTTCAAGGCTGCCGGCATGTTACGGCCAAGATGATTCTCTATTTCTTTTCATTATATTTTGGATTAATTGTACAAACCGGCAACCTTGCGCGGTGCCTTAGAGTGGATGGCGGTTGCCATACCAATACGAAAATAAAACAATAATTATACAGACATTGCTTTTGCGAACAAGCAGCATTATTTAATGAAATAAATACTACTCAAACTAATAATAATAATACAAATATACAGTCCATTTCGAATAATACATAACATTTATCCGGCTCGAAGGACCAATCAATGTTATGTATTGTTCGAAATGGACTGTATATTTGTATTATTATTAGTTTGAATAGTATTTATATCATTAAATAATGCTGCTTGTTCGCAAAAGTAATTTCTGTATAATTATTGTTTTATTTTCATATTGGTATGGCAACCGCCATCCACTTCAAGGCACCGCGCAAGGTTGCCGGTTTGAACAATCAATCCAAAATATAATGAAAAGATATAGAAAATAATATTCTTCTTCTTCTTCTTAACAACCTGATTATCTCATTTTTAACCCTGGACTGACATACCTCCTTCTCTATCTGTACCCTTCATTTAAAACACAATTTAACCAGGAAAAAAAACGTGTATTCGAAATAGTATCACAATAAATATTGAAAGAACAATAGTTTAAGTTACAACTTCTGACCTCGCTGCAACAACTAGTTGTTGCTGAAAATTTTTTTCGTTCACCACAATTCCTATGGGGACTTCTTGGGATAGTCCCAGTTGGACATTGTTGAATATTTTCTTTGAATTTTTTGTTTCATTAACAATGCTTTCTCCTACGTATCTTTCAGTTATGCCTGTGAATCGCCATCCCCCATGCCATTTGGAATCTGAATATCAGCGCCACTGTCAGCAAGAAAAGTTGCAGACGTTCTTCTCAAACAATGGTCGATGTAACTTGAAGCATCAGGAAGATTTAAATATTCCGCAGTTTAGACGGCACCGATTTTAGGAGATTGGAAATGATGCTAAGGAAAGAACCAGCTGATCAAAACCACATCCACTTCATCGATAGTGAAGAAGCGGAAACTAATGTTCTAGCATATGTTCATTTTTCTCTCTCTGCCTCAGTGCGAGAATTGGAAATTGAATGTGGGATCAGCAGGGAAAGTTGAAAAGTATTGAAAAGACATGAATATCGCTCCTATAAATACAGTTTTCATCAGCATCTATATGAAAATGACCCAGAACGGAGACTAACTTATTGTTATTGGCTTTTGCGTCATCATGATTTGAATAATGGTTTCGTCTCGAAGATATTGTTTACAGATGAATCAAGATTTACGAATAATGGTATGTTCGATAGGTATTGGGCTCAAGAAAATCCTAGGTTGCTGAGAGAAGGTAATTTTTAAGAAAGATTTGGATTCAACGTCTGGGTAAGAATCATAGGGACAAGAATCATTGGACCAATTATTTTCGGCGGGCCTTCAATTCTTAGAGAACGATATTCAAAATATGTTTCTTCAGCAGGATGGTGCAGGACCACATAATGCTAATATTGTTCGGCAATATCTTAGTGATACCTATGGGCAGAGATGGATTGGAACAGATGGCCAGCCAGATCGCCCGATTTAACCCCTATTGATTGTTATTCATGGGGTCACATAAAATCCAAATTATACTCGAGGAGACCAATTCCTTTGGAGGACTTGAGAGATAGAATTGAGCGCGCATTTCAGGAAATTCCTGCTCACGAACTGATAAATGTGATGAGGTTTACAATAAATAGAACTAGTCTATGTGTTAGGGTATACGGGCAACACTTCGAACATATCATTGGTCATTAATTAATCAAATGACTTTTCGATGGTTGTGAAACTCTTCTATTGAAAACAGGATAATGGTATTGTGAGTAATAATTTGTACGTTGAATGTTTCACTGTTTCAGTCGTTACATTCATTCAAACAGTTTGATTATATTAAAGTTATATTTTCTGTAATGGGTTTATGATCATTACATATTTTCAAGTCGATTATTTTTGGTAATTCATTGTTACCATTCTGAAGTAAAGTTTGAGAGAATGAATAAATGTCATGTTACCAACCAATTTTTTCAGATTGATTCCATTTTGTTAGATGGCTCTCTACGTTTTGAACAAAAAGAAAGTGGTACATAATGTATATCGTTGAATTGGTAATTAAATCATCTATCGAATGGCAATATGGCTCTCGGTAGGTACCATTTAAAAAAAACTATTTTTACGTTAAAAATGCGTTTATAAAATTTCAATTTCTGCTGTAGGATTTGTTATTGATTTTATCGATGAAATGACTATTACTATGATGTGAATTAGTATAGATTTTAATCTGATCAAGGCCTCCTGGACTGCAAAAAAATTGAGTTTTTTTTTCAATTGTAATATAGTAATTTGGCATCACTGTCGTATGGAATTTGAGCCGTAGAATCCGAAAAACATCAAACATACAGGATGTTCCATTTGAAAAGTTGGTGGCTATTCTGGCGGAACCGGAAGTCAGCCATTTTGTTTTTATATGTCTGTCAATCCGAAAGTGTGTCTCATATCTACGTACAACATTTCATTCAAATCGATTGATAAGTGAAGGAGATATAGGCATGGCCCTAATCCCACTGTCATCCGCTAAAGGTAGTTCTGATGACACTTCAACATAATGGATACCTGGAGCCAATTGAGTAGATAGTTTATTTTTTGCTTTTCAGTTGATTTTTTTCGTCGGTTTAATTTTTTGTTAAACAGTTTTTTCTTTATAAATTTCCAAGAAGACATGCTGCACGATCGGTATATTGATGAGTTATCAGTGACCTTGGTCGAACGATGGCTTCCTCGATAATTCATGTTAAATTGAATATCTCCTCCTATTTCCCATTGATCCAATATTCGATTACAATGGAAACGTAATCTATCTGAATATCTGGAACTCATGAATACTCAACTGTATACCAATCATAATTATCTGAAGTACCATGGAAATCGATTGATACAGGACAAATGGCATATATAGAATGTAATATATGAGCTACCTCAAAATGTAAAGAACTTCATGGAATTATTCCATTTGCTGGAGATTCATGCCACTGTCGCTTATTAAAGAAGGAAAATAATACATAATAGCTCTGATTACTGACCTAATATTTATTCGTTTGTTCAATAGAAAAATCATACGACTATTATTAAATAAGGTTTATTGACATAAATAGAAGATGTTTACAATCAATAAGATAAAAATGCAATAAATATGGAGTCAATTATGAGTTGTGCGTTACTGTATATGCTACTATAAAAATGTTTTTTTTGTTTAACTGTATGCGGTTGGAAGAGCCCCGTCAGGAACGAAGTTCCTTTACGCGGCTTGAGGTAGATGTTGACTGGTAGAAATCGTCACGTAATACCAAGCAATACTATACCTATACAGGGTGTTACTAAATGAGAGCGAAAGTTTTTAGGGGGTGAATCCTTTTCGAAAATTAAAGGGGGTCTTTCATGTAAACAAAAGCTCTTGTGCCTTTCCTTGAGAAATTACACGCTTCCAAAAATGAGGAAAAGAAAAGTTTTTTTTCTAGACTTTTCTGAAGAGTTGAAAGAACGGCATTCTGTGGGCATGTTCTACCAATAAAAAGGCTATAGTTTTCCCAATATCAATTGCAGAAGCATAAAAAAGTCTTGCGGCGAAATCCTGTGAGCAGCAGTGGCGGAGATAACTAATTTTATTTAGATATTTCAAGATTTTAAAAATACTTCATAAATAATGAAAAATGAAAAAAAATTAAAGACAAGCTTTTATTTATACAAATACAATAAGAAAGAAAAATAATTTCTTTCATTGTTTGATGTAGGTTATTATTATATCCTAAAACGTATTTCGATCGGCACACACCGAGACCATATACGCTACTGGTTTTTAGTCTTTCAGAGCTATTAAAACACAAATATAACGCGTGATTTATGACCTCCCATCGTAGAGACACACCTGCCAGCATTGTTGTGCGACTTGATTGGCCCAGACGAATCGGTTGTACAACAGACAGCCGTCACTCGAGTCCACGTTGACTATCGGCTCTTTTGATCTACCGTTTGCCGACGGAAAATGTTTACGAGTAGTACAGATTATTTTTCGTTCCGTTTCTTCGCATATACGCTCGTGTTAGCGAAGTGAGTTTTCATTTGTTCCCTATAGAAACAGCTTCTGCAATTGATATTGGACGGACTATACCTATGAATATTTTTTTAATTCTGTTGTGATCTTTTAAAGGGGTGAAACATGCAATCCCTATTCCAGTTTTTACCAGAACTTTTTAACGAATCAAACTATCCCAATTTAAGAATCTGTGTTGAGAAGAACGATTCATTGCAAAACTTTTTTAACTCCTGTGTTGTGTCCGTAAAATCAATAGTCAACTTGTGAATTCAATCGTAGTATTTTAAAATTGGAAAAATCTAGTAGGTGTCTGTCAAGTCGCTTTGATTTCCATGTGGTAGTTGAAGGTTCAATGGTGTCTTTTCAATCTTCAATATGAATAATTACACTAACGCTGAAATGGCCAATATGCATTTTATGTATGGTCGTGCCAATGAAAATTATTTGGAAGCTAGACGGCTCTATGTAGTGATGTATCCTCAACGCGTGATGCTCATCACACAATTTTTGCACCTCTTCACCAACGTCTCTGTGAAAGAGGGACTTTTAAAAAACGAACAACTGATTGTAGTCGTCCACGAGTGATAAGAACGGTGCGCTGGAAGGAGAGTTTCTCAATATGATTGAAGATCGTCCGGAATTAAGTACAAGACAAATTGCTAACACACCCAATGTTAGCAACAAACTAATCTGGAAATTTTAAAACGATCACCAATTGGATCCTTACCATTTTCAACAAATCCAGGAACTTTTACCGCGAGATTTTCCCCATCGAGTAGACTTTGGTCATTGGAGTCTTCAAATTATTACCCAAAATGCTCAATTTTAAAAAAACGTAATATTCACTGACGAATCCAACTTTTCAAGGCAAGGGATTTCAAATTTTCATAACAATCATCTATGGGCCGAAGATAACCCACATGCAATTCTAGAAGATCAGTATCAATATGAATTTTCACTTAACGTGTGGGTCGACATTATTGGCGAACACATTATTGGAACGTATTTTCTACCGTTAAGGCTAACTGGTGCAACCTATACAAATTTTCTCCAGGGGCAGCTTCTCATTTTACTTGAAAATGTTCCACTAGCTATTCGACCACGAATGTGGATTATGCACGATGGTGCGCCTGTCCATTTCAGGATAACTGTCAGTACTTGGACGACGTGTATCCAAATCGTTGGATAGGCAGAGCAGGACCTCAACCTTGGCCTCCCAGATCTCCAGGCTTAAACCCCTTGGACTTTTGCATCTGGGGTCACCTGAAGTCCATGGTTTATACGACCCCCATTGAATGTGTGAATGATTTAAGGAATCGCTCATTGCAACCTCGAGACAATCCAAAACACCCCAGAAATATTTCAACGTTTGTGCCTATCTATGAGACGAAGACTTGATTCCTGTCTAATGGTTGGAGCTGATCATTTCGAGCAGTTTTTATAACTCCGTTTCGCTTGATCTTGTTGCCTTCTTCTTTGTTGTAATACACATAATTTTGTTTTATTTGTATTTTTAATTTGATATTCTATTGAAACAAAACATGGTACTGGCACATGCCTACATTAAAAGTTAAAACAAGTGGAATAATTTTAAAATACTACGATTGAAGTCACAAGTTGTGCAAACAAAACGTGACAGACACCTACTAGATTTTTTCGATTCCATTTACAGAAGATCCGTTAATGCACAATGTTGTATTTTATTTTTTTATCAGGAAACTATTGCTTTTACGGACACAACACAGGAGTTAAAAAAGTTTTGCAATTAACCATTCTTTCCAAAATATATTTTTTAATTTACAAATTTTTTTTCGTTAAAAAGTACTGATGAAAAATGGAATAGGGGTTGCATGTTTCACCCCTTTAAAAGATTACAACAAAATTAAAAAAATAATCATAGGTAGCCTTTTTATTAGTAGAATATGCTGATATAAGACGTACAGGGTGTTCTTATTGAAAGACCACACCTGTCCACCTTTTGTTATAACATACTGAGTGTTATCAGTCTATTGACCAATAACGGAACAATTTCCCAGAGCGGCTTGAGATCTTGTTTCTCCCAGTATGTAATGAAGCAGGGGAACTTAATTTGACAGTACAGAGACCAATCTCAAATCGTTTCGGAATAATAATACAATTAAGACTTGTAATAATATATATATATGTATTTTCTAAAATATAAAAACAACTATTGATACACCTGGTATAATTTACTGAGAAAAATGTATAGAAAGTCAAAATGAGATTGAATAAACAATAATTTAAAATGAGAAACAATATGAGCTGACAATTAAAATAACTGTTCTTCAGTTATTTTAAACAATTGATAATAATTTTACTTTTGTTGAATCAATAATTTCTTCTACTATGAAATCAATAATGGAATATTTTCTTATAACACTATACATATATACCTTGCCAAATAAACAGTTTGATTTCTTACCCTCCACTGAAGTAATACACAATAGTTTAATTAAGACTTAATTATTCCGTTTTATTTCCGAATAATATTACGCGTTCACTTGTTGCAATATGATTATTTAGCTTCTTGATAAATATTAATTCCATTTATTTAGTTATTACTGAGATGATTTCTGATGAGTTACACTTTCACAATGATTCTGCATATGGTTGATTAATTTGCTACTTCAGATAAACTCTACGGAGTCTACGCGTATTTCGCGTAGGAAGATGAGACTTCATCTTCGCTAATTGAAATTAAACTTTACTTTTATTTGCTTCATAATGAAGCTGAACTAGCTTTGTACTGACTGACTAGATCGACGACTGGATTCTGAATGAAGAGAAGAGAGAGCTCTAGTATGGAGAATCTTATATATATAGTGTTGGTATTCAAACGATGCCGCCCTAGAACAATAAAATTATATTTAATGAGTCGGTGAGTACCCCGTTTGAGTTGACACGCCGCCATGATATATCACCAAGCCTATTATCGCTCAAAGACCTGTCTTTCCCATCTGGTCCGCGTATGAATGTTATGAATGTCTGAACTATATAGTGAATTTCTGTTGGGCCGACACAAATACATTGAGGAAGTATCTGACTTTATGAGTTGTCATATGAATTTTACTATTAATGCGACCGTTTTTTATTTCGAACGAAAATTGATTTATTCTATTGGAATTCTTCAGTTTCAGTTTACATAGGGCTATATTTAAAATACTTGATAAGGCGTGCTCATAACAATGCCCACATAATGCCATTTCTTCAACTCTTCAGCAATTTCTGGAAAAATTTTTTTTTTTGAACTTTTCAAGGAAAGGCCTAAGACCTTTTGTTTACATGAAAGACCTCCTTTAATTTTCGACAAGGAATCACCCCCTAAGAACTTTTGCACTTATTTGGTAACACCCTGTATATCCTTTTTCCAAACTTCTCTGCTACAGTAAAAGGTATTTTTAACCGACGAAACCAAAAAGGAGGAAGTTCTCTATTCGACGCGTATATTTTTTTTTATGTATGACCACGCATAACTTTCAACAGAAGAGTCCGATTTCGATGATTCTTTTTCCATGGTATAGGGTATACTTCGAAGTTGGTACCATTCGAATTTGAACAGAAAAATTCATCTCTAAGGGTAGCAAAATGGAGGATAATGATCGTTCACCCTTTGAATTTTGGTTCGTTTACCGATTCTATCAGGCATAACTTTGTAGTGGGTTTTTCGATTTGGATGATTCTTTCTTTATTAGATAGGGTATACCTCATAGTTGATTATTTTCCACCCCTACGGGTAGAAAAATAGGGAATGATTTATTTTTCACTTGTGAACATTGGCACACATATGTAGTTGACATTGACAGATCCTCCTACATCCGTCATAATAATTACATTCTATGAAAGGATGGAATTATATACAAAGTGATGAAATCAACTAACCAGAACTTCAAAAAATAATTCATATTATATAACAATAAATATTAGTTAAAGTAGATAATTATATTATTTAACAGTTAATAGTTGAAGTAAGCTAGGTAAGTAAGTATTTTGGAAGTAATACAAAATTAAGCAGGTATTAATTAGTAGATTTCAGCCACAAAAAATTGAAAAATAAAATCTTTTTAACAAAAAATTAATCCGACGAAAAAATCAACTGAAAAGCAAAAAATAAAATAAACCTTCTTAGTCTTAATGATGAGCTCCCAAACTAATGTGAGTCTTCAAATTAGGTGCTTACCACATATTAACCTTCGATGACGAACTCATTCCATTCACAGATACCGTTAAAAATCTATGAATATTTTGCAATCTGAAACTCATCTACTCCAACAGATTTTTCTATAAAAAAAATATGCGACTTAAAACTCGCAGTTGTTGTCTTCGATCCAGCCCTACTCGAATCGGATGTAAACAGTCTACAATTGGTACAAAATTCATGTGCCCGTCTGACCTGTGTTTTATTGTACATAAGAAAAACTCTTGTTGAGAAACACATAAATAAAAATTCACAGTATGCGAATGAACATAAGTTACTGTCAAAAATTGATAACCACGTCACAGGATAAAAACAAATATAAAAACATAAATGCTGAGACTTAATTAAATACTTTCACAAAAACATTAAAAAGTTTTAACAAAATTAACAATATGAACAAATGTAAACATTAACCAAAGTGTATCATCATAAAATTAGCTGTAGTAGGCCTTATCACTAAGTAAAGTTTTTAGTTTGTATCTAAAAACCTGGAGATTTCTCTCTTTGATATCACTTGGTATTTTATTATACATTTTCACTCCATTGTAAATCAGAGAATATTTTACTAGGTTAGAAGTGGGAATGGGGAGCCTTAGGATATTTTCGTTCTGGCGAGTATTATAGGGGATGTTGTTGATTTCATATTCCAATATATTCTTATGAATTAGAGAAACAGTCTCCAATAACGAAATAATATATCAACCCCTTTGCGAGTACTAGGTTGGATAAATATTCAAATACGCATCTTCCTGCATTCATCTGTGTTGTATCACAAAATCATCCTCGAGAAGAAGCCATCGCACTTACTCACAGGGGCGCGCCAACTATGTGGCGAATGTAGGCAAAATCCACGGGCGGCAAAATCTAAGGGCGGCAATTTGGCTTAATAAACCGTACTAACGACCTCTTTTTTCTAATGCCGCGCGTCGGCTCCAATTCATGTTTAATGCATGATTCTCTTTCGGTATAGTCCATCCAATATCAATTGCAGAAGCTGTTTCTATAGGAAGCAAATAAAGACTCACTTCGCTAGCACGAGCGTATATATGAAGAAACGGAACGAAAAATAATCTGTACCACTCGTAAACATTCGCCGTCGGCAAACGGTAGATCAAAAGAGCCGATAGTCAACGTGGACTTGAGTGACGGCTGTCTGTTGTACAACCGATTCGTCTGGGCCAATCAAGTCGGAGATCAATGCTGGCAGGTGTGTCTATACGGTGGGAGGTCATAAATCACGCGTTATATTTGTGTTTTAATAGCTCTAAAAGATTGAAAACCAGTAGCGTCTGTGGTCTTGGTGTGTGCTGATCGAAATACGTTTTAGGATATTCTAGTTTTGTAGGATATTCTAGTTTTTTTTTAATGTATTTGTATAAATAAAAGCTTGTCTTTATTTTTTTTTCCATTTTTCATTATTTATGAAGTATTTTTTGAATCTTAAAATATCTAAATAAAATTAGTTATCTTCGCCACTGCTGCTCACAGGATTTCGCCGCAAGACTTTTTTATGCTTCTGCAATTGATATTGGGAAAACTATACTCTTTTGCTATTAGCGATAGCGGCTAGCGGCTAGCTTAAAAAGTCTGAGTATCACAGGTGGCTTAACGGTAACGGTAAGTATCAAAAACAAAAAGAGTAAATATGGAGGAATGTTTTTATTACTTTTTTTATTCGAGAAAGGCTTAACAGCCGCAAAAAATAAAAATAAATATAAATATGTCAGGATTTTGTAAAATGGGTCATTCTAGTTTGTTCTGCAAATCAGATCAGTTGATTGGATGGTATAGTTAGTGAGGTGAATATTTCAGTGTGAAAAATGGTGAGTAGTGTAACTAAAACTAAATACGGTATATTTTTACTATTCTACGCTTAATTCTAATTGAAATATCTGAAACATGTTATATATCAAAACTCAGTAGTTTTCGAGATATTTGACATTTACATTTTTCTTCCCCATAAAAGGCAATTAACAATATGGCTAATAAAGTTACCTTGCAACTACCAACTACTAATTGTAAAGTATTTTTAAGTAATTTTTTTTCGAGGTCCTGTAATACATACTAATACATATTTATTTTCAACAAATGTTGTAAAGGGTGTTCAAAAAATATAATCCAATTTGTTGGTAAAGACAGATGTAAAACTTTTTTTTTTGTACCGTGATATCTGATGCCCCTGGAGAGTGGCCCGAAATAATTACATCCGCAGATGCAAGATTTTTAACGGAAAAAGGACCCCATCAAATTATGAATTGGATCTATCAAGTAAACTCACAAGGCCGAAAGTTTTCTGCCAGATGTTTTTATCGTAACCTCACCAATGGAGAGAAAGTCAAAAGGGAGTGGCTGATTTACTCAACAACAAGAGATGCGGTTTACTGTTTCTGTTGCAAACTTTCTGGTGGTAAGTCTTTGACCAACTTGTCTAATAAGGAAGGGTGTTCTGATTGGAAACATTTGTCACTAGTGCTAAACAGACACGAAAAAAGTGACAAAAATTACACCCCTAAGGATAGAAAAATAGAGGATGATTTAATGATTTTACAGCTGTGAACCGATTCTGTTGAAACTTGGCACACATATGTAGTTTTGATGACACTACAACAAAATGGAGGCCCGGAATTAATCTGATGATGGAGACGGAACACAGTCGATGGATTTCCTCAACGTTTCACAGCAGCTACCTCGTATTTGCGGTAATTTGTACATATATAATTACATGCCCTGACTGACTCACTGACCGATGGACCTAAGAGCTAAAATTTTGACAGTATATTTTTTTGATATTCCATCCCTAAAGGGGTGAACAGGTGGGTGAGAAGGGGGGTGAAAGTGAAAGTACAGTTGGTTTCGAAATTAGAGTCATGGAAATTAGTATTTGGGCTCTTCTTCACAAATAAAGATAAATGTGTTTCAGGATTCTTGAAAATTCATCCCTAAAGGGGTAAAATGGGGGTTGAATGTCTATATAGTTAGATTTGTTGAAAATATAAACAGGATGTTCATAAAATCAGATGTGGAATCATCTGCGACTGAAAGATAAACTTTAGTCACTATCTTCCATCGTCAAGATAACCCCTTGTGGGGTATTCATGTTGAAAAGGTGAACATTCTCATTGAATATCGATAGAAAGATTTTTCTGTGAATTGAAAAATCCACGATTAAAATGAAGTTATTTTTTGTGAATGTCTAACAGAAAACAACTACTTCCCCGGCTAAAGCCATGCTGGACATTGAACTACATCTGATAGATATTCTGAAAAGGCCCTAACTCAAAAGAAAAAATCTGAAATAAAAAATTTGCATTTTCATTCAGATAGTTATTTGATTTTCTATTCCAGTCTCAATTAAGAACTCATAAAGATGAATGAGGCAAAGGAGAATGTTTTCCAAAAGAGAGTACTCACCAGAAATCATTCGTAACATTTACGCAGGAGAGACATCGATTCACTAGGTCTTCAATACATTTTTGTCGACGAAAATCTATTTCACGCTTCCACGATCATCAGGAAGACCGGAAGAAATGGGAAACACATTTTTAAGAAGCAATCTCACTTTGCAAAGATGGAAAAAGTTAGAATAATTTCTTTTGGAGAGACACTTTGAAATTGGTGTTTTCTGACATTAAAACCTGTCATGGGGTATGATAGATTGATTTGTTGAAAATATAAACAGGATGTTCATAAAATCTATATAGTTAGTTTTAAAGTTAGGATCATGGAAATTGGTATTTGAGAGTATTTGTTACGAATAAAAAATACGTGTTCCGGTGTTTTCGAAAATTCAACCCCTAAAGGGGTGAAATGGGGGTTAAATCGGGATTGGCAGTTTGTATAGGAATTCCGTTAGTTTTCAAGTTGGAGTCATACAAATTTATATTTGAAGTCTTTGTTACAAATATAAGAAATATGTGATACAGTGTTTTTAGAAATTCAACCCCTAAAGGGGTGAAATGGAGGGTGAAAGTTTGTATGGGGGTTCCGTTAGTTTTCAAGTTAGGGTCATAAAAATTGGTATTTGAGGTCTTTGTAAGTGATAAAGAAATACTGTTTCATTGTTTTTATAAATGCAACCCCTAGGGGGGTGGAAGTTTGTGTGAGAGTTCCGTTAGTTTTGAAGTGGGGGACATAAAAATTGGTATTTGAGGTCTTTGTTGCAAATTGAGAAAAATGTGTTTCAGTATTTTTTTAAATTCCGTCCTTAAAGGGGTGAGTGAATTTGCAATAGTCGTCACAAAAAATACAAAGTTCAATGCGGACGAAGTCGCTGGTTATGTATGCTATATAACAGTTAATCGTTGAAGTAAGGTGGGTAAGTGAGTATTTTGAAAGTAATCCAAATGAAGTAGGTATCAATTAGTAGATTTCAACCACAACAAATTAAAAAATTCAATCTTTTTAACAAAAAATTTAATTTAAAGAAGTGATCAAAACAAAAGAACATAAAAATGCAACGTGAAATCTCCAGCGATAAACAATAACATTCTGTTGGAACAATGTTTATAATGCAGTCAGTCCAGAGATAGCGACTATAGAATTCATTGAAATTACTAAAAATAAATTAGAATTATGTTCAGAAAAAAAACCAATACGAAGAAAAACTACAAAAATAGCACCCTGGCTGACTACCGCCCTGATCAACTCTATTAATAAAAAAATTAAATGTGCAAAGATCTCTAAAACAACCCACACCCTAACAATGAAATAAAAAATGAATACAAAAAATATAGAAATAAATTGAATGCACTAATAAAAAAAGCTAAATTCCATTATTACAAAAAACAAATTGATAAGAACAAATCTATTTCTATGGATTTATGGAACGTAGTGCAACAAATAAGTAAAACAAAAAAATAAAAACGTCGTATTGGAAAAATAAAAAGTATAGAATCAGGATAATTACTAGTGGACAAATCCGAGATTGCTGAAGAATTCAACAAGGGCTTCAGCAAAATTGGTAGAACACTAGCAAACCGAATGAAAGTAGATAAGAACTATGAAGTCAAAAGACCATCCACAGCTAATTCTTTTGTATTTGCACCCATCACCGCAGAAGATATACAGAGGACTATTACAGAAATAAAAAATGGTAAGGCAGTAGGAAACGACAATATCAAATCCGAAACCCTAAAATTGATCAGTCCTTACATAATACACCCACTTACATTTATCTTCAATAACTGTTTAGAAAAAGGTATTTGCCCATCAACTCTTAAAAAATCGATTGTTGCACCCATATTCAAAAATGGCGACATAACTAACATTAATAATTATAGACCGAATTCTTTGATCACACATATAGCTAAGATCTTCGAGAAACTAGTTAAACTAAGACTTGTTAAAAAAAATTGTCCAAACAACAATACGGGTTTAGAGAAAAAAATATCCACACAAGACGCTGTTATTTCCCTGACAACAAAAATCAACAAATGTCTCAACGAGAGCAAGCCGTGTATGTGCATATTTATAGATCAGTCGAAAGCATTTCGATACGATGAGTCATCGTCTTCTCTTGGAATCCCTGGAAGATGTCGGTATACGTAATAACTACCTGAAATTCTTTGAAAGTTACCTCACCAATAGATACCAAGCTGTGACAATCGATAATACTCTTAGTACCGAAAGAGTCATTGAATATGGAGTGCCACAAGGCACTGTGCTTGGTCCCACTTTATTTAATATATACATAAACGACTTGTTTTCTCTGGGAAAAGATGATAATATCGTAGGGTTTGCTGATGATACGGCTATATTTTATAAGGCAGATAAATGGGACGAATTGCAGAAGCTAACTTCTCGCGTATAAAAAAATGGCTGGACTTCAAGTTACTGACTGAACACAGAAAAAAACACGTATCTAAATTTTTCTCGTAACTCTTCTTCCGCTCCAACCTACAACCAACTAACCGTCACATCCGATTCAGAAACTTTCATAATATGCCCTGAAAATAAAATAAAATACTTAGGCGTAATTATGGATTCACATATGAAATGGTACTTGCATATAGCATATCTCTCAAACAAGCTGAGATCTATATTGTACAAGTTATCAAATTAAAATACCTCATACCTAAAAATTATCTTTCAATTCTCTACTATTCCCTAGTAGAAAGCCACCTCCGATACGGAATACTAATATGGGGCGCGGCCCCAAAAACTCATCTTCATACCTTAGAAGTAATGCAACGGAGGTTTTTGAAACTTGTTCATGATAAAAACCTCAGATACCCAACAGATAACTTATATGCTGAAACAAAAATCCTTGATATTAGACAATTATATTACTTCTACTCCTGCATCAGATACCATTCACACAGGCCAAATCATCATAAACAACACTATATCATTCCATTTATGGCTAAAACGACTACCCAAAGATCATATACTTATCTCGCACCGAAATTCTACAATTCCATTCCTGAAAATATAAAAACAACAATAAATTTACACTCTTTCGAAAGTCAATTGAAGAGATACGTACTTGAATTAGGTAGAACGACCACTAATTTTCCTTAAATTCAGAGGCGAAATCTTCTCTTCGATTTTTTTACAAAAAATATTATTATTCAGGTTACACTATAGTCGATCTCAATATTACTATTAATAATAATAATAATGTTTATTGACATAAATATTACTAGTACATAAGATTTTATAATCCTCAATATTGACACTACCCTACAATATACCTTGTACTTCTAATAACCCTTGTCTTAATTATTTGTTTATATGTATATGTGTTTATGTATGTATATGTGTGTGTGTGTATATGTATGTGTATATATGTGTATGTATTTATGTATACGTATACATTAGTATTCTAAGTAGTTTAGTTTTTTATATTATAAATATTTGTCAATGCTGAAACAAGTGTTCTCACACTTATCGGCTTTTGCTGCTTTGTCCACACCATCAATCTCAATCTAATTGAAATACTTGTGATCCCAGTGATCTGCGATTGTGTTTTGATTGTGAATAAAGATTATTATTATTATTATTATTCTGAAAATGCGCTCTCCGCACGACTACTCGCAACGACGTGTGCCCTCAAGTGTGTGCCCGTTCGGGTAGCTGTGTCGCCGACTTCGAGGACGCTCGGCAATTTCCGGCGAAGGGACACGCCGCCACCGCGCACCCTGCTGCCATCATTTTACGCTTTACCTAATTAATTTGCTTGTTTGGCGCCGACTCAAAATTAGTTACTTACATTGGTTTAGGAGCTTAGTTATTAAGACTAAAAAGGTTCATTTTATTTTTTGCTTTTCAGTCTCTTTTTTCGTCTGTTTAATTTTATTCTTTGATTTTATTGTGTCAAACACATTCTTATTATAGAGTTATATTGCTAGATATTGTAAATTAGCTTCCTCTTTATTCTCTTTGAGGATAATTGAATATTGGTTGAGTGCAAGAAAATACTTACCAATCTCACACATGGGTTAACGCTAACTCTGCCCTTTGCCCTTTGATAGTGGGCTCCCACATATAAATGTAAACACATTTCATGTATTGATTATCTCCCACTAACAAGCAATAATAACTATTATTATTATAACGAATATGCAAACTACAAAATTGTAGATGGCAGGCACTCGGGACTGACATCTAGTGTCATCCTTAGTTTGGTTTCAACATGAGATAACTTTTTTCTCCAAATGACATTGAAAGCGGCTTTTTAATGACACTTGACAGGATTAAAAGTTGTATTTTACTGCCTAATCAGATAAAATGGACTTTTTCTACCTAGTCAGAAAAAGTTCATTACTATGCAACGTTCCAGGAAATAATTTGAATCAAACTGGTAATTAAAATTGACATTAAGTAAATGAAAAAATTACACAAAACTGGTTCTATTACATAACAACTACAAACTACAACAGGAAATTTTACTTATTGAAAAAAATGTTTTTAAACGCCTAACTTAATTGCAAAGCAGCCCTCGGAAGTCAGAGACTTGTGCTAGTTAAGAAGACGGGGACCTTAGCTTCTTAAGTGTCATCCGAAGCACTACTCGGCTGGTAACCGTGGACAGTCCGAAGGATTGATATCTAGGTACCAAGAATGTTCGGTTGGTCACCTATCCTCCTCCCGCTCAACTGAACTACAGAAATAAAATTTTATTTCAGTGGCCGTGTCGAGAATCGAACTCGGACCATCTGGACATCAGTTAGCGCCTCTACGCTCACGCCCACTAATCCAGAAGAAATAGGTATACCATAACGTTGAAGGCTTCATTTTCTTTGAAATATTCTACGATTTTCTTCTGTCTATATTCCATGAATCATATACAGTTCTTGAGTTATCCGGTAATAGATTCAATTCCACATTTCGCGCCAGGTGATGTTAATTAATGGTATTAACTCATCCTCACCTTGACAATTTTTTTTAATTGCCAATGACATTAAAGTAAACACAAACAATTCAACAAACGTCATCAGCGGTAAACATAGTAGCGAAGAGCCAGTTACCTTTGTATTATTTGGATATTCATAATGAAACGCAATTAACAAATATAAAAAAGACGATTTTGCGTGAAATTAAAACAAATCTGGAGAAAAAAATTATATGGCTGTTTCATAGCCTCGCCTATGAAACTCCAGCGGCGGCATTAAATCTTGTGCTTTTCTGCCTAGTAAAACAAATGGCCATTTATTTTTTTATTTTATTTTTTCACTCATATATGAGTACTGTAACTTATTTAACTTACTTATATCTACTTCATCAAGAAATATAAATATAAACCCAGGGAGTGGAGAAATATAATCTAGATTTAAATTTCATGATACCTTCTCATTATAGAATTCTTACAGGCTGTTCTGAAACGTGACACCGAGAGACATTACGAATTAGTGCTAACTTTGTTGTACAGTTGATATACATATATTAAATGTGAAGGACCAACGGTACAGTGTGGTACGTTGAAGTGGGGAGAGATGATATCTCAATATCTCAACTTTAGATTGTTAACCTCAAAGATAAGTTGGAGATTTATTAATTAGGCAATCCATCGACCTGTCAAAACGAAAGCAATATGTTGGCACACATTGTAATTCGTCATAAGCGACCATAGTGGTAAAAGTGTTTATTTTGTGATTTTCTGTACGAATTTGGGTAGTTTTTTCAATTTTGGATTATAATTCGTGCTTCAACTGAAGAAAAATGCCCCTTATTTGCATTGTAGTTAACTGTGGGTCCCGTCACGACAGGGATAGAGTCGGGTTTCACTCGGTGTCAACAGTCTCAAATCATAAGTTTTTGACCAGTTAAAATGACTTATTGAGGAGGAGAAGAGCCCTATGGTTAGCTGCAATCAACCGAGAAGATCTTACGGATTCGAAAATCAAGTATCAGAGAGGCTGCAGCAGACATATCCTGTGTGCACATTCGTGATATCCTTCATTCAGTCATGGATACCTATAACTTCAGACTTTTGTGATTTGATTTGTTCCTACGATTACTTGTATGATTTTGCCTACTTGTATATCTCTGAACTATTGTACATTAGGAGGTCCCATTTCAAATAAAGTTCATATATATATATATATATATATATATATATATATATATATTGTTATGTTATGAAAAAACCAGTTATATATTTTAAAAGGAAAAAACCCACAAAAAGAATAATTATTTAATAGCTATTAGTTTCAAGAGATTGTTTTTACATAATTTTTGGAATTCTATTTCCTTTATTAAGCCTCTGTATAATATGAATAGATAAAAATATACAAATACTATAACACAATCAAGTTCATACACTGTCATAATGATTACAGCCCATAATTGTTCAAAAGAAACAAAAAAGTCTAGATTTACAAAATCATCCTGAATAAAATGTGATCAACAAAATTATAAGCTTGAAACATACAGTATATGAAATTGTATCTAACTAAAAATAGCCAATGGGAGAACAACAAACTTCTTTTGATGACAATAGCCAATCAGGGAACAGTATGGTGAAATGTAAGATTTGAAATTGTGAGAAAATAAGAACGGAAAAGTGTCAGAGACAATTATCACTGAAAATTGTACATAGTTTATAAGAAAGGAAAAATAGTTTCATTTATAAGTTTTGACAAATAACCACAAACAGTGAAAATGTGACAATATAGTGCGCGAATTCAAAAATTCAAATCAGAGGGAATGAGGAAAAATGGTATCCAGGAGACGGATAAAACAAAGCCGGAGGAGATTGAAAATAATTTGAAAAAGAATGCCACGTTTTGTTTGGAAGAAAAGAAAAATTCAATAATTTCAACATTTTAAGCAGAAAACCAACATTACCTTGTTTGTACACCATATACAAATGTTCCAAAGCTGATTTCTGGATTTGTATGGTTCCTTCTTTTTGGTATTGGAGTTCCTGAGGGCATTGGATTGAAAGGGAATCAAAATTCTGGGTGTGTATTGAACAGCAACAGTTCCAGTGTCAGGTATAAACGTTCCTAGTGCACATCACGAACTGAATAACCTCACTAATAACTCATATCACATCAGAAGAACTTTATTTCATTTGATTTTGAACTATTAAAGAAATTTTCACTGTCAAGGTAAAAGTGAGGTTGTGTCTATTTATCCATGACCTGTTTCTCATGATTATCCATGAAAATTTGTAGATTGACCATAGAATAAGTTATCTATCGTAGGACAGGTTAATTTAAGTTTTCCTGAATAAAGGAAATAATTGCTTTTTGATATTTTTTTGTTTGTTTTCCACAATGATCAACAATCATACTTATAACCATTGAATAGATTGAAATTTGCCATCAAGCAGTGGTTAGTGGCTCAATTGCCTGAACCGGCTATCTGAGACAAGAGGCGTACCAACTGAGTTTAGCTGTGGTAAGAAAAGTGATAACAATTGGCAGCAACGTGACGAGAGAACAGTGACGTTAGCTAGCAATTATTATAACATTACAAAATATTATACAGGGCAAAAATAATTATCAATCTATCTCATATCATATCAATTTATATTACAATTTATATTCCCAAAGTGGGACAAAATAAACAACAAATTTATTTATACATTCATCATTATATAACTATATATATATATATAGATAATTGATATATTTTCCACTTCAAAAGTAGAGAAAACTCCAAATGAATGTTCATATATATGTACCTACCTCCTCAAAAAACATTCTTATAGGTATTGTTATCGAATTACTGTAATACAAATTTTCTTTAGGATTCTGGTGACTCAATAAATAAAAATATTTAGAAATATGTCTTTCAATCTCAACCTTCCCTTCTTAGATATTTCAGGCAATTTCGAAAGCCTCGATTAAGTCTTGTGAAGGGTGTTGTATTTGATTACTCTCGTTTCGGACGTCCATCGTCTTAATGTATTTGAAAAGGTTTTCACGATGTTTTGAATGTGAATACTGTATTCAGACGATTGCAGATACAAACATTCGAAACATCGTGAAAACCTTTTCAAGAACATTAAGACGATGGAATTCCGAAACGAGAGTAATCGAGTTACCACATCGTCTACAACCTTCAAAGGGTATTGTAATTTATTAACAGTAAAAATTGGATATATCGTGATATTTATCGAAATTGTACTATATATAAATATCAATATTGTGTAATTTTTTTATAATTAGTATTAAATCAAGAGTAATCAACTGAATCAGTAAAACAACAAATAAACAAACATTCATTTATATATATATATATTAATTTGAAACATTTTATTTTTTTAAACAACTGAGCAAGAGGCAAGTCGTCCAATACATTTTTGAACTGGATGGCATTGGCCACACAGCTTCCAAATCTGTGCGTGACATTGCCTCTAATATAGCACCAATATGACCACCTACTTCACTGTTTCCGGCCATACAAGTACAGTGAGCAGTACAAATGCTTTCATACTTTTTAATTATGTACCAAACATCTGAAGGTTTTTAATTTGTCTTTTGTGAATACTTGACCTGAAAAAAAGTTATGTTGATTAGAAAGAACTATTATGAAAGTTGAGAAGTAATATTCTTAAATATCAAATCAATGTCTCTTATAATAAACAAATGTGGCAATAAACATAATAGATCAGATCAGAAGTTATGAATTGCTTCTTATGTATTATTATTCCTAATTTATAATAATCCACTTCGATGACTCAAGATTTGCAACTGTAGGGGAATCTAGGGCAAAACGGGGTACTGGGGCATAACGGGGTACCGCCATTTTTCGTGAATTCCGTTCGAATTAACCCGCCAAATCTCAGACGCATTATTCCCACTACCAATACCCTTCACTGCAATAGACGCAGCACGAATCGGGCGAACGTTAGTTTGACCTTGTCCGGCATAGAGTTATAAACGCCGTACGTTGTAAAACTGGATCATATATTTCCTTAAGGTACGTACATTTTTCGAAAAGTTATTGATGTTTTGTTTATGCTATATCGTTATTGCCTTTATATAGTCTACCTTATCAAACGCATGGCTTCAAAAACACTTTTACACTGATTTTTTTTCTTTTATTTGATCACGTGTTTTTGGGGCAAAATGGGGTTTTGATGATGGGGCATAACGGGGTCGCGTTTTACCCCGTCCTTGGATTGGTTATTTTAAGGTGCCTCAAACCACATTAGAACGTTATGTTGCAAAAGCAAAAAGAGATGTGGGGTCAAAGTTTAACATAGCGCAATTAGGAAGCGCCAGAAATGTGTTTACCGAAGCTCAAGAGTTAGAGATTGTGAAATATGTAAAAGACATGGAATCAAGATTATTCGGCTTCACAATGAGAGAGTTAAGAAAATGTGTTTTCAATTCGCGGTCGTAAACGGTGTTGCAAACAGGTTTAGTAAAGACACTCAGATGGCCGGTCCTGACTGGATGGAACATTTTCTTCGAAAACACCCTACCATAGCCCTAAGAAAACCAGAAGCCACATCAGGAGCTAGAGCAATGGGCTTCAATAAGGTTGCTGTGAATCAGTTCTTTGGTTTGCTTACAAGTATTATCGATAAGTATCAACTAACTGCAGAGAATATTTTCAATTGTGATGAGACAGGTATCACTGTGAATCCAAAGGGACATCCGAGGATATTAGCACTTAAAGGAAAACGCCAAGTGGGAGTTCTCACTTCTGCAGAGAGGGGGGAAACCGTGACTGCTGAAATTTGTTGCTCAGCTTCGGGAAGTTATGTTCCTCCTTGCCTTATTTTTCCCAGAAAAAGAAAACGCCCTGAATTTGAAATTGGGTTGCCACATGGTTCTATGGTTGAAACAAGTGATTCTGGTTGGGTGACTGGAGATATTTTTTTAGATGGTCTAAAAAATTTGTTCAATTTTCCAGGGCTTCAAAAGATGACGCCGTACTTTTAATTTGTGATGGCCATGCCAATCATACAAAAAATCTTGACCTTATTAATTATGCCCGAGAAAATGGAGTGATTCTGCTTTGTTTACCACCGCATTGTTCGCACAAGTTGCAACCTCTGGACGTCGGCTTTATGAAACCTCTCAGCAACTACTACGAAAATGAAGTAAGAGTATGGCTACGAAGTAATCCCGGAAAAGTCGTAACACTTTGGCAACTTTCGACTTTTTTTGGCGCTGCCTATGTTAACGCAGCAACAATGAAAAATGCTATGAGTGCTTTCAAAACAACTGGAATTTGGCCACTGAATGAAAATGTTTTTGAAGAAAGTGACTCTTTACCAGCTTCTACGACAGATATCCCTATAGACGATGAAGGCAATGAACAGCAATCCTCAGGAGAAAATGCCCATCAGAGTCCAGAAAAATCTGCGATATATAAAAATAGAGTAGAGACAACTCCGCCTTCACGTGTGCCAATGAAAAACATCAACAATGATTCTTCGCCATTACCACAATGTTCGTGGATGCCTGATGCCCCTCCAACTCGTGAAAAAACACCGAATAAGGTAGTTCTACAAGAGCCAAATATATTTCCTCTTGCATCGCCGCAAGATTTGCAGGCAATTCCTAAAGTAACTTCTGTTGCAAAACGCCCTCAGCGAAAACGAGGAAAAACAACAATTTTAACATCCACTCCTCACAAAATGGAATTGGAAATATCTATTCAAGAAGAAAATGAGAAAGCTAATGGTGTCAAAAGAAAAATAGGCAGTGTAGGGAAAAAGAAAAAAGCAGTTCCTAAATTAACAAAAAAAGCAGTATTGAAAGACAAAAATAATGAAGATTCCTCAAGAGACGAAGACGATGCGATATGTCTTTATTGCAAAGAATTTTATAGTACTTCCACCGAAGGATGGATTTCATGTTGTCTTTGTCACGAATGGGCTCATAATTCCTGCGCCGGTATTGACAGCGATGACGATGAGACTACGTTCCGATGTGAATTTTGTTCCTAGCTAACTTTGTATATCATATATTATATAACTAAGAGTTTTTATATTAATGAATTATTCTCGTTCACCTACACGTACCTCATATACTAAACCCATTTTACCCCAGATACAATTCCCATTTTGCCCCGTATACGGGACAAAACGGGTAGAAGCCTGATTTTTGAAAAATATATAAAAAAAATTCAAGTTGGTTATTTAGTTGTTTAAAGTCTAAAGGTAATATATTTGGCACAGTTAAGTTAATTCGTTTTATAAAAAAATCAGGCCCTTAAAGTTAGGTACCCCGTTTTGCCCTAGATTCCCCTACATGTACCCATTAGAAAAAACCTGCTGGCTAGGAAAAAACCTACTAGACTAACTAAAATATATGAATGATTCTGAATTTTTGCCCTCACCTTCACAACGAAGCCAGATTCAAAGTATGTATGGATTCTAAACTTGTATAGGGCTTCATCTGCATTTGGGAAAGCTGAGTAAAAAGCAAATACGAAATAATATCCATATTCGTAACAGGAGGAGCACCAACAATTGAACAATTCAGTTCAGAAATATTCAGTGTAAAAAAGATCTAAATCACTGATCAATCCTCAACTTCATTTCATACCTGTAACATTGATAAAAATGTAAACAGAAGATGGGGATGTATTTTCAAGCATACCGTTCACCAAAGCCTCTGCTTTTCAACAATAGTGTCTTCAGGTAATCACTCTCCATCTGAATATTATTAATTAACAACACAAAAGCTCCGAAAATAACCAGAAATACACTTTTACAAGCCAAAGGTACACACTGTCAATGATGTTCTTATGGCGATTATCAGTTTGTGTGCCAACAACCGCCATATTGGGTCACGTGGTATGGATTGCCTACTAATGATTTCATGAAATAAGCAAGCTGAATGAAGAACATGACGGTCCATCATAGTCATCCAATTAACTTCTTTCAATTTATAACTTATTGGTTCGAATTTTCTTATATAAAAAATGTATGGTAGACAAGATTTTGGTACTCTTTCAATAGGATTTATGTCAACATTGTCGAGGCAGGGACCGTAAAATGTAAAACAAGAGAACCTGTTAATTTATTTCTTCAAAGATTGCGGAATAAAGTAACGAAGCAGATATAACAATTTCAAATTCGTGTAAGCGTTCTTTCTGTGTCGAGCTCAAGTCCTAGATTTCTAGCGGCACTAATACAGGATGGGTGATTCCCATCTATTATGATCTCAATTTTATACTCAACTTTTTTTATTGTATAGAATAGAATATCGTTTTATTTCCTGGAGACAAAAGTATGGAAAAATCAAACAAAGGATTTAATAAAAAATGCTTGAATACCAGCGACAAACGAATGCAAATACCTCAAATAAATAACTGATAATTAAAAGCAATTAAATAATTGAGAAGAAAAAAAAGTTTTCCTTCAGAAGTGATGCTCAAAAAACTCTTATAAGGAGTAAAAGCTATTTTGCACTAGAAACTCTTTTAGTTTCCATTCGAAAATTAATATCGAATGACTATGTTTTCTGGAATTGAATTGAATAGTATTGGTGCCCTGAAGTTTGGGGGGCATTCTAGTTTTTCGAAGTTTTGTTAAAGGTACAATAAAATTACTTTTGTGTTTAGTATTATAATCATATTTAGAATCAATCTGGGGGAATGTATCTGTTTTTTGTACATATATTGTTATGATGTGTTGTATTTGTTTAAATAATTATTAATATTATTATTTTCATTTATCTGCTTAACAAATACCCATCACAACAATAAACTCCGGCTATGATGCTCTTAGCCTTTTTCAATACACTATTTACCTCTCTTTTATTACCTTTCTCCAGCTCAGTCGGTACGCCTATGTAGAGATGATCGTCTCTATCTCAGGAGGATGGCAGTTGCGCCATCTAGTTGTTTTGCTTGAAGTCGATGTACTGTTTTTATGGAAATATAGCTTGTAATATGGTCAAATGATAAATAATGAGTCCAGAATATAGTTAAATGATTGTTCTTTTATTCAAATCAATTTTTGAAATATCTATCCCTGCGATATCTACCTCATTAGTAAATATTATTCAACCAATCAAATTGAATAACATCAAATAAACTTGCTCATGTTCAATCAAGCAACAATGCAAAATAAATATTTAGAGGTTATATTGATATTGATATCATAATAATGAGTAAGGAAGAAAGTTCACCACTGAATAGGTGTAATTGAAAATAAACCAAGAAATGTCTTACCCGAATATTATCACTTGATTTAGTTTTTGTTGATAATGTACCTGTTGTAAGTTCAGCTTGTGCACGCGAGACCTGGATTATTCTGTGGCTATTGGAAGTGAAGTTTGCTAACGTTCAGCTCCCTTGCTGCTCGTTACGTCATGTACAGGAAATCTAACCTGAATTGGAGGTAAGTGGTTGCTTGGTCGAATATGTGCCTGGTTGTTTCTTGATTTGATTTTGAGTGTCCAATTGTCAGTTTATTTCCGTTGATTTCTTTCCACAAATTATCCATCACGGCTTCTCTCCAAAAAAATTTTTTCGACTCCTATTTTCCTTTTTCTTTGGCAACCATCACTTTTTGTTCTCCATTACAAATTTTCACTCTTTACACTCTTTTTAAAAACACATTTTTCTAATTCTAACCTATGATACATATTTTATTTACAATTTATATATCTACACATGATATTATTTATATAGAACACATCTACCAATTTTCTGATCACAAATTTGATATTTTTATGATTTCCAATGAAAATAGTTTGACATTTCATTGTCGTGTATCCTTGTGAATAAGATGTCTTACTTGTGAATCAAAATTAGCATACAGGATGTTCTTGCTTGTAGATTATTTTTGTCTATTTAAGTTCTAAAATTTTATTTATGGATTTTAATTTCTATGCTTTTATAGGTTGTGCAAATTAAATGGATTGTTGGAAACATAATGATGATAATATAAAAGCTCCACTGCTAAACTCTTGGATCATCTGAGTTGACTATAAGATGGCCAAAGGTTTCAGAGATGCAAAGTACACAGAAAAAATGTAAAGACAATCATAACAGGTATTCATGTAATGTATAAATATCATTATATCAAATTTTTATTATCATTATATTCAACATATTTTTCATATAACAATATATATATATATATATAGTGCGCGTCAAAATTATGGAACAAATTCGATATTTCGCAAGCCATGTACTTTTGACAAAAATCCTGAAATAAGTCGATTTTTATTTTAAAATGCCGATTTTTTTATGTATATTCTAAAGAGGTTATGTCACTGGTTTTGACATGGTGACGTAATCGGTAATTTTTTTAAATTGGAATAGATGTCTTGTGATACCTCATCTGAAAGGCCTTTCAATACGGCATTCAATGATAATAATTAATTGGATATTTTTTCACAGGGTGAACAGATATTTATATTTTATTTCAATAAGAGAATAACTTTATATCCAACAAAATAGAACAGTTGAATAAGATGTTCGGAATTCCATCTACCAGTCTCTTGACAATAAGCAAATCACACATTCCTCTTGCACATTGCGAATAACTTCCGGAGTAATTCTGTTAATTTCGATCCTAATTCGATTTTTCAACTCTTGTAGATTTTGCGGCCTATCTACATAGACCTTCGATTTCAAATAACCCCACAAGAAAAAATCCAGGGGCATAAGATCTGGAGATCTTGGGGGCCCCTCTATCGGTCCGCGTCTACCAATCCACCTCCTAGGAAAACAGTTATTCAAAAACTCGCGAACATCACGTGCATAGTGTGGGGGTGCACCATCTTGTTGCAACCAAATACTTTCATTTGGTGAGTTAGGATTGTTGGCGTTTGGAAAAATATCGGCAAGCAAGTTCATTTCTTAAAAATTCCAAGTAACGCTCCCCTGTGAGATTTCTTTCGAAAAAATACGGGCCAATAATCTTGTCGTTTATTATCCCTGCCCAAACATTGACTTTCTGAGGGTATTGAGTATGCCCGTCCATCATCCAGTGAGGATTATCCCTACTCCAATATCTGCAATTCTGACGATTTACTGAACCATTTAGGCAAAACGTAGCCTCATCGGAAAACAGAATTTGTTTTATGAAACGTGGATTGCGGTTACACAAATCCTGCATTATTTCACAGAACTCCACACGGCGATCGGGATCATCATCATTGAGTTGTTGATGTAGCTGAACTTTGTATGGATGGTACTTTTCTGGTTTTAGAATACGCAATACAGAACTTTGGGATATGTCGAGGTCTGCTGCAATTTGTCGTGAAGTATTGTGAGGATTATTCTCTGCACCCAATAGAACATCAAGTTTCACGTTTTCTTCTGTTTTAGGACGTCCAGCATTCGGAATATGTTTGACATGACCAGTTTCTCAAAATTTCTTCTCAATTTTACTGATTGTTGAACGACTGATAGGTCTATTTGGATACTTCGCATTGAACAAGTCGCATACCCCTTGCTGAGTTCTGGTTCTATCTCCGCATCCAATAAAAATTAAAATTTCTATGCGTTGGGTTTCACTTAAAGTAGCCATAGTTTACTTTTAGAACCTTTTCACTTAGAATCTGTGAAGAATATTTGTTGATATTTCAACTGACGTTTATTTGATACTAATTTGCCTATTATGGCATTAATTTGTGATTGTCCAAGGGATTAGAGCCTTGGCTCAGAAAAGTAAAATTTTGCATTTTTTAACACGCTTTTATTATCTTTACTTGTAACTAAATAACTCACAATGTAATAAAATCTTGGAAGTAAATATTCACCCACTTCCAATCTTTCGAATAATCTGAAATTTGTCACACATATCAAGGACCGATGACAATACAAGAATTTCATAATCCTAATGTAATAATAATAAAAATATATTTTTCCAAACGCCAACCATCCTAACTCACCAAATGAAAGTATTTGGTTGCAACAAGATGGTGCACCCCCGCACTATGCACGTGATGTTCGCGAGTTTTTGAATAACTGTTTTTCTAGGAGGTGGATTGGTAGACGCGGACCGATAGAGTGGCCCCTAAGATCTCCAGATCTTACGCCCCTGGATTTTTTCTTGTGGGATTATTTGGAATCGAAGGTCTATGTAGATAGGCCGCAAAATCTACAAGAGTTGAAAAATCGAATTAGGATCGAAATTACTCCGGAAGTTATTCGCAATGTGCAAGAGGAATGTGTGATTTGCTTATTGTCAAGAGACTGGTAGATGGAATTCCGAACATCTTATTCAACTGTTCTATTTTGTTGGATATAAAGTTATTCTCTTATTGAAATAAAATATATTAATTTTTGTTCACCCTGTAAAAAAATATCTAATTAATTAATATCATTGAATGCAGTATCGAAAGGCTTTTCAGATGAGGTATCACAAGACATCTATTCCAATTTTAAAAAATTACCGATTACGTCACCATGTCAAAACCAGTGACATAACCTCTTTGGAATATACATAAAAAAATCGGCATTTCAAAATAAAAATCGACCTATTTTGGGATTTTTGTCAAAAGCACATGGCTTGCGAAATATCGAATTTGTTCCATAATTTTGACGCGCACTGTATATATAATTCTACAGTATAAAGAGAGGGTAAGGTTAATATTTTAAGGTCTTTGAATGCGTTTCTGCAGGAGGTTCGAGAGCTCAAACCTACTCTGTTAAATATATTTGTAAAATTACAATTGATGTACAATACAACATATGAGTAATAGTACAAATCGGTGTATTGCCAATTCAAAATATAATACAATTCGAGTAATATACCAAAACATGTGAGGAAACCTACTGATATGAGGCGTAATTTTACAATCTTCATGTAGTAACCCTACAAGTATTGTAATTTTACCGAACTGTTGGTCAGTTTCCAATCAAAAGTTTTTAAAATTTACAAACATTATTTGTGATTGGATTCTCTACCCAGATTTACGCATCAAACGTTGGGAGCCTATGCGTGTTGGAACTGTGTCTTATGTTTTCCCGGATTATCCGGACAATCGACTAGACAACGATGCGATTTCGTTACAAAAAATTACTGTTTAGTTTTGAAAGCGTCAACGAAATCCAGGTCAGACATGGCTACTCTTCCTCCCACCAGAGGAGCTTCAAAGCAATACTCGATCAGAGTATATCTACAGGTGAACACGTTTACATATAGTTGATAATTCCGGTTTCTTTGAATTACAAATGTGTGCTGAATACTAACGTTGGTCTGATTACTTTCTTACAGATACAACAGTATCTCGGCAAACCCCTACCACCCACCCAATGGGGTTAGGCGCGGGGAGAAGATGGGATCCCTAACCCAGTTATGGTTTTCCCAATATCAATTGCAGAAGCATAAAAAAGTCTTGCGGCGAAATCCTGTGAGCAGCAGTGGCGGAGATAACTAATTTTATTTAGATATTTTAAGACTTTAAAAATACTTCATAAATAATGAAAAATGAAAAAAAATTAAAGACAAGCTTTTATTAATACAAAACTAGAATATCCTAAAACGTATTTCGATCGGCACACACCAAGACCACCGACGCTACTGGTTTTTGATCTTTCAGAGCTATTAAAACACAAATATAACGCGTGATATATGACCTCCCATCGTATAGCCACACCTGCAAGCATTGATGTCCGTTTTGATTGGCCCAGACGAATCGGTTGTAGAACAGTCAGCAGTCACTCAAGTCCACGTTGACTGTCGGCTCTTTTGATCTACCGTTTGCCGACGGAGAATGTTTACGAGTTGTACAGATTATTTTTCGTTCCGTTTCTTCGCATATACGCTCGTGTTAGCGAAGTGAGTTTTTATTTGCTCCCTATGGAAACAGCTTCTGCAATCGATATTGGATGGACTACCACGAACGACCCTGTGGCACCCGATCTTTTGACGATGTTTGTTGTGGCTTTTGATGGCTCTTTGAATAATTTCCCGCATTAAAACCACACTTTGACAAACATCACTTCATTTCTCTATTTCAGAGTAATCAAAAACAATGTTGCTTGCAGTCAAAACAGTGCTGCCTGCTCAAGCAATGGTGGTAGGTATCTGCTGAAATATTAAAGTCGCTATAATTCTCCCCCGCTATTGAAAGTAAATGAAAACACGACACCAAACAGATATTGAAGTTTCGTGAAAATGTATGGTCGTAATTTAGACCTAACTTTGTATGTTTAAATGTAATTATTGAGATGTTCTGAACGTCTCAATGGCTGACGTTGCACTGAAGGTAGTTCTGCTGGAATAATTGGAGTTTGATGAAGTTCAGGTGGCTCAGGCTCAGAACGCGTTGGAACTTCCGGTGAAGGCAACAAAAAATTCTGTAGCTCTGGCTGTGGAGGCAACAAAATATTTTGTAACTCCGGAAGGTTCACTTGTTGACTTCTGTCGTCTTGTTCATGGGTATCTTCTTCAGTTGGCTTGGTGTCAGGTGCAAATGATACCGATTTCTGAACAACTTTGGTGCTCCTGAGTCGATCTATTTGAAGTTTATGAATATAGCCATTTTTAAGCTTTATCGGATGATCTCCAACTTTGAGTGAACGTAAACCTACAATTGGTCGAGAAGTATGTTGCTGCTCATGGAATGGCTTGATTGCATCCAACCTGATGCGAATACTTCTTTCCAGGTACAATTCTGCAGGGGTTTTTCCTTCCGCAAGAGGTGTTGCTCTGTAGATTTGCATGATCTCTTGCAGTTTTTGCTGAAGTGTCTGTAGTTCATTCTCAATCGACTTTTGAGTATACGTACATTTTGTTCCACAAGTCCATTGTTTTGCAGGGAACTTTTGAAAAATTCCATTTGAAGAACACAACTTCTTAAAAATTTCACCTGAGAAGATCGATACCAAGACTCTAGGGATTCCATGTGTCGAGAAGATATTTTCGATGGTTTTTATCCTTGTAGGTGCTATATTTGAAACACGAACCTCAACCCATTTCGATTTTGCATCTACTAAGATTAGCAAATGTTTTCCTTCGTACGGACCTGCATAATCCATGTGGACACGATCCCAATTATCTTCAGGTTCCTCCCACGGATGAAATGGTGCTTTAGGCGGACTTGATTTGATGACAGCACAAGTTTCACATGATTTTGGAAGATCCTCAATTGCACCATCGTTACCTGGCCACGTGCAATATCTTCGTGTTAATTGTTTCATTTTTGTGCTACCCATATGTGTGCTATGTAGTTCCTTCAATACAAGTTGTTGAAGAGAGCGAGGAATAACTACTCTCTGTCCTTTGAATGATACACCACCGTATTATCTCGATATTCACAATTGCTATTGAGGAATACGTCATTCTTGAGTTTTGAGAGTTCGGGGTCCTTGTCTGTTTCTTGAACAATTATCTCCGCAGTAATGGTCGTGGAAGGAATTTGAAAAACTGAGCATGAGCAGATATCGGGAACTTCTTGATTTATGAAGATATCTATGTTTGAATGTTCGAATCAACTGGTGCTCTCGATAAACAATCAACATTAGTGTTATCAGAACCTTTCTTAAATTTGGTTTCATAATCGAATCCTGATAGAAATGAGGCATATCGAAGGAGACGTGCCTAAGTCATGGTTGGAAGTTTATTAGAGTGGTGGAAGATTCTTATAAGGGGGGTGGTTGTCAGTGATGAGTTGAAAGTGATGCCCATATAAGTACATATATAAATTATTTACTGAGAAGACGATCGCAAGGCTTCTCTGTCAAGCTGGCTATAGTTTCTCTCAGAGGGTGTAAGCGAACGAGATGCGAACGCTATTGGACGTTCTTGTTCATCTACAATATGTGAAAGAACCCCGGTGATACCTGTAGGGCAAGCGTCACATGTGAGAACAATCAATTGCTCTGGATCGAAAGGCACGGGAACCCTGTCGCTGGTAATTTCTTCCTTCAGCCTTACGAAAGCAGCTTCACATGACTGACTCCAATAGAATTTGTAATTTTTCTGCAGTATTTTCCTCATTGGGTACGTTTTTGTTGAACAATCTTGTATGAATCTTGAATAGTACGTAAGCATACCAAGAAATATTCTGGCTTCATCTGCATTTGTAGGTTTGGGCATATCTACTATTGCCTTGCCTTTGATTGGAAATTTCAAAATTTGATTATGTCGAATTGTTTATCCAAGATAATGAAAAATTTTCTTTTTTTTAATTCAGATGGAGGTCAATCTTTTGAAGTCGTGAAAGGCATCTGTTTAGCCAAATCTCGCATTCTTCCTTTTATTTTCCAAGTATATCATCGAAGTAGGATGAGGTTCCTTCTTATCCATAGAGAATATGATCTAGAATTCGGTTAAATTCACTCGGTGCAGTTTTGATTCCGAAGGATAGACGATTCATTGTGTATGTTTCACGATGTGTCGATATTGTCTGGATTTTTGCGCTATCTGCAACCATTTCCACGTGGAACAGGTCCAAAGAACAGAAATATGAAGCATTTCGAAGACTGCTGAGAATTTCATCTATTCGACAAATTGGTTAATGTGCGGATTGTAACTGTGGATTGACTCCAATTTTATAATCAACGCATAGTCTAACTTTATTTTCGGTCTTAGGGACACAGTGGAGAACCCCAATCACTATGATTGGCTTTCTCGATTATACCATATCTTTCTAGCGAGTCTAGTTCTTCATCTACAGCTGCTCTCAAAGTGTAGGGTACATCACGTTCACGGATGAAAATCGGTTTGGTTCCTTCTCTCAAGTGAAGAGAACACGTTATTCCAGGGATACAACCAATCGTCTGTTCAAATATTGAAGCGTACTTGTCAAAAATGTCTTCTATCGAATGAATCTGTAAAGTTTTTGACACTGTGATTTGAGAAAATTACTCAATTCAATACCCAAGTGTCGTATCAGTACACGACCTAATAATGGAGAATAGTCGTCAGGAACAACATATAGCGCCTCAGTGGATATCTTATCTTTATTATAAACATTGACTTCTAGCATTCCATCGGGTACAAAGAGATTTTTCATATAAGAACGGAATAACAATTTAGATTTCTGAAGAGGCATTTTTTAATAGCATGAACGGGGAAGAAAGGTAAAACCTGCTCCGGAATCAACCTCAATGGTTTGTGGAAGACCTTGAATAGTGACAGTGACGAAGTATTTCGAATCACCTTTTCTATTTAATCTAACCTTCACTCTCTTGAATGACCTATAGCTAGGCATCTTTTTGTTATGATTTTGTTATTATTTGTTACCATTGATTATCATTTACTCCTGATTTACTATTCACTTCAAATTGTTATAATTATTATTATATACTTCTGTTATTGGGCTTAGGCCTGTTGGATGTATTATGTCTAAAATAAAATAAATAAAATAAAAAATAAATGAAATAACAAGATACAGGGAACTTTGGAAACAATCCTAGGTCCAAATTGTATTCTCCACAATGTTACAACATTCCTTAACATCATATACATTACAAACAAACTGTAAAAATGTATATAATAATGTTTGCTAATAACCGAAATGGTTGATGCGATTTTTTTCTCAATTAAAAAAAAATCTTCGTCGCAAGTTTGTTGTGGCTTTTGATGGCTTTTTGAATAATTGTCTGCATTAAAACAACACTTTGACAAATGTCACTTCATTTCTCTATTTCAGAGTAATCAAAAACAGTGCTGCCTGCTCAAGCAATAGTGGTAGGTATCTACTGAAATATTAAAGTCACTATAGGTGTGCTGCGGTAGCCGCAAAGCAGGTATTGCCTGCTCATGTGCCTGCGGCGTGTGCCTCAACTCATGTACGTACGGAACCCCTATCGAAGACAGCATCGATGATGATGAAAATTTAAATTTTGTCGAAAATTAATGTTCAAGATACATCCTTAAACACTAATGATTTCTTCATTAACAATGAACATTCCAATTTCACCAATAAACTTTCATTTTTAACAATGAACTATCATTTTCAACAATAAATATTTAATTTTTAACAATAAACTATCATTTTTAACAATAAACATTTCATTTTTAACAATAAAAACTGATTTTTTCAGATTTTCAATTTCACCCCTCCATATCTCTTTAAGTATTGATCCTAGCCAAAAAATGAATGGAACTTTTTTTGTACGGAATTTTATGGAGATCAATTTAGTATACGAACATTTCTTCGCCACAGGCAGTAGTTTCATAGTGACGAAAAACAAAAAAAAGTGACCTTTCGAGACCCCCGCCCCCTTAGCTCCACCCACACCCATCAATACTTTCAGTTTGTTGCTCAGGACACCTTTCCCAACAACTGTGCCGAAATTGGCTTCTACATGAACTATTTTCCCTATTTGGCCTTTTTTGGTCTTTGGTCAGTTTCTGTTATTATTCGATTATTTAGAAATTAATATGAGACACCCTTTATCTCATAAAAATGTTAGGTACCTATAATAATAGTAAGTTGATTCTTTTGGGGCACCCTGTACCGTGAAATTATCCGATAATCGTGCACTAGTGGCATGATTATCACGTGATCATATTCTGATTGGTTCAAATTTACAATTAAAACATGTTGTTAATAAATATATGGTTGAAATATTATTTCATGTATCACGACGCCTCTGAATGTTTTTTATGTTAAGTCGGTGTGACATATATTTGTGAAACGTAGTCAATAAAAAACATTCAGATATATAAACATTCATCGGCGCCGTGATACATGAAATAATATTTCAATTGTATTGATAATGTGTGTGGGCAGGTAAAATTTGAGAACAATACAATAAGCATTTCAACGTTGATTTCATTCGGTCCAATGGCTTTCGATTTGTTATACAAAAGGTTTCTATAGATCACGTTCTCATGAACAGGTGAAAAAGTTAATAAAAATTCTAAACTCTCCTTGTTATATATTTCTGTAAAATTGAAGTAAAGCTAAAGCAGTAAAGAGGAATTTTGAAAAAAAAAATGATTTGAGCCGTTACTACACATATAAAACTATATTTGCGCACCGAGGCCTAAAAGGTTCTTTCAACAATTTGAAAAACTTTCCTGGAAAACAGGTTTTAGCGCTACAACGGTCAACGTGTCAACAATGACAAAAAGACGAAAAAACCATATTTATCTTGAAAAGGAAAACATTCTCAATTCAAAATTGAATAGAAAGATTTTTCTGTGAATTGAAGAATCCACGATAAAAACGAAGTTATTTTTTGTGAAAAACAACTACTTCCCCGGCTAAAGCCACGCTGGACATTGAACTACATCTGATAGATATTCTGAAAGGACCCTATAGTTATTTGATTTTCTATTCCAGTCTTAATTAAGAACTCATATAGATGGATGAGGCAAAGAAGAATGTTTTCCAAAAGAGACTACTCACCAGAAATCATTCGTAACATTGACGCAAGAGAGGCATCTCATTCACTAGGTATTCAATACATTTTTGTCGAAGAAAATCTATTTGACGCATCCACGATCATCAGGAAGACCGGAAGAAATGGGAAACACATTTTCAAGAAGCAATATCACTTTGCAAAGATGGAAAAAAGTTAGAAACATTTTTCTTGAAGGGACACTTTTAAATTAGTGTTCTTTGACATTAAAACCTGTTATGAGGTATGATAGATTAATTTGTTTGAAAATATAAACAGGATGTTCATAAAATCAGATGTGGAATCATCTGCGAATGAAAGATAAACTTTAGTCACTATTTTCCATCGATCAAGATAACCTCTTGCGGGATATTCATGTTGGAATGGGAAACATTCTCAATTTAATATTGAATGGAAAGATTTTTCTGTGAATTGAAAAATCAACGATAAATTTTTTTTGTGAATTTCTAACAGAAAACAACTACTTCCCCGGCTAAAGCCACGCTGGACATTGAACTACATCTGATAGATATTCTGCAAGGACCCTATAGTTATTCGATTTTCTATTCCAGTCTTAATTAAAAACTCATATAGATGAATGAGGCAAAGAAGAATGTTTTCCAAAAGAGACTACTCACCAGAAATCATTCGTAACATTGACGCAAGAGAGGCATCTCATTCACTAGGTATTCAATACATTTTTGTCGAAGAAAATCTATTTGACGCATCCACGATCATCAGGAAGACCGGAAGAAATGGGAAACACATTTTCAAGAAGCAATATCACTTTGCAAAGATGGAAAAAAGTTAGAAACATTTTTCTTGGAGGGACACTTTGAAATTAGTGTTCTTTGACATTAAAACCTGTTATGAGGTATGATAGATTAATTTGTTTAAAAAATAAAGGATGTTCATAAAATCAGATGTGGAATCATCTGCGAATGAAAGATAAACTTTAGTCACTATTTTCCATCGATCAAGATAACCTCTTGCGGGATATTCATGTTGGAATGGGAAACATTCTCAATTTAATATTGAATGGAAAGATTTTTCTGTGAATTGAAAAATCAACGATAAATTTTGTTTGTGAATTTCTAACAGAAAACAACTACTTCCCCGGCTAAAGCCACGCTGGACATTGAACTACATCTGATAGATATTCTGCAAGGACCCTATAGTTATTTGATTTCTATTCCAGTCTTAATTAAAAACTCATATAGATGAATGAGGCAAAGAAGAATGTTTTTCAAAAGAGACTACTCACCAGAAATCATTCGCAACATTGACGCAAGAGAGGCATCTCATTCACTAGGTATTCAATACATTTTTGTCGAAGAAAATCTATTTGACGCATCAAAGTTAGAAACATTTTTCTTGGAGGGACACTTTGAAATTAGTGTTCTTTGACATTAAAACCTGTTATGAGGTATGATAGATTAATTTGTTTCAAAAAAATTAAAGGAGTGTTCATAAAATCAGATGTGGAATCATCTGCGAATGAAAGATAAACTTTAGTCACTATTTTCCATCGATCAAGATAACCTCTTGCGGGATATTCATGTTGGAATGGGAAACATTCTCAATTTAATATTGAATGGAAAGATTTTTCTGTGAATTGAAAAATCAACGATAATTTTTTTTTGTGAATTTCTAACAAAAAACAACCACTTCCCCGGCTAAAGCCACGTTGGACATTGAACTACATCTGATAGATATTCTGCAAGGACCCTATAGTTATTCGATTTTCTATTCCAGTCTTAATTAAAAACTCATATAGATGAATGAGGCAAAGAAGAATGTTTTTCAAAAGAGACTACTCACCAGAAATCATTCGCAACATTGACGCAAGAGAGGCATCTCATTCACTAGGTATTCAATACATTTTTGTCGAAGAAAATCTATTTGACGCATCCACGATCATCAGGAAGACCGGAAGAAATGGGAAACACATTTTCAAGAAGCAATATCACTTTGCAAAGATGGAAAAAGTTAAACATTTTTCTTGGAGGGACACTTTGAAATTAGTGTTCTTTGACATTAAAACCTGTTTTTTTTTTTTTTTTCCCAGATGTGGAATCATCTGCGAATGAAAGATAAACTTTAGTCACTATTTTCCATCGATCAAGATAACCTCTTGCGGATATTCATGTTGGAATGGGAAACATTCTCAATTTAATATTGAATGGAAAGATTTTTCTGTGAATTGAAAAATCAACGATAAATTTTGTTTGTGAATTTCTAACAGAAAACAACTACTTCCCCGGCTAAAGCCACGCTGGACATTGAACTACATCTGATAGATATTCTGAAGGACCCTATAGTTATTCGATTTCTATTCCAGTCTTAATTAAAACTCATATAGATGAATGGGCAAAGAAGAATGTTTTCCAAAGAGACTACTCACCAGAAATCATTCGTAACATTGACGCAAGAGAGGCATCTCATTCACTAGGTATTCAATACATTTTTGTCGAAGAAAATCTATTTGACGCATCCACGATCATCAGGAAGACCGGAAGAAATGGGAAACACATTTTCAAGAAGCAATATCACTTTGCAAAGATGGAAAAAAGTTAGAAACATTTTTCTTGGAGGGACACTTCGAAATTAGTGTTCTTTGACATTAAAACCTGTTATGAGGTATGATAGATTAATTTGTTTGAAAATATAAACAGGATGTTCATAAAATCAGATGTGGAATCATCTGCGAATGAAAGATAAACTTTAGTCACTATTTTCCATCGATCAAGATAACCTCTTGCGGGATATTCATGTTGGAATGGGAAACATTCTCAATTTAATATTGAATGGAAAGATTTTTCTGTGAATTGAAAAATCAACGATAAATTTTTTTTTGTGAATTTCTAACAGAAAACAACTACTTCCCCGGCTAAAGCCACGCTGGACATTGAACTACATCTGATAGATATTCTGCAAGGACCCTTTTTTTTTTAGTTCCAGTCTTAATTAAAAACTCATATAGATGAATAGGCAAAGAAGAATGTTTTCCAAAAGAGACTACTCACCAGAAATCATTCGTAACATGACGCAAGAGAGGCATCTCATTCACTAGGTATTCAATACATTTTTGTCGAAGAAAATCTATTTGACGCATCCACGATCATCAGGAAGACCGGAAGAAATGGGAAACACATTTTCAAGAAGCAATATCACTTTGCAAAGATGGAAAAAAGTTAGAAACATTTTTCTTGGAGGGACACTTTGAAATTAGTGTTCTTTGACATTAAAACCTGTTATGAGGTATGATAGATTAATTTATTTGAAAATATAAACAGGATGTTCATAAAATCAGATGTGGAATCATCTGCGAATGAAAGATAAACTTTAGTCACTATTTTCCATCGATCAAGATAACCTCTTGCGGGATATTCATGTTGAAATGGGAAACATTCTCAATTTAATATTGAATGGAAAGATTTTTCTGTGAATTGAAAAATCCACGATAAAAATGAAGTTATTTTTTGTGATTGTCTAACAGAAAACAACTACTTCCCCGGTTAAAGCCACGCTGGACATCTGATAGATTTTCTGAAAGGACCCTAACTTAAGAGAAAAAATCTGAAATTGAAAGTTCGCATTTTCATTCAGATAGTTATTTGATTTTCTATTCCAGTCTTAATTGAGAACTCATATAGATGAATGAGGCAAAGAAGAATGTTTTCCAAAAGAGAGTACTCACCGGAAATAATTTGTAACATTGAGGCAAGAGAGGCATCTCATTCACAGGTCTTCAATACATTTTTGTCGACGAAAATCTATTTCACGCTTCCACGATCATCAGAAAGACCTGTTTTAAAATATTTTTGGCAAAAAATACTGATGGAAGACATTTCAACAAACATCTATGAAAACTGGTGGAGGTGAGACATTTTTCTGGTTGAAAATATCGCATATATAGTAATTATGCGTTAATTTTGCGGCGGAGTGTATTTATTTCACTTAAAAAAATTATTACATTAAATTATCAAAATCCTATTCTAGTCCAAAATTACCTTATAACTTAAGTATTGTAGTTCTAATTCACCTCTCATTTCTTATAATTTGTACCTATATCAATATTCACCTACGAACTAGTCGAAAGACTTCAGCGGATTTTTTCTCTTTTTATTTTCATTTGATGCACGATTTTTTTTTGTTTGAGTTGAATATTGTATGTTTTTTTATTGGAAAATTATTATCAATAATTAAAATAAAAGTTCATGACACGCATCGCCTTGCGTTGCTTTGTCATGAAAACCAAGAATAATTTAATTAAAGCGGAAAAGATAAATATTGCTGTTGTAGAACCGCAGACAAAACAATAGACAGCGGGAAGCCCCTGCGGACAAATCCAAAATGGGAAGAAATTATTATGGTATATATTGGAAATGCAAAATTACCGCTTCATGAGTCATTGAACGTGAAACACTTTCGTTATCGGACCGTACAATCTGAGATGAGTGCGTTTACTGAGAACTTTCACCGTCTTCTGTAAACTTATGGTCTGGTGAAGATAGTACATTATGTGTTGCAGTATCTTGCAAAAAGGGGAAAACTATGAATTTCATGATTTAGCGGGTCCGGTAATTTCTTAGTTTTTTCTTCAAATCGGACGTTTGTAAATTCCCAGATTCCAAACTATTTTCAATCGAAATTATTGCTTAAAAAGTATCATTAAGGGGAGATCTACGGGGATTACATGATACATAATAATAACGTTTATTCATCTTCCGAAAATGTATAACAAATTTATACATATGCTGTGATGGAAGAAGAATCATTTAAATCAACACGTGAATATCACAATGGTGTACAAGTAAATACAAAAATATAAATCTAAAAACTATATAACACCTTCTAAAAGATGTTTTTTCGAAAACTATCATTCAAAGTTGACTTTAACATGATATTTATTAAGTTGTGACGTGTTTTTCTAGGGTCTGATTTAATAGCCCTCAACTTCTAGAAAGTCACGTTATTTGTGACGCCAGAATTTTAGACAGGAAATATTTTCCTTTCTCTATTTCAAATCTCGGGCGCCAGATTTTTTTAGTGGTTTTCTCCACGCACTAGGGTAGCTACAGATGGAGATACGGATCGTTCAGGGGTCTGGTATGTTGACACTTTTTGAATCTTTACAAAATACTGTAGGCCTTAAGTACAATTTTTGGATACTGAACGCCGATTGCTTTTATGTCTCCCAAAGTGACAGACAGACAGAAATGTCTTTGTTTGTTTTTTTTGCTAATTTCTTTTTTTTTGCAACTTGACCAAATACGTCTGATGCGTAACATAAATACTTTAGATGAAATAGAAAAGGTTTCCTTTTTTCCAATGTAAACACAGTGTGTAATATGTATTAAGTTAACTGGTATATTCAAGAGCTCAATAATACGATTTGTCAGGACAATTTTCATTTACAATTATTTTTGCTTAAGTTAAAAAAAAAATCGGTCTCGCCACCTTTAAATAGGGGTAATATATACATATATAATATATATAAAAAATTAAAAAAATTTTGGAACCAAATGAATGTAACTCGCGGCAATTAAGCGGATATATGAAATAATATTAATATATAAAAAAACTAGTTGTTCCTGAACAAGGTTAACTGACTGACCAGTGTTACCAATGGTTGGGTAATTACCCGAAATTTGGGTATTTTATATGATGTTAGGGATTCTGTTGGGTAATTAAAAATTTTGGGTAATTTCGGGTAATTCGCAAATTTTAAAAAACCTTAGATATTGTCTAATTAATCTCTGTCGTACATCGATGGACTAGATTTAATTAAGTAGAGAATTTCTTACCTTAAACTTTGACGATTGTATGGCTGTGAATCCCAACCACCGAACCCCAAAGTACCACCCTGAATACGAATTGAATAATACAAACATCCCAGCTGAAGAATACTGGAAACGTGTTTTTCAACTGAAAAATGGTGTTAATATGCCATTGTTTCCAAATTTGAAAATTGTAATTAATTCATTGAATATACTCCCCTTCTCCAACGCTTCAGTTGAAAGGGTGTTTAGCTCATTAAAAAATATTAAGGTGGAACACCGCAATAAATTAAAGACCGAAGCAATCAGTGCCATTTTGCGCATGAAAGAAGGAATTCAGGAAGAAGGGGGTTGTATAACATTTAGTCCTTCTGAAAAAATGATTAAATCTGTTATTTGGAAACAAAAATAATTGTTATTAAAACAGTTTTTTTTTATTTGTTACTATTAAATATTATAAGAGTTTATTATATTTTGTTTATACGAATTTTTATTTTATTTTTAATTTTGTACTTTTGTGATATGCCAATATATATTTTTTCATTTTCTTTAATTACTTGCAGTTTTAATTGTTTACTTACCATCTAATCTTAATTGATATACCTATTAGAGTACGATATAAAAAACTGATCTGAATATTCAATCGGTAAAAGTCAAGACCTCCTGCGAGTTAATTTTTGTTTCCTTTCAATTATAGCCAGGTAGATAAACGCAACACCATCCATTAATTTTCTTCTTCATGAAGATGTAAACAGAGTAAGAGAAAGGCCTAAACCTATGTTCATAGAAATCGATGAAAATTTGAGCGATAATGAAAAGGCAAAAGAGTCTTGGTCAAGATATCTTAGAATGGACAACTCGAAAATTGTCGATAACTTTGTCAACTGAAATCATCGTTGAAATGTACTTTCTGTGGCCATTGTTCTGTCACTTTGACCCATTCTGGGACCTTTCACTCCCTATTCCAGAGAGTACTGGCACACTCAGACTGTCGCAATGTTTAGACTTGTTTACTAGGGAAGAAATTTTGGATGATGACGAAAAACCCACTTGTTCTAAATGCAAGGAAAGGAGAAAATGCACGAAGTCATTATCTATACTTAAATTCCCCAAAATTTTAGTAATTCACTTGAAAATATTTTCGCAGATGGGGAGATTCAGAGAAAAACTAAATGTTTTCATTGACTTTCCTCTCGATGGATTAGATATTTCTTTTTTTTTTCCCTACGGAAAGGGATATCCTGTAACAGAGAACATCGTGGGAACCAAGGGAAAGAAGGAAGGAGTTGGTGTTCTTCTTAAATTTCTGGAGGTTGTATGCCTCGGGGAACACCTCCCTAGGCAATGAGTTCCAAAGCCTCGCTGTTCGTTGGATGAACAAGTCTTTGGAAAGTGATGTTCTGCAGGTCTCCAAAGTGACCACGAAGCGGTGTGATGACTGAACTTGACGGGTTAATCTCGAAGAGACTGCCAAAGCAGGAACGATTGTTGATATTTCAGAAGAGCATCGCCCATGAAAATATCTATAAAATAGAGACAAATCGCCAACTTTTCTACGGTGTTCCAGACAAGTGAGCGAGTTTGTAAGCGAGGCATCACCGACGAGTCGAATTGCCCTTTTTTGGACAGAATCCAATAGCCTCACGATATGTTTAGGTGCCGCGCTCCAAATGTGGGAACAGTATTCCAGGACAGGTCGGATCTGTGCCTTATAGATCATAAGCAGCTGAGTGGGGGTGAAATAGCTCTTGGCACGAAACAGAAAACCAAGTTTTTGGGATACACTTTTGGCAATTGACCTCACGTGATTTTCCCAGGAAAGGTTATTGCTGATAGAAATACCAAGCATCGATATGGATGACTTCAGTGGTATGGTTACTCCTGACAAAGTTATGTTAGGCAGAGTGAGATCGGCTTTTCTGGAGAAAAGACATGCTTGTGTTTTGTTTGCATTGAATTCTACCAAGTTATTAGATCCCCACTCGAGAATTGTTGCTAAGTCCATATTTATATTATTAACATTTCTTCCTCGTTCATTTCTGGTTTCACGGGCTGATATAGGGGCCCTGGAAGAGAAAGCGGTATGGAGGGTACTATCATCGGCAAAGCTGTGAACTGGACATGAAGTTGCTTTCAACAGGTCGTTGATGTGAAGTAGAAATAGTGTTGGTGCGAGAATAGATCCTTGCGGAACACCAGCATTTATGAGTAGAGTGTCAGATGAAACTCCATCGACCACTACATGGAGAGACCTGTTTGAGAGAAAACTAGCAAGCAGAGAACACAGCTGAGGGGGCAAGCCATAAGACGGAAGCTTGGCGAGGAGTCCCTGGTGCCAAACTCGATCGAACGCCTTGGAGATATCTAATGCCACAGCTAAAGTTTCTCCATACTTTTCAATAGATAGCTGCCATATATGTGAGACGTAAGCGAGCAGGTCACCAGTTGATCTCTGATGGCGGAAGCCATATTGCCTATCGTTGACAATTCCTGAGTCTTCCAGATATTTCATGAGCTCGATGTTGATGGCTTTTTCCATGACCTTTGAAATAATAGATAGCAGTGCGATAGGTCTGTAGTTGCTAGGTAGGGCTTTTTTGCCTTTTTTAGGGACTGGCTGTACTCTTGCAATTTTCCAATTGGACGGAAATACCCCCAAATTGTAAGAGTGGTTGAACAACTTGCAAAGAACAGGTGTTAGTTCGGGGGCACATTTCTTGAGAACAATCGGCGGCATTCCGTCAGATCCACAGGCTTTGTTGGTGTTGAGACCCAGCAAAATATTTCTGATAGTTCGTTGGCGAAAGGTGATCTCGGGCATGTGACTGTCAATAGGTGTAATGTTCGGGGGTTGTTTTCCCGATGAATCCAGAGTGGAATTTCCAGCAAATAGGTGCGCAAAGATATTGGCTTTTTCCTGGGCAGTCGTTGCTTGTGTTCCATCTTCTTTGGTTAGAGGTGGAAATGAGCTGGAAGTGAAGTTTCTTTCCACAGCTTTGGCGAAAGACGAAAATGAACGGGAGCCGTTAGGAATTAGATATGAATATTTATGCAGTAGATAACGCAGCTCCGTGTCGCTACAACTTGTATGCTGTATCCAACCATAGTGGAACAACTTTTAACGGACACTACACGGCTTACTGTAGGCACCCTTATGCAGGCACTTGGCACGAGTACAATGACTCGAGAGTATCACCGCTATCACCAAAATATATCGTGAGTGGAGAAGCATACGTCCTCTTCTATGATCAAGAGGACACCAAATCACAGTTTTAAATAGAACATTTTACTTATTTACATTATTTATTTTATATTCATCTTTACCTTAATAAATCTTGTTAATTTAAAAAAAAACTATAATTAGTCTTTTTTCTAAAGTAGGACATTTTCGGAAGTTGTTGGGTAAAATGTTGGGGATTTTTGGAAATTGTTGGGTAAAATTGGGGATTTTGATGACTCGTGTTGGGTAAATCGCATTTGTAATATTGGCAACACTGTGACTGACTCAAAAAGTGATTTTTCAATTTTGTAGGAAACTGGTTTCACCTTCCCGACTTCCCCTTGTCCGCCCCAAAACAAAATTGAATACTACGTTCCACTCGTATATTACCTAAGCTTCACGTTTGCAATAATCCCGGCTGTGATATTTTTTCTCTGTTCCTTAAAATAGGCCCTTTTTGCGACGACTTTTCTTGTTAACAAGATTTATATATTTAGCTTTGTTTAACTATTGTTTATGCTCGGCGATTTCCCTGAGCTTAAACAATGTTAACAACTGGGCGTAGATACAGACGACAAAGCATCACAGTGTTTTCGTAATATAAAATAACTTACATCCCCTTAATGGAGTCAATAACGCTTATTTACCAAATCACCTTCTCGAATCGCAAAATTTATTATTCCTCCTGAATATTACTATAACTTATAAAATTCGTGAACTTTTGCTCTGCACGTATTTTCCGGGACAAAAAACAAACTTTTAATTCATCGAATATATCGCGGCCGTTGTTCTGATTTGGTTAGTTCCTGAATCGGAACAGCGGGGGAACAATAATTGTTGTTATGTAATTTGTTCATACGGTAATGGCTTAAATGCGGAGTTTTTCCTGAACTCAAGACAATGGAAAACTGAAATTCACTGATTGAAGTGATGTAAACTTTCGCGTCAGTTGTTTGCATTCGGCGTTTTCCCTGAACTCAAACAACTGAAAACATAACTCAACAATTATAATAACGGCCGAATCTGAGAACTATTTGTAAAAGATTTCCCTTGACAAAAAAAATAAAACACCTGCAAGAGCTTATTTGAGAATTTATTTCCGCAGGGACACCAATATTTGTTTCAGAGAAAAAAATCAAAATAAAATCATCCACTTTATATTATTCAACGTGGCAAATGAATCATATATATTTACCCATAATCCAACCAACAATTGACTAAAGTGTCAATACTACCCTAAATTAAACACTCAACCGATTTCACGAAAAGTTTGATTGTACCACTCAACAATAACATAAATCAATATTCACTCTGTAGTCTTCTGAGCAAATTAAACTTTTCGGCAAATGCTCGAATAAAGGAAATTATAATAATGCAGAAAATAAATTTAACTTCTCAGGTAACTCATTGAATCAAAGAAAGAATACTATTGCAAGACTAAGATGTAAATGCCACGAAAGATAATTAAATAAATGAAATAATAATCATGCCAACAATAATATTTAAACTCCCGGCAAATAATTGAACCAAATGTAATAATAATTAATGCAGAAATAATAAATTTCGGGTGCTTCAGCACACTGAGAAACCAAGCTCAAATACAATTTATTCACAATTTCCACTTACGGATACCTCCAGGCTTCTGGACCTCGAATCTATTCGACACTCTTTTACCGTTTTCTCTCGCATAACTGCAACCCGCCTTTATAGCACAACAGGAACAAGTCTTTTATAGGTATCAAATTTATGTCCAAACTAGACAAAAAAGCCCATTAAGAAGGCGCACTTTTTGTTGCTTTTAGGGTAAGAACGGCGCACTTTTTGTCCGATAAATCGAAACTGGACCGGAAATCTGAAGGATGATTTCGTGCCCGTTACAAAAAATTACGTGGTTTTTCCAATCGCGATTTAGGTTTCTTTCCCGTCTTTTACAAAAACCATCACCGGAGCTTTTCACCCTTTTTATAAGATATAGAAAAACTCCGTTATATTTTATGCATGATGTTGACGTGAATTCCAGTAGCTTTGGGTATGTACATTAATTTTCTAACATGGGAATGAAATATTTTGCCAGACCAGAACCAATAGAATCCCCAAATAGGCAGGGACGTGCCAAAGTTAGGTTAAATATTCTTTAGCCGTTCTTAGTAACGGAGCTAAAAAAAATTGCTTCGTTACAAAGTGTCAAAAGAACAGTTTTTGGTCTACAAGTCTTTTACATCCACCTACAATAGTTGTTTATGTAACAAGTCCGCGAAAGCCATTTGCGAACGTGTTGCATACATTTTTTTTTTGTATAAGCTTTCCAAAGAATGTTTCATGTAGGAACTATGATTTTATTTCTGCTATCAATACCCAAATATATTTTCGTGCAATCGCACGCAAAGTGAGTATTTCGCGTTCTCAACACAGTCCGCGAAATTCAATTTCGCGGCCATTACCCATAGCAAACCAAACGTCACTTGCAAATTTGACATTTCTAAAATACGACAATGACAAGGGTTATTTTACATTATGTTTGTCACGCCAATATTTGAACACGCTGTAACATTTTTCGTACTTGCCGTTTAGAATTTTCAGGTATTAAAACGGATGGCGCCAAGTTTACAATTGGCTCTGGAGGAGTGCAATATACTAAAATATCAGTGTCTGATATATTATTTTGTCAAGAACTGCCAAAATGGTTTGTATATATTCAACCATATCATTTCCATAGTAACGCTGTGACTTTGTTAATTAAATTGAACTGCTGTCGATTTTGAAGCAATTATATATTTATTTGCCATTATCTAGTTTGATAATTTTGACGATTGCACGAAAAATAGTGTGTATGCCATGACCGCGAAACTTTTCAGCGACCTCAAGATTGTCGTGCCTCGGCCGCAAGCGGTGTCAAATGTCAAATCTGTCAACTAGTCAATAACATTTTCGTTTGTTGTTATGTTCTCTAATAGGTGTTGGGAAGGTTAGCTATATAAAAATAATGAGAGGTATCTCTGACCGATTATGGTGATATAGATAGTTGAATATAATAAACTTGTAAGTAAATATGACAACCATTCAGAAAGATACTCCAAATGTATTCAGTATACAGCAAAATCCTGTTTTCCCCTAGTTTGACATTCGAATCGTGAATGCTAGATGTCACCCACTTCGTGGTAATCCTGAATAGTTAGTGACATTTGGTATAAATGAAATATTAGTATATTAAAGTATAAGTGGATAAAAAGGGCTTTAAAACACGCGCGATTTTTCGAGCACGACGGCGCAGCCGGAGTGCTCGAAATAGAGCAAGTGTTTTTAAGACCAGTTATCCACGAATACTTTACGTTATTTTTTTTTATTGGTGCACTTTGAAATCATATATACTGGTATTATTACTACAAATAATAGAAATAAGAACTAATAATGCAAGAAGGTTGAATTCGTGATGTGACATCAGTATACCTTTCGTTGTCATGGAAATGAGAAAAACATTCATTTGCAATTTGTTACCAAAGATCAATATTTGTTGTCACCAGAGCTCAAAAATGAATTATTCTAATATCGATTTTTTTAATAGTGAGGCAGAATCGCGGTTGATACCGCGAAAATCCAGTGATATATATAAAAAAGAATATGAAAAGTTCATCAAATGGATGGAGGAGCACATATAAATGAACGAATTGTGAGTAATATTTTGACGTTACAAGGTACTCCTGTCAGATCAATAATCAAAAATTTGTCATTTAGACTTCACGTTTCTCGATTTGTTGATGTTGTCATGGTTACCTTTAAAAAACGCGCGTTTTTTAAAGTTCGATTTAAACACGCTGAGGCGTGCTTTAAATGGGTAAAAAGGGGCACCAATAAAAAAAAATTGTTATCGTCCAATAAATATATGTAGGATTATGAGTGAAGATCGAAACTAGATTTGAACCCAAACTAAATCATTATTCGTATATTCTTGAAAGTGGATTATATCTTGTTTGAATTTACTATCATTTTCTTTGCGATATGAATGAATAAAATTCAGTTCGTAAAGTGTTGCCATGAAGACACTTTACGGACAGTTCCGTAATAGTAGCATTTTACGGATTTTTTTTAATTCCCAAAGTTGCCGTTTTGGGGAGCGTATACAAAACAATAAATTAATATGACTCACCTTCATCAATAAAAAGCCTGCATCTAGTGCATCTTGTAAAAATTTCTCAATATCCGCTTTTGTTTTAAGTTTTTACTTTGTTGGACGATATCCTTCACATTAATTTTTTAAATATAGTACTAACTTGGAATATTTCTTTATATCTATATTCTGTTTGACATTTAGTGTTCTCTTCAGCATTGAATATATAGACCATAAAGTTGTCTGCTGCACTCTCTTAATTTTATATTCGAAATATGCCAATATCACATTTTCAGACATATTTTTTATTTTCTTAGAATCACACCATTCATAATGTCTTTGTAAGCAGACTCACATTGCCTGGACGATTTGCTGGGAATAACTCTAGAAATTGCACTTTTTATTGCTTCAGACACTTCACATGGTGGACCTTCTTCATCACTTTCTGATAACATGTTTAATGTTTTTATCCACAGCATCCACATGTTATAAAGCCATAATGCTTCTGTTTACAAACGTCTTATGAGGTCAATAAACTATTTTTTTTTGTGTACGCTCCCAAAAACGGCAACTTTGGGAATAAAAAAATATCCGTAGAATGCTACTTTTACGGACTTGTCCGTAAAGTGTCGTCATGGCAATACTTTACGAACTGTATTTTATTCATTCATGAAACATAACTGAACATTAACGGGTGTTTAAAATACTATAAAAACTTTGAACCGATAACATTTTGCCGCAGAAAAGCTAGGAATTTTTTCAGAATAAAATTGTCTATGGTTATTGTTGCGGTAGGTACAAACATGAATAATCGCAAAATGATAGTAAATCAAACAAGATATAATCCACTTACGAGAATATACGACTAATGGTTTAGTTTGGGTTAAAATCAAATTTAGATTTTCACACCTAAATCTACATACATTTATTGGATGATAACAATTTATATTTCATTTATTCCAAATGTCACTTACTCTTCAGGATCACCACGAAGTGGGCGACATCTAGCATTCACGAATCGAAAGTCAAACTAGGGAAAACAGGATTTTGCTGTATACTGAATACATTTATAATTTTCTTTCAAATTTTGAGTTTTTTTTCTGAATGGTTGCCATATTGACTTACAAGTTTATTATATTCAACTATCTATATCCCCATCATATGTTAGTATGGTTGGATCCTGGAAAAAATTACTGAAACACAATTAGAGAACAACAGCAAATGTTATGAATAGTTGACATATTTGACATTTGACACGTCGGTAATAAAAAATCAAATTCGATATTTCACCACTGAAATATAATCTATAACGTTATATGTCAGTGTATTTCACACGACCTTCTGCCGGTGCAGCCTACAAATATATTTGCGTATTGATAGCAGAAATAAAATCATAGTTCCTACACTAAACATTCTTTGCAAAGCTTATACAAAAAAATAGTGTATGCAACACGTACGCGTACTTGTTACATAAACTACTATTCTGAAACTATATCTCTTAGTTGGAGTATTTCAGAAATGTCTTCAATGGTCTCTGGGACTCTGATTTCATTTGAGATGCCACGTTTTTTTTATATTCAACTTGCTTCGTTCGTATGTCATTCTGTCATTCTTTCCGGTTTAAAATTTGTAATCCATTTTTGGAGCACTTGCTGACATTCGATACCTGAAATATGGCAGGTGTTCATTCCGGTGACAATGCATTATGGAATTTTTGTTGGAGAAAAAAATAAAATGGCGGCTCCAAGATGGTGGGCGAGTTTTGTGAGTATGGTCCGATTCGATTCAAAATTGGTATGTGAAGGTTTTTGGGGTCGGAGATTATGAAATTTTTGTCAAAATTCGTAAATTCAAGTTGGTGGCCCCAAGATGGAGGACGAGTTTTGTGATAATGGTCCAATTCGATTCAAAATTGTTGTCCGATTTGATTCAAAATTAGTATCTGGGGGTTTTCGGGGTTGGAGATTATGAATTTTTTGTCCAAATTTATAAATTCAAGATAATGGCCCCAAGATGGGGGACGAGTTTTGTGATAATGGTCCAATTCGATTCAAAATTGTTGTGCGTGGGTTTTCGGGATCGGAGATTTTGCATTTTTTGTCAAAACTCATAAATTCAAGATGGAGGACGAGATTTCTGATTAGGGTCATATTTCATTCAAAATTTGTGTGTGGAAGTTTTCAGATTCGGAGATTATGAATGTTTTGTCAAAATCTATCAATTCAAGATGGCGACTTCAGGATGACGGACGAATTTTGTGATTATGGTCAGATTCTATTCTGGTGTGTAGGAGTTTTTGGGGTGGGAGATCATGATTTCTTTCAGCTCAAAACTTACAGGAAAGAGAATTTGTAATAATGATGCTCTATTAGAAAAGAACAGATTATTAAGTTATCGCTGACAATGATTTAATTATTTTTTGTTGAATTATTTGGTTAAAAAAAGCTTGTCGCGCGAAATGCAATAAAATTAATTTTTCGACAAGTTGTTACTTACCAACTATCCATTGTTCAATGAAATTAATTGGTATCTATAGTCCATCCAATATCAATTGCAGAAGCTGTTTCTATAGGGAGCAAATGAAAACTCACTTCGCTAACACGAGCGTATATGCGAAGAAACAGAACGAAAAATAATCTGTACTACTCGTAAACATTTTCCGTCGGCAAACGGTAGATCAAAAGAGCCGATAGTCAACGTGGACTCGAGTGGCGGCTGTCTATCGTACACCCGATTCGTCTGGGCCAGTCGAGTCTGACATCGATGCTGGCAGGTGTGTCTACGATGGGAGGTCATAAATCACGCGTTATATTTGTGTTTTAATAGCTCTGAAAGATTAAAAACCAGTAGCGTCTATGGTCTTGGTGTGTGCCGATCGAAATACGTTTTAGGATATAATAATAACCTGCATCAAACAATGAAAGAAATTATTTTTCTTTCTTAATGTATTTGTATAAATAAAAGCTTGTCTTTGAATTGAAATATATTTATCTATACTATTGATGATTGGAGACTAGCGTCCACGAATTCGAGATGGTGGCTCCAAGATGGCGACGAGTTTTGTGATTATAGCCCGATTCCATTCAAAATCGCTGTGTGGGGGTTTTTGGGGTCGGACATCGAAATGTTTTTGTCAAAATTCATGAATTCACCTAGGTTATTCTGTTAGTAACAGATTCAAAAGCTCGCCGCGAATATAAAATAGGTATTCTTGCGCTGCAAGATTTTGAATCTGTTAGTTACAGAATAACCTAGGTCAAACAATTAAAGACATTACTTTTTCCTTTTTAGTGCATTAGTATAAATGGGAGTAGTAGGATGTGTGTAGGGGGCAGAACCAAAAGTCTAATTTTGTATTTCCTGCAAATTTATTATTTTCAATCGCGCTTTCGACCTATTTGGTCATCTTCAGTTCGTGCCTGACGAGCCAGCACTGAAGATGACCATATAGGTCCAAAACGCTCGGCGATTAAAAATAATAAATTTGCACAAAATACAAAATTAGACTTTTCATTTGTATAAAAGCTTGTCTTGATTTTTTTTAATCATTTTTTGAGTACTTATTCACGCAGAGAATAAGGGTTATCCCACCCCTCAAATTCGAACGTAAGGTTCAAGATATATTTGCGTTCTTTTAATCTTTTTCGTGTACATTTTCGCACCCATATCCATAAATTCTGACCTACCCAGATTCATGGTCACATATTACATGCGTAAATGCGCGCAGGCTGAAAACAATTGGCAGTCGTGGTCTAGACTGGACTGCGCAAAACAAAACAATTAATTTTGTTTTAATTCCATTAGGCAAATGGATTCCTACGCCACGCACATATTTGCTATCTAATTACTTATGTCCCGGAGGTGTAACCGTGAATGTGATCGAGGGGTGGTTATGTTTTTAAAACACGTTTTTTCATGTTTTGACCAACTGAAACATATTTCAGATGTTCACAATATTTTTAATAGTTGGATGGAGTCAGTTATTGAAGTCAAGGTTTTTTTAAATTATTATTTTAATAAACTAACTGACCCGACAGACGTTGTCCGGTCCAAATTACTGAGGCTTTGAATTTGCCCGCTTCCCGTTATCCCGTTTTCCCTTTATCACGTTTATTCTTATCCTGTTACCGAGTTATCCCGTTTTCCAGTTTTTCTGTTTTCCCGTTATACCATTTTCCATTTATCTCGTTTTTCTGTTATCCCGTTATTTCTTTTTTTTTCCCTTTTCGTTTTCCCTTTATCAGTTTTCCCTTTCTTACGTTTTTTCTTATCCTGTTACCCAGTTATCCCGTTTTCCAGTTTTTCTTTTCCCGTTTTCCCGTTATACATTTTTCATTTATCCCGTTTTTCCTTTATCCCGTTATTCTTTTTTTTTTCGTTATCCCTTTATCATGTTTTCCCTTTATCACGTTTTCCAGTTATACCATTTTCCATTTATCCCATTTTTTCGTTATCCCGTTATTCCTTTTTTTTCGTTATCCCGTTTTCCAGTTTTCCCGTTTTCCCGTTATACCATTTTCCATTTATCCCGTTTTTCCGTTATCCGTTATTCTTTTTTTCGTTATACCGTTATCCCGTTTTCCCCGCCTTTTTTTTCTTTATCCCGTTTTCCAGTTTTCCCGTTTTCCCGTTATACCATTTTCCATTTATCCCGTTTTTCCATTATCCCGTTATTCTTTTTTTTTTTCGTTTATCCCGTTATCACGTTTTCCCTTTATAACGTTTTTTCTTATCCTGTTACCGAGTTATCCCATTTTCCAGTTTTCTCGTTTTTCTGTTATACCATTTTGCATTTATCCCGTTTTTTCGTTATCCTTTTATTTTGATTTTTTTTCGTTATCCCGTTAACGTTTTCCCCGCTATCACGTTCTTTCTTATCCTGTTACCGAGTTATCCCGTTTTCCCGTTTTCCCATTATCCCGTTATCCCCTTTTTCCGTTCGTTATCCCGTTTTCCAGAAAAAAATTATCCGAATCGGTCCAGCCGTTCCCAAGTTATGAGCTTAGCAACACAGACATTCATTTTTATTATACAGTGTCATCCTCAAAGTATGCACCATATGGGAAACTTATTTAATAAGGGTTTTTCGACAAAAAGTTGATCATGGTAAAAGTTTGTGCATTCCCTAAAACTAAACATGCACCAACAAAATATAGTAAAACACACGTTATATACGAGGAGCCTTCAAAAATCTTATTTTGAGACACGAGTAAAGTACCCTTATTTTTAAAAATCTCGGGAAATGTTATTTAGAAAAGTTGTTCAGCTTTGAAAAATACATCTAGATTTGAAGTAATGGCCATCTAAGTGGTATTTGATTTTTTTACCCATTTTTTTAAATGGGGACTACGAAAAAAAATTGCCAAAACGATAAATACACAACATCCTGTATACGACGGTTCATTTAAAAAGCCTGTAATATTACAAATTACACAACTATTGTGTTAACCACGGTACATTTTTTTAAGAGTAAAAGTTATTTTTATTTTTTGTTAACACCGAAAATTGCTCAAAATTATACAGTATTGTAACATGAGCTTAATATTCAATAATATCAAATCACAAAACATCAAAATAAAATAAGTATTTCAGCACAAACTCGTTGTTTTTCTGGAGACTTTCTTGTCCAAAATAATTCTTATATTCGCTTTGAAAACAAAAGCATGTTTCCGAAAGAAGTATTCTTCATCTCAGTATGATGTCCATCCAGCAACATGTACGGATCGGTTCTCCTTACATAATCGTTGACTGCATTCGTAATGTGATCTGTTTGTATGGCCCTCACACAATTAGTAATCACAGTTTTTAAATGTTCTCTATACCTAGAAGGACGATGTTCGTAAACTTCGTTCTTCAATGAACTCCAAAAGAAGAAATCCATTGGGGTTAAATCTGGCATTGGATACTCTGAGTAACGTCCCATCCATTTTCCATGGAATGTTTCATTTAAAAATTGTCGTATTGCTACTCTACAGTGAACACTAGCTCCATCTAACTGATACCAAATTATGTCTCTTTGATTTAAAATTGGTAATAAAAATTGCAAATATCGGTTGGCATTAAGGTTTCCGTCAATGGAGAAGGGACCAAACACACTATTGTTTAACAGTCCACTTAAAACATTTACCTTAAATGAGTATTGGTCCTTGCACTCTATAGTGAAATAAGGGTTTTCTGTAGCGCACCATATACAGTTCTGTGAACTTGATGTTTACATTAGTTGTAAATAAGAAATGAAGTGAATAAAGTACACAAAGTCGTCTTCACAAAGGATTCAATATAAATTGAAACACAATTGGTGGACCACAGGCGAAAAACAACTACTTTCCTAGCAAATACCACGCAGAACGTTGAATGATATTCACCTGACAATCCATGCAAACTTCCATATAAATGGATATTGTTCGCAAATGTTTCTTTCTGATAAGCTCGATTATGTTTAATTTATGTCGTGTCCGCCTAACAATCCGCATACCGGTTTCAAACTTTTTGGCCCCCATCAGTACGTAGTAGTCACTAGACAGAGATCCGGAGAGTTCTGGCCGAAGCGAAGCACAACATAAATAAAATCACCATCAAGCTTACAACATATTTAGGTACGTCGGAAAAGATAACTTTTAACCGGCGTCACCTAGTGTCAGAAATAGCTCATCAGAAAGAAACATTTGCGAACTATATCCATTTATATGGAAGTTTGCATGGATTGTCAGGTGAATATCATGCAACGTTCTGCGTGGTATTTGCTAGGAAAGTAGTTGTTTTTCGCCTGTGGTCTACCAATTGTGTTTCAATTTATATTGAATCCTTTGTGAAGACCACTTTGTGTACTTTATGCACTTCATTTCTTATTTTATCCCCCTTCACTTGGCTTGTTCTTCCTTTAGTTGTAAATGTTGCTTAATCAGTCCATAAAATATTTATTGGGAACCGTGCGTTTTCTTCGTATTCTCCGATACCATGCGGAAAACTCAAATATTGGGATAAAATCCCTTTCTTTTGAAGTATTTATAAATTTCGGTTTACAAGCTTTGAATTTTTATTTTTTATTTTTTGTACAATAGTAAAAGGTACATCAAGAGATGTCGATATTTGTTTAATTGATGTCTTACCATTTTCGATAACTTTTAAACACACTTCCTCTTCCACTTGTATAGATACTTTTGCATCTGTTGAGGTTTTTTGAAATTGTTATTAATACTGCATGTTTCTTTAAATTTATTTATTATACGGGTTACTGTAGTGTGATTTAGATTGCGATTAGGATGCCTGGCATTAAAAATGTCTCTAACTTGTCTGCTTGGAGCATTTTCCCCACACAACAATATAATCTCAACTGTTTCTCCTTTTGTAAGCATCTTAATATAATTTAAATACTACTTATTATCAAACGTTAACAAAATAAGCAATAACAATAACTACGTAATAAACATCAAGCACATATGTCAAGTACTCAATGTCAAACATTCGTTTGTTTTCAAAGCCAATTTAAAACAATTATTTTGGCTAAGAAAAACTCCACAAATTAAATGTACCTAATTAGTTTGTGGCGAAATACTTATTTTATTTTGATGTTTTGTGATTCGATTGAATATTGAGTTCTTGTTACAATAATGTATAATTTTGAGCAACTTTCGGTGTTAACAAAAAATAAAAATAACTTTGCACCAATAACTATTTTACTCTTAAAAAACATTGACCGTGGTTAACACAATAGTAATATAATTTGTAATATTCTAGGCTTTTTGAATGAACCGTCGTATACAGGATGTTGTCTGTTTATCGTTTTAGCAATTTTTTTTCGTAGTCCCCATTTAAAAAAAATAAACCTTCAGTTAGATGGTCATGACTCCAAATATAGATGTATTTTCTAATGCTGATCAACTTTTCTAAATGACATTTCCCGAGATTTTTCAAAATAAGGGTACTTTACAACTGTCTCAAAATCTAATTTTTGAAGGCTCCTCGTATATTACGTGTGTTTTACTATATTTTGTTGGTGCATGTTCAGTTTCAGAGGATGCACAAACTTTCAACAGGAATAACTTTTTGTCGAAAAACCCTTAATAAATAAGTTTCCCATATGGTGTTTCTTAATAACATGCTAATATTCAAGGTTATTCTTGGATCCATTTTGAGAAAAAAACTTCATATTAATATATGTCCTAAAGGTCTTAACTTTTGAACTACAGGGCGCTGGAGTTTCAAGAAAAAAATCGTTTTTTAAACGCTTTTATTAGCTACACTTGTACCTATGTTTGTTAGTTTGTTTGTTTGTAACCGACTCCTTTGGGCGCGATTTTGACCCACTTCCATACGTCCGAATGATTTGAAATTTGGCAGGTGTACATAATTCCGGTGACAATGCATTAAGAAATTTTGGTGTGATTATGGTCTGATTCTATTCAAAATTGGTATGTGGGGGTTTTTTGGGTCGAATATTATGATTCTTTTGTAAAAATTGAAAAATTCAAGATAGCGGCTTTAAAATGGCGGCCGAGTTTTGTGATTATGGTCTGATTCTATTCCAAATTGGTATGTGGGGGTTTTTGGGGTCGGAGATTACGATTACCATTTTTTAATTTGCAAAAAAAATAAAAAGTAATAGTTTAAAAAAAACACGCTTCTATAAATAAACCACACTAAAAAGTAGGAAACAAATAATAGTTTAAAAAAACTAAAAAACACGCTTTTATAGAAAACCAGACTAAAAAAATAGAAAATAAGGAAAAAATTTATTTTATTAAAAAAAAAGCGTGGGGTGCATGGTATCAATAATTATATAGTACATTACACACCTAGGGTAGGCGATACCATGCACTCCACGCTTTTTTTAAATAAAATACCTTTTTTTCTTATTTTCTATTTTTTTAGTCTGGTTTTCTATAAAAGCGTGTTTTTTGGTTTTTTTAAACTATTATTTATTTATGATAACTTTGGTATGACCCTAGATATTTTTGGCATCTTCTATGCATCAAAAGGCATTTTCTGCTGTACAACTTAATTTTTAATTCTTGCCAGTGGCGTTCGTGCGGGATTTGCACTGAAACATTTTAAAGAGAAAAATGATATGCCACTGCTTTTTCTTAGAGTAATTCATGTCATTTTTGAAATCCTCATTCCTATCTGAGAAAATCTGGGCTCTTGACTTTTTTTGTTTGACCTACGGTTTTCGCTTAAAAAAATCAAATGTATTCATTTGCCCGTTGTTATGAAATTGGGTGTTATCAAGGATTAAAAACGTATCTAGTAGGTAAGAAGTAGATTTTGTTTTGTAAACATAAACAGTTTTGACAGTTGTCTACCCAGTCTAGTTATCACGTATTCAAGTCATCCAAATTAACAATACCTATTATAAAAAAACATGGTCCATTTTACGAATTCTGAGTTTGCAGATATGCATTACATGTATGGGCTTGATGATGGTAACGCACTGGAAGCCAGGCGGTTGTATGAAGACCGCTTTCCAAGTAGAAATATTCCGGATGCACGAACATTTTCAAACATTCATAGAAGATTGTGCTACAGGGGAAGTTCTAAAAGGAATAAAACAAACTGTAAGATCTCCAGATATTGAGGTAGCGGTTTTGAATTCAATTGAGGAAAATTCCAGATTAAGTACACGAAAAATTGGAAACAATTTGAATATTTTGCCCCATTTATAATGGCATAAGAAATTGCAAAATATCTTCGAAGTTGAACTCATTCAACGACCTCACTGTTTTGCTGGACTCCAATAACTTTTCCCTTCTATCAAGTTTTGTCCGCACTATCAATATTCTCAAATTACGCTCATTTGATCTCAACGAATGATTTGTTTTTTCTGTCCTGTTATTTTGTTCTTGCTTTTTCTTCTTTTCTTTCTTTTTCTCTCTGTAATTTGTAATCCACAGTTATCTAAAATATGTAAAGTTAGAGCCCGAACTACTTGTAATGAGATGTAACTTTCTCCTATACAATAAAGACTATCTATATATCTTGAATATCTCTCATATTCTTGTTTGGAAAATTATCCATGACTTTTTATTATATCCCCATATCCAACGGGTTGAGACGCTACTCCCTCCATTACGGATGAACTTTTGCGAATGGTTTCTTCAAAAAGTGTATGAAAATCCATTATTTGATACTGAAATGTTATTCACCGATGAAGCCAATTCTTTCAGAAACGCCATCCAAAACTTTCGATATAATCATTTTTGGGCTGAAGAAAACCCAAATGCAATCTTGGAATCCCGTCACCAGGAGCAGTTTTCCGTTAACGTGTGGACTGGAATATGCGGTGATTATCAAATTGGACCCTATTTTCTTTATGAAAGGTTGAATGGGCATAATTACCGGTAGTTTCTCGAAGAAGAATCGTCAGCTTTGATGGAAGATGTTCCCATTTTAGTAAGAAATCGACTGTGGTTTATGCACGACGCACAGAGGTTCCGATAGTCAATCTGAGGGGACAAAATTATTTCTCTAAATATTTGGGCAAATATATGGCAGTATCGGCTTGAATTTGTATCGGAATCATAACGATATTATGTATTCTCAAAATCGATCCACAGTATGTTTTTTTCATACTGCACGCCCTTGTATTATAGGACTTTCAATCGGTCAGATTTGATGAATGTTCAGTTGTTCAGTCCAAATTATTTCTGGTTGCAAATTTGTATCATTACGCTAAAGTTGTATCTATACAAGAATGCAGCAATATATATATATATATATATATATATATATATATATATATATATATATATATATATATATATATATTATTATTATTAGTTATTTTTATTATCATCGTTAATGCTATGTTATTTTACAATTTTCTTTACCTTTTTTTACTACTATAGAACCTTATACATCAGTCGATACATATGTATAAAGAGGGCATTCATACATTCATACATATGTATAAAGAGGGCATTCCTGAAGTAGTTCTGATATCAAAATTATATATCCAATGATATATCTAATAAAAATCCACGATTAAAACATATCAAAATTTAAATTTATAGCAAACATTGAATTAAAGTAAGATCAACATATAGATAAGTTTTGAACATCATGTGTGACAATTCACATCATCAGAAAACCCACCAATGGGATTCGAAAGAGTTTGTGTGGGAAAAGTGATGATATACAATCAAATGTAATGGCAAAAATTGAAAAATTATAATTTTATAAGAATTTGTAAATAGTATGTGAGAGTTAGAATTAGATATAATTCATAAAATCATTAATATTAATCAGAACAGCAAATAATTCGGTAGGAAGTGATACAAATTCGGAAATCTGTGAAAAAATAAAAATTTGTAATTGGTGCTATGGATCAGGATAACAAGTTCTAGAGGAGATGAGAAAAAGTTCAAAAAGTGAAGCCACGTAGAAAATGTTAAGAGAAGCATTATACATAACACCGGCACACAAAAAAAAAAAGTTGTCTGTGCACCGGGCGCCACCTATCTACGGGCATGTTTTTCGACCCGCTGAACACGAATTTCAAGTCAGTTTAGGCCGTCCGGGCTTCAATTTCGAGTAAATTGCAAAAAAACCCAAAAAATAGCGAAAATTCGATGTTTTGGCAAGAAAAAAAATTTTGAGATCTAATGCAAGCATAATTTTCATGTATTTTGATCTGTTAAATACTAATTTGGATCGTACTTCAATCATAAACCGTTTTAAATCTAAAAAAATTGTAAAAAATCATCAAAAATTACAAAAATCGAAGAAAATTGGGATTTTGTTTTAATCTATCTGAAAACGTTCTGCGGTTTTTTACCGGCTGAAACTCCCCACAAACGTAACAAAATTGATCAGGACTCTTATTGCATGGATGGGAATTGCTTCTTGTAATAGTATACTCTCCAGTAGCCAAGTTTCCCACTACTGAAGAGCTGCAGTCGCTGGATGACGACGCCTGCGGGCCTGCTTTCTCACCCTGACCAGACGCCGATACTGGGTTTCCGAATCCCTGCATCGTAAAGTACTCATCACTTTTACCTGCCATGACGGCACACACGCCGTTAACCCAGGGACTCTGCCAGATGGTTCTGTTGCCCACCGTCACCCCGAGGAGGTGCCCTGGTTGCAAGTACAAGCGATCATGCAATGAAATGAAGTCTGCACTTCGAAGAAGTTGAAATTCCAACACGATGACAAATTTTTACTAAATAAAGGAAACGGTGGAAAAAGAGGTATCCACATCGTAGATCATTTGAGAATGAAACAGTACAATACCCTCAAAAAACCGTTAAAAATTCAATTTGTGTACATTCTTGGATCTTAATCTTGTATTTTAGAAATTTATTTAATTGTGTTTAAAAAAAAAACCATTTTTTCAGCAGCAATTTTCTGCTATTTTATCGGTTTTTTGCAGTTTTATGAATGTTTGAGGGGACTATGGGCCAAATTTATTGCAGAATCAGAATTTTTTATCTTTGCAAAATATCGAATTTTCGCTATTTTTTGGGGTTTTTTGCAATTTACTCGAAATTGAAGCCCGGACGGCCTAAACTGACTTGAAATTCGTGTTCAGCGGGTCGAAAAACATGCCCGTAGATAGGTGGCGCCCGGGGCACAGACAACATTTTTTTTTTGTGTGCCGGTGATAATACAAAGAAAACCTATTATTAAAAATTCCCGAACGAGAAAAATTCTCGAAAAGGAGAACTGAAGAAGTAAATAGTCAATAAAAATTCCACCTACCTGGTCTAGAGGATAAATCTTGGAAGGAGTGCATGTGAGCTGTCATTGAGATCCCAGAAATATGTCCACCGGACTGGAAACTTCAATAGAAAGGCAGCAACAAGGTATACTAATATTCGAACTCATCAAAGTGCAACTTTCACATTAAACCAATAACTTTTACGTGCCTAAACCACTGGTTACTTTATTTTGGGTTAAACTTTCATAAAATACCATGCAAAAAGACTGATAATAAGTTCAAACTTTCTTCATCAATCTTTCATTGTCACAAACATCCAAACTGCACTATTTTATATCATTGTTTTGCTAGTATAAGGTAGCTATCGCAGAGTAGGGTATTTATAAGTTTTGATTTGGATATAAACCAACAATTTGATTATTATCTTTAAAACTGGTGTTCATTTTTCAATTTCTAACCTCACTTTTCTCCACTGGAGAGCTTTTCTTATCGAATCGTCAGTGCCATAGTAGGCAACACCGATTACAGGAACCGAATATTGAGTAAGCGCATAACTTTTGAGATTTTAAAGAGATCGAGAAAAATGCCATCTAAAAAACACGTATTTATGAGAGCAACTAATGGTTCGAGCAGAATGTCCAATGTTTCTTTGATAAGTAGAACATTTATTCCAAAAGCGTTCTCTGAGCTGGTTTTTTTTAAGTTTACTTACGGCTGTTACAACTTCTTCTGGAGTTAGGGCTAAGAAAAAACTTGATTTTGGCGATGGTAATTTTATCATGAGATCAGAAGTAGTAAAGGAGGAACTTGGTAATGTTTTGATAATATTTTCTGCAACAGTACTAAAAAATATGTTGAAGTCGTCAGGACTGAAATATGAATTGTCATTAATTTTAGGTTTTTTGTTGTATTCGAAATTGACGATTCGCCAGCTATCTCTTGATATGTCATTTGAGGCAAGTGAGAAATTTTTGTAGGATATTTTTTTTTAGGACAAGATAGAGTCTGTAATCGGCCTTCAATCTTCCGCATGTCGACCAGTTGTCAGCATCATTTGTGTTTTTTGCGATTGTCTTCACAGACGACAGAATTTTTCGCTTGTTCACCAATTCATCATTGAACCAGTTGACAGGAGGTCTATTTGAGTTATACTTCTTCAAAGGAAAACATTTCTTTACTGATTCACTGTATGTTTCTAAGAGCCAGTTTGCTGATTTATTGACATCACCCAGGGATTTGTAAAACATGTGCCAGTCAGCTTGGGCTACATAATTTTTGAATTTTTCTAATGCATTGCTCGAGAAATGTCTTCTAACAACTGTATCAATATTTAGGGGTGTGATAATGAACTGTGACATGTGGTCCGATAAACACGGATCATACACTCCCACTGTGAGGAGTTCAGGTAAGATGTCTGTAATTATATTAGTAATGCAAGAGGCAGACTTGTTAGTGACTCTAGTAGATTCATAGATAGTAATTTCAAGGGCATGGGATTCTAGTATCGACATAAATTGTGACAAATCGGGTGACTTTGCTTTGAAATTGATGTTAAAATCGCCGGTCAAGATAGTGCTGTATTTTTTGTTTGGTATTGTACATAGTAGCTCCTCTATATATACAGAGTGTAATCTAACCTCTCGCACCCGTGAATGACGAGTATACAGTGCGCGGCTAAATTATGGAACAAATTCTATATTTCGCAAGCAATGCACTTTTGCCAAAAATCCTGAAAGAGGTCGATTTTTGTTTTAAAATTACGATTTTTGAATGTATATTCTAAAGAGGTTATGTCACTGGTTTGACGTGGTGACGTAATCGGTAATTTCTTTAAATTGAAATACCTAGATGTCTTGTGATACTTCATCTGAAAGGTTTTTCAATACTGCATTGAATGATAATAAATAATTTGATTTGCTTGTACATTGTTAACAAAAATAAATATTTTATTTAAATGTATTTTGTTGGATATAAAGTTATTCTCTTACTGAAATAAGATATTAATTTTTGTTCACCCTGTACCAACAAATCAAATTATTTATTATCATTGAATGCAGTATTGAAAGACCTTTCAGATGAAGTATCACAAGACATCTATTTCAATTTTAAAAAATTACCGTTTATGTCACCACGTCAAAATCAGTGACATAACCCTTTTTGAATATACATTCAAAAATCGGCATTTAAAAATAAAAATCGACATCTTTCAGGATTTTTGTCAAAAGTACATTGCTTGCGAAATATCGAATTTGTTCCATAATTTAGCCTCGCACTGTATAATGCCACTCATAACGAATAAAAGCGGTTAAAAATGCGAAAAAAAAAAAATATATGTTTTCCATTTTTGTGACTAAAATGTGACATATTTCAACACAAATTAGTGAGAGAAGTTGTACTTTCATTCACTTGTGATTAATAAATATTTAATCTACAAGTGTATTAATGGTGGTGATTAATGACGAAATATTTTAACGCAAGTGAATTAACGCTATTTTAATTTACGAGTTGATTACAAAAAAATTCCGTCGACCTCGTTCTTGGGGTCAAAGTGAAATTTTCGATATGCATTTCCTTCAATTAGGAGAAAACTTACGATATTTGTATTTTAAAATACATAAATTTGACAGCGCGAATGTAATATGATTTGACATTTGAATAATATTCGAATTCGTGTATGTTTAGTTGCCTATACCACAATTATACATTAATGGACCAAATCGACCATTTACAGGTTATTAATGGTCGATTTCGGTGTATATTTGGTTGCATATATCACAATTATGCATTAAAAGATAAATTGAAGGTTAATAGGGGTCATTAACGATCGATTCCATCGATTTACTTATATAAAAATATTGACTTATACAGTGACCGGCAGAAAGTACGCATCATATGGGAAATTCTGTTATTAATAAATTTTGACGAATATCGATATGTGCAATCGCTTCTGCAAAAGCAACCCCAAAAGACGTTGTACAGTGCCGTTCGTCTTTTCGTGTTTGGAGGGAAATTTAAAAAAATTAAAAATTATGTTTCAAAACACACTTAGTTGGGAATATATCGAAAAATGTTATTCGAAAAAGTTGTTCAGAACGTTATTTTATAGCTATGTACAAGTTTTGAAACAAACCTGAGATACAAAAATAAAAATCAATTTTTTGCCATAATAAAAATTTCAATTTGGAAAAATACATTTTAGACAAAGAAACTCATTAGTAAGGCCAACAGTAATATTTTAAATGATATTTTGTAAATATTCGCAAGCTACTTCTGTTTTATTCGGAAAAAAATTTATTCAGCTGCTTCATAAGAGGTCACTGAAATATCTCCAGGATATTATAATCCCGATACTGTTCATTATTAATAAAGGTCCTTGTATCTACATAATTTCAAATTGAATTTTTTATTCAAACAAAAAATAAATTGATTACAAACTTTCGAGTATGCATTAAATTGTTTGGTTTATAATTATTTCAGCTTCTAATTTTATTATAAAATGTAATTATGTAAAAAATTGAATAAATTTTTTGTTCTAATAAAAAATTCATATCAAAATTCTGTAGATACATGGTTCTTTGTCAATAATTAACAGTATCGGGATTATAATGTCCTGAAGATATTTCTGTGACCTCTTATGAAGCAGCTGAACACATGGCAAATCCACAGATTTAAAATGTTCTTCGAATAAAATAGAAGTAGCTGGTGAATCTTTACAAAATATTATTCAAAATATTACTCTTGGGCTTTACTAATGAGTTTCTTTGTCAGAAATGTATTTTTCCGAATTGAATTTTTTTTTATGGCAAAAATTGATTTTTATTTTTTCAATCTCAGATTTTTTTACAAACTTGTACATAGCTATAAAATGTCGTTCTAAACAACTTTTCCAAATAACATTTTTCAATATTTTCCCAAATAAGTGTGTTTTGAGATATAATTTTTAAATTTTTCAAATTTCCCGCCAAACAAGAAAAGACGAACGGCACTGTACAACATCTTTTGGGGTTTCTTTTGATGCAGAAGCGATTGCATGTATCGACATTTGTCAAAATATTATATTAAAAAAAATTCCCATATGATGCGTACTTTCTGCCGGTCACTGTATAAAAATATTGACATATATAAAAATGACAACAAAAAATGATTAGGTTTTATATAACAAAATCTTCGGGTGAAAATAAATATTAAATTAGAAAACAGAACTGTAATTCTTTTATATACTCCGTGTTCGAGGTACAAGATGTACCAAATAGGCAATAATCCTGTCTAGACAAGTATAATAGATCGTCGGTCACTCAGTGCGCATAGACCAGAGCAGTCACCGGCAGTGTTGCATATATGCTATTACTATAGTAATCGTTTCATTACTTTTGAATCCAATATCATTTGAATATGATCTGAATGGAATAAAGGTTATTATTATTATTACATGAATATAACTATAACATAACATAACTATAATTAACTGATGCAAACCATAATCGGACTTATTTCATCAAAATCGGACTTATCCCTTCAAAATCAATAACAAATAAATCATAAAATATTCCATGGTACCATGTATTTTTGTAATGAATGTATACTTCTGATCAACAACTTTATTTATACTTACATTATTACCAAAATCACAATAACTCCGCGATCATGCTCAAGGAAAACTTTTTTTTGGGTGTTCGGTTATTTATTTACCATTATACAGTGTGACTTATTTGAAATGGAACCGCCCCTGTAGAATACGCATTTTTCAGTCAATCTCAACAATATTTTTTTTTAACATTAAGCATCGAAAACTGTATCTTGATACAAATATTCATAACTTTAGTTTCATTTCCAAGGCACTCTATGGTTTTTTTTTCTTTGTCAAAAACGGCAAAGTTTATTAGGCAATTTTTGTTTTCAAATTTGACTACACCACTGGATTCGTAGTCGTTATAAATGAAAACCATCAAAATTTCATAGAAAAATATTGGTTAACAACGAAGTTACAACAACTTTAATTTTGGAAACAAAGTATTTGATTATAATTTTTATTTAGATTATAGACATATTTAAAATCTGGCGACAATGCCGATACAGAGTAGAACACCAGTGAATTTGTACATCGAAAATCCGAAGTCAATAGCTTATTCCGTTCTACAGTTATAACTCCTGAAAGTATGGTAATGTGAGCGATTTGTGGTGTACTGAATCACAGCCTACTGTAACGTAAATAAACTTAACTTGGTTTAACTAATTTATTTAACACTTAATCTACAACTTAATTTATATTACTACGCCACTGAATAGCTCGATCGTATGGGCTCGTTCAGACTGTCCCGACTCCACTTGAGGGTCGCCTATTTATTTCCGATACAGCATTCTCGATCTTTCGAATTCCGGCAGTTGGCGATCCAGCATGTTCCAATCGTTTCCAATATCGACCGTTGCTCTCCAGGGAAGAGTGACTGGATGGTTCTCGAATATCTCCGGGGATGATCTCATCGCTGTCGACGGCAACACGCGAGGCGACAGGTCCGGCCTAGGTTCGTTACATTGCCCCCTTCTTAAAGACATTTCGTCCCGAAATTTCATCCTTGGAGTGTGACGATATCTGCATGACTCCCCATATCTGCACCGTGAAGTTCGATGGAAGTAACACTCCACGGTCTTCATGATCGGTCGTGGAAGAGGGTTACAGCAAACCAAAATCCTGACGCCGCTGGATCTGAATATCGCCTCCAGCATACTTCTTATGACTCTCCAGTCCAACCCATCAATACCACAGGATAGTTTTGGAATTGCTAGATCCGCCAGATTCTGGTCCACCATAGTATCTCTTAGTTTGGTGAGACTCTTCCAGACATCTTCATAGGACGGTTTATCTTGGGAATGCCTCTTGGTAACTAGGTAGTAGATGTTTCTCTGGCCTTTCTTCAACTGTAGCACCCCACCAACTTCTGGATTCTGCTCCCGCAGTGTTTGGAGTTGACCAAATTTCTTGGAGAACACTACGGCAATGCCCTGGACATTCGAAGATCTTCTGCCACACAGTGCGCTAGTGCGTAGTCAGCAGGCACCTCGAAAAGGTCTCGTGACTCCTCTCTAGTAACCCCATGTAGAACTTTCTGCCCGTTTGAATACAAGGACATAAACTTCTCGAACGTCATATCATCCTCCGGTGGCTTGAGGGTGCGGACTTGGTCATGGTTTCCAGCGTAAGGGGCCAACCTGTTGAAATGGACGACCCTTGGTTTCCCTCGGGGTGGCTTATGGATTCGGTACACAAGGTCGTTTATCCTTTTCACGATTTTATACGGGCCTTCCCACGAGTTCCGCAACTTTGATGATAGTCCACGACGACGTTTGGGGTTGTACAGCCAAACCAGGTCATCAACCTTAAATCCTCCAGCGTCGGCCTTGATGTCATAGGTCTTCTTCATTTTATCGCTGGCACTCTGGATGTTCAACCGGACTCGTTCGTGGATGTCGTCCATTCTCTGCCGAAGTTTGCTGACGTAGTCCTCTCCCGCAGTGTCTTGTCCTGGCGGTATCCCAAACTTCAGGTCACAAGGCAGTCGCAGTTCTCGGCCCATTATAATACTAGCAGGAGTTTGACCGGTTGACTCGTGTACTGCGGATCGATAGGCCATCAGGAACAAATGAAGATACTGGTCCCAGTCTCTTTGATGGCCAGAGACAACCTTGGACAAGTGGCGGTTGATCGTCCTGTTCATCCGTTCCACCATTCCATCGGACTGCGGATGTAGGGCCGTGGTTCTTGTCTTGCGGATGTTCAGCAGTAGACATATTTCTTGGAAAAGGTTGGATTCGAAATTTCTGCCTTGATCCGAGTGCAGCTCCATTGGAATACCGAATCGACATATCCACTCTTTCACCAAGACGTCGGCGACGGTGATGGCTTCCTGATTGGGCAGGGCATAGGCTTCCGCCCACTTACTGAAGTAGTCCATTGCCACAAGGATGTATTTATTCCCGTGGTCGGATACGGGAAACGGGCCGGCGATGTCAATGGCGATTCTCTCGAACGGGCTGCCTACGTTGTACTGACGCATCGGGGCCTTGGGTCGTATTCGAGGTCCATTGCTAGCAGCGCATACAGTGCACTTCCTGCACCAGTCCTGGACGTCAGCTTGACAATTGGCCCAGTAAAACCGTTGCCTCACTTTCTGCAGGGTCTTCGTCACTCCCAGATGTCCTCCGGCGACTCCATCATGGATTTCCCGCAGCACTTCTCTCTTCTGTTCCTGGGAACAATTATTTGGCGTCTGTCTTCCCACCAATATCGGCCTCCAACACACGTTTCAGGATCTCATTGTCCAGCATAAGCGAGTTCCATTGTGCCCAATAGTCCTTAGCAGCCGGCTCGTAACCTGCGACTTCCTGCCATGATGGTCTTCGATTGCCCTTCTTCCAGCTGACGACTAAGCCAAGGTCGGGGTCTCTCTCTGGTCTTTCTGGATCTTGCTGTCATTCCAGTTGTCATCCATTGCCGCGGTTCTACAAAGTGTTGCTTCTTTCTCTTCTGCTCGTCGGCAATGTGAGCAATCATCTGGACATGGTCTTCGCGACAAGGCATCTGCATTCTTATGGCTAGTTCCGGCTCGATGTTCGATCTCGAAATCGAATTCTTGGAGTCTCTCGATCCAACGTGCTACTTGACCCTCAGGATTTTTGAACTGTAAGAGCCATTTGAGAGCTGCATGGTCAGTTCTCAACAGGAATCTTCTTCCATACACGTACTTGTAGAAGTGTTCCACTCCCTTTACAACAGCTAACAGCTCTCGCCTGGTGACACAGTAATTGCGCTCTGGTTTGCTAAGCGTCTTGCTGAAATAACCAATGACCTTCTCCTGTCCCTCCTGGATCTGAGATAGGACAGCTCCAAGTCCCACGTTGCTGGCGTCCGTATCCAAAATGAATTTCCCTTTGGGTAGGGGATAGCTCAGTATAGGTGCGTTGATCAAAGCTCCTTTCAGCTTCCTGAATGAATCTTGACATTCTTCGGACCACTGGAACTTTGTTTGGCCTTCCGTGAGCCTGGTCAGTGGTTTAGCGATGTTGGCGAATCCAGCACATATCGGCGATAGTATGTGCATAAACCAAGGAAACTTCGAAGTTGGTGAATGTCTTTGGGATGGGCCAATCCTTAACAGCTTTGATCTTCTGGTCATCCACTGCTACTCCTTCTCCAGAGACAACGTGGCCGAGGTATCGTACTTCTTTTTGGAACAGATGGCATTTCTTAGGGCTCAGCTTCAATCCGGAGTTCCTCAGTCGCAGTAATACTTCCTCCAAGTTTTTCACTTGGTCCTCAAACGATCTGCCGACCACAATTATGTCGTCGAGATACACTAGACACGTGTTCCATGAGAGTCCTTTCAGCACTGTCTCCATCAATCTTTCGAATGTGGCGGGAGCATTACAGAGCCCGAATGGCATAACGGTGAACTGCCACAATCCTGAGCCGATGGTAAAGCAGTCTTTTCTCGATCTTCCTGAGCGAGTTCTACTTGCCAGTATCCACTCTTCAGATCAAGGGTCGAGAAAATCGTGGAACCAGCCAACGTGTCTAGGGTGTCATCTATTCTCGGGAGAGGGTAACTGTCCTTCTTCGTGACATTATTAAGTTGGCGATAGTCTACACAAAGCGTGTCGATCCATCCTTTTCTTCACCAGTACGACTGGAGAGGACCAGGGACTGTCAGATGGTTCGATAACTCCTTCTTTCCCATATCGCTGACTATTTTGTCAGCCTCTTCCTTCTTGGCAAGAGGAAGTCTTCTTGCTGATTGCCGGATCGGTCGGGCACCCCAGTATCAATCTTGTGCTGGACCACATTAGTTCGACCCCTTTTCCTTGTCCGGTATCGAAGATGTCTTGGTACTTTTGACTAAATCTCTTAGTTTGGGCTGTTGAGCTGGTTTATGTCTTTGGAAGAGATGGCAACTAATTTTTCTAGTTCTGTGGGCAAGTTGTTGGGTTGGCTAATCGTACCTCGTACGCCCCGGATCACAGATGAAACTGACGAGCAGTGCCCTAAAATTGTTCCTTTCTTTAAGGTCACTGGAAAGTAATTGACATTCATGACCCTTACCGGTACAAATTTTTCAGCACGTAACAGGGTTTTCCCTAGGGCAATCCCTCGTCCAATTTTCTCATCATGAAGTTTGGGCTCGAACATCATCACGTCTCCACTGCTCGCACTCCCGTCCAGGCGAGCCTCCAGGATGGTTTCAGCCCTCTCAGGTACGCTTATATCTTCAGCCAACAGCACACGGATCAACTCTTCACTTCTCCCATGAAGTACCAGCTCTTCTCCGTTGACACGTAGGACGCCGTCTTTGAAATCCAATTCAAACCCTCTGGAATTCATGATGTCCATTCCGATGATTGCATCGTCTTCGATGTCCGCAACAAGTGCCTGATGTTTCACTTTAGTGCTGCCCAAAATTATTTCAATCGGTAGCTCGCCATATACAGTAGCTGGCTCCCCTGTTGCTGTGCGTAGGTTCCAAGTTGTCGGTTCAATCCGTTCCGATGTTCTGGCAAAGGAAGGCCCGAGAATTGTCCTAGTCGCACCTGTATCTAGAAGCATGGTGCAAGGCTCGTTATTGATGAGACCGTCTACGAAAACACCTCTGTTCTGTCGTTGCAGGATAGCGACATATGCGTTGTTAACCAGGGCTTGCTGGACACAGGCCGACGATTGCCCCTTCTCGTCGACCTTCTTTAGTTTTCCTGCATCGGAGTCGTGTTTTCGAATGTTGGACATTTGCTACGCACATGTCCAATTTTGCCACAATTCCAGCATCTTATCTGTCTTTTCTCAGGGAACACTTCCTTAATCACTTTCCTTATGGCAGCTTCCAAATTAGCAGGCTCCTGTGAGTCTTCCTCAATCATTCGGACTTTACTCTGGCTTTTGCAAGATTGTTTCGCTGCCTCGAATTCCAAAGCGCGTGCCAGTGCGTCTACGAGATGTGTTGGACGGGCTAGTGTCAACGCTTGTCTGGTTTCTTGGTCACGGAGTCCATCCAGGAATGCTTGAACCGCTAGTCGCTCCATTACATTTTCTGGTGTGGCTGGATATGCGAGACGAACCAAGCGTGCAATGTCAGTTTCGAATTCTTGTAAGGATTCGCCCGATTTTGGCAGCTATTTTTCAGCTGGGAGTGGTATACGTGTTCCAAATGGGCGTGGCCATATCGTAATTCTAGATGTTTAATCAGCTGATCATAGTCCTCCTGTTCTTGGGCGGTGAGAGTTTGTAGAATATTTGTCGCTTCTCCACGTAATGCAAGTGTCAGTGCTACAGCTCTTTCCCCTGCATTCCATCCGTTTGCTTTGGCCGCTGCTTCAAACTGCCGGCGGTAATTTGCCCATGGAGTTTTTCCGTCGAACTGAGGCGGCTTCATGGAAAGCTTCCCTATTTCTGAAATGACCTTGACATCTTTTATACCCTCTTGAACTTTATCCACGTTCAAACTCAAGTCCAGCATTGCATTTTCGTTAACCATCTCTGTGGAGGACGCACTATTAATTTGTTTTTCCAGCTTACTGATCGTTTCCTTTATTTTGTCCATTTCTGCCTCGATTCCGTCTTTGATTCCATCGCTGATTATTTCCTTCATCTTGTCCATCTCTGCCTCGACCCCATCTTTGATTTTATCTACCTCCGTGTTCATTTGCTCCCTAATTTTAAGGTTCCCTTTTTTTAAATTCCAATTCTTCTTTTCAGGCCTTCTGTGTTTTCCAGGAACTTCTCTTCCAGGCTTCTTGAATTTTCTAGAAGCTTCTCTTCCAGATTTCTAGAATTTTCTTCCAGGCTTCTTGAATTTTCTAGAAGCTTTTCTTCCAGATTTCTAGAATTTTCTTGAAGCTTCTCTTCCAGATTTCTAGCATTCTCTTCCAGGCTTCTTGAATTTTCTAGAAGCTTCTCTTCCAGATTTCTAGAATTTTCTTGAAGCTTCTCTTCCAGATTTCTAGAATTTTCTTCAAGCTTCTCTTCCAGATTTCTAGCATTTTCTTCCAGGCTTCTTGAATTTTCTTCGAGTTTATTCTTTACCAAACTTAAATCACCTCCGGGAACTTCGAATAAAAATGTTTCGGGGTCCTCACCTTCTTGTATAAGTCCTTCTGCAAGTCTTTTCTGGAGTACTTGCTTTTTACCTGTTGTTTCCAGTTCCCTTTCCTCCAATTCCTGTTTCAATTCCGCTACCTTCAAATCCGCAAGGCGCACTTTTCTTGAACACATTTTGTCTTTGACGAGGTATCAGTCTGTTTTACACGAAAAGTTTATCAGTTTGTTAAAAATTCACTTCGCGAATTCTTTTCCACGGGCCACCAGTCTATTGTCTGTTTCACGCGAACAGTGTATCAGTTTATATTCCCACGCACAATTGTCCACTTCGCGAAAACCGGGCCACTGTCTATTTTCTGTTTCACGCGAACAGTGTATCAGTTTATATTCCCACGCACAATTGTCCACTTCGCGAAAACCGGGCCACTGTCTATTTTGGGCGTACAAAAAGGTCTATCAATTTATTTTTCTGACTATCCACTCCACGATCACTTGTTTATTTTCAAAATCTCACTTCCGACACCAATTGTAACGTAAATAAACTTAACTTGGTTTAACTAATTTATTTAACACTTAATCTACAACTTAATTTATATTACTACGCCACTGAATAGCTCGATCGTATGGGCTCGTTCAGACTGTCCCGACTCCACTTGAGGGTCGCCTATTTATTTCCGATACAGCATTCTCGATCTTTCGAATTCCGGCAGTTGGCGATCCAGCATGTTCCAATCGTTTCCAATATCGACCGTTGCTCTCCAGGGAAGAGTGACTGGATGGTTCTCGAATATCTCCGGGGATGATCTCATCGCTGTCGACGGCAACACGCGAGGCGACAGGTCCGGCCTAGGTTCGTTACACTACTATTGATTTAGTACAATACCTATGCCTAATGTATTAGTTCAGCTTTCCTCAAATTATTGATACCTTCTCTAAAAGCTTGTTTTAATTGAGTTTTGCAGAATTTAAAAGGAACATTTTTTGTCCTGCTTTCTGTTTTATTATTCAATAAATAATGTTGATACTTTAAAACTTGATTCGGTTCATTTCGTTTTTATCGGCTATGAAAGACTGCATAACTTGAAAATGAATTTTTAATTTTCGAATACACTTATAACCTAAACTTGAATAATTATTTTAAGGAAATTTAATTTACGAATCCAGTGGCGTAGTCAGATTTATATTACAAAATCGCTTCCACCACAAATTGCTCACATTACCATACTTTCAGGAGTTATAACTGTAGAATGGAATGAGCTATTAACTTTGGATTTTAGCTGTACAAATTCACTGGTGTTCTACTTTGTATCGGCAGTGTTGCCAGATTTTAAATATGTCTATAATCTAAATAAAAATTATAATCAAATACTTTGTTTCCAAAATAAAAGTTGTTGTAACTTCGTTGTTAACCAATATTTCTCCATGAAATTTCCATGGTTTCCATTCATAATGACTACGAATCCAGTGGTGTAGTCAAATTTCAAAACAAAAATTGCCCAATAAACTTTTGCCGTTTTTGACGAAGAAAAAAACCATAGAGTGCCTTGGAAATGAAACTAAAGTTATGAAAATTTGTGTCAAGATACAGTTTTTGATGCTTAATATTAAAAAAAAATTTTTTTGAGAATGATTGAAAAATGCGTATTCTCCAGGGGTGGTTCCATTTTAAATGGGTCACACTGTATCAAAGTGATAATTATGGTCTGAATTATTTTATGTACCTAACTATGTGTGGTGAATGAATTGAATTAAATTGAGAGATTTGGACTCTTCTCCAATTTTTTATTGTAGAGTCTGAGGTTTATAGAAAAATAAAAATGCTGTTTGTGTTTTCCAGTTAACAAATGTCCCATTTTTTCTGACACATGATTCGTTATCCTAATGGCTTTCTCAGAATGAATAATTAAATTCTGAAATCTACCTTTCCGACTGGCCGCGCCATCGGTTTTTTCAATTTGTTCGTTTGGGATAGACTGAATTGGTTTGCTGAGTTTCTGTATGGGTCTGGAGATGAACACAGCCAATTTCACAACGTTGAAAGAAATCCATTAATAAGTGATAAAACAGTATTTATTTTAAAGATATTCCGTGAGTTTAAAATTTCCCTTAAATTTCATATTTCAGTCATTTCCATGTGATGGCCTCAAGTTCAGCATTCTTAACGACCCTGTAGAATTTACAAGTGTTTTAATGAAATGGGCAAAATTCAATTCCATCATTCAGAAAACTGAATCGCAAATAGTAAAAACGTCGTGGTTAAATTAACTCTTCCGACATTCCAAAATCCCTTTGTACAAGGAATATCGACATATACTACCAGTATTGCTGTTTGTCCGGTATCGTCATCCATTCTGAATTATTCAAACAGTTCGATAACTAGCTATGCAGGTCTTTCAGGGTCAGGGTCACCTGTATTCTTGGCCATATTTCAATTTATACCTGGGAAAAACCATCTATCGGCATTGCTGTAAATATCTCATCTACCAATGTATACCGTATAAAAAATTAAGACAAGCTTTTATACAAATGCTCTAAAAAGGAAAAAATAATGTATTTATTTGTTTGACCTAGGTTATTCTGTGAATAGCAGATTCAAAATCTTGCCGCGCAAGAATACCTATTTTTAACCGACGAAACCAAAAAGGAGGAGGTTCTCTATTCGACCCGTTTATTTTATGTTTTTCCATCATATTGTTTTATGTATGATCACGCATAACTTTTTACTGAGGCGTCCGATTCCGATAATTCTTTTTTCTGTGGATAGGGTGTACTTCGAATTTGGTCCCATTTGAATTCAAAAGATGAAATCCACCTCTAAGGGTAGCGAAATGAAGGATATTGATCACTCACCCTCTGAATTCTGGTCCGTTAACCGATTCTATCAGGCATAACTTTGTACTGGGTTCTTCGATTTGGATGATTCTTTTTTTAATAGATAGGGTATACCTTATATTTAGATTCCGAAAGGAATTAGCCACCCTTACGGGTGGAAAAATAGGGGATAATTGATTTTTCACTAGTGAACATTGGCACACACATACGTAGTTGACAATGACAGATCGCTACTGACATTATTCTTGTTCCGTCAAAATCAGTATATTTTATGAGAGGATGGAATGATATACAGAGTAATGAAATAAACTAACCAGAACAACGAAAATAATTTATATTACAACAAATAGTAAAAGTAGATAATCATATTATTTAACTGGTAATAGTTGAAGTAAGGTGGGTAAGTAAGTATTTTGGAAGTAATCAAAACAAATAGGTAGTAATTGGTAGATTTTAGCCACAAAAATTGGAAAATAAAAACTTTTCAACAAAAAAATTAAACCGACGAAATACGGAACTGAAGAGTAAAAAATAAAACTTTTTAACAAAAAATTAAACCGACGAAAAAATCAACTGAAAAGCAAAAAATAAAATAAACCTTCTTAGTCTAAATGATAATTGAGCTCCTAAACTAATGTAAGTAACTGATTTTGAGTCGACGCCAAACAAACTAGCAATTGAATTAGGTGAAGCGTAAAATGATGGCAGCGAGATGCACGGCTGCGTTTTGATGACTTCTTTCATAGATAATGATCTTCGATAATTGTTTGTTTGGCGCCGACTCAAAATCAGTTACCTACATTATAGTCTAAGAGCTAGCAACGTTTTCGAGAGAGAATTTCAGGTAGGCCAGTTTTTAGATATGCTATCTCTCTTACTCTCCCGGACGTCATACGGGCTACCTGGCTGGCGGTAGTGGTTGCGTTCATCAGTGCGCATCGTACCTGTACAGGTAAAATATCAATTTTTCAAATAATTTTAAGAAGGTTCCTTTTTGTTTAATTATTTCAATTGAACTTTTTGACACATGAATCTATTATTGCCAGATATTTTTATTGTTGTTTAAACTGTGCCAAACGCTAATTTTGAATGAAAAAAAAAAATTTTTTCAAAATATTTTAGTATGGCTGAAATTTTTATATGATGTTGCGCAAGCGAGATAGACGACAGCAGCTGTCTGTAGTCAAGATGGTGTCAGTTCAGTCACATTGGTGTATTCGTTGCTGTTATTTTCAATGTTTTTAACGGAATTGTGTTACAATGGCTATTGATATTATATCACATTTGCCAAATAAATGTTGATGCCGAAGTTGTGGTACGCACAGATATTTCAATAATACTTGTTGGTAACATGGATCATTTGAATGCATCACTTAAACTCTGGATAAATTGGGGTGTGGGGAATAATGAGCGATTTATGAGCGTCAATCAAGTATACGAAATTCTAGGAAATTCTTTATCGAAAGCTCTACCGTGCTTTCACGCACTCACAGGATGCGACTACACACCAGATTTTTTCCGGAAAGGCAAACTCCGACCTTTCAAACTGTTAGAGCAATCAGAACAGTATCAGTCAGCCTGTCAAAATATTATAACAGATGATGAAGAATTGCTGGATGAGACATTTAAGATCAAAAATTAATTTGTCATATTTACGGAGCTCGTGATTCTTGGAACGTCAATGACGTTCGGTTCCATCTGTTTTCAAACACTTACCGGTCTAAGAAATCAGACGATAATTTTGAGAAGAAATTCCGTAATTTTGACCCACCAAGCCTACCACCATGTAAAGCAGAATTGTATCAGCATTTACTACGAGTTCGTTACGTCACAAAGTTTTGGAGAAATGCTCATCTAAAACACCCAACATCACTATCACCTCAAGCTTCCGGCTGGACCATAAACGACGATTAATATGATTTTATCTGGTTTGTTGGAGATCAATTACCATCATTAGTTGCCGACATTATTATTAAAGGTAAAAATTAAAAATGAAATACTAATAAATTTCTTTGCCGGAGGATTATAACATTTTTCATTCTATTACAGATAATAACTTATTACGGAACGATAACACTTCGAAAGACGATGATGACAATGAAAATGACAGCAGTGATGAAGATGATAATGATGATGATTATCAAGATGCTTCCGTTTTTTGTGATACAATTAAGGATTAAAAAATCTAACCTTAATTTTCACGTAACCATCCAAATTTTTGTTTATTTTCATACTTGAGGTTGATCGTTATCTTAATTTTGTACAACAATAAATTATTATTTTGATACCGTATTAATCTACAAATTAATTCAATGGATTTTAGTCCTTTCTCTGAAATTTATTTGACAACTATTTACCACTACCACATCACTTTTCACTTTTAGATCGGTCTGGCTGAAGGTTTAACAATTGAATTATTAGAAAAAACGAATTTAAACGGTTTTCTTCACATAAAGGATTCAATATAAAATTGAACCAGAGAAAGGTAGATCTCAGGTGAAAAACAACTACTTTCCTGGCAAATACCACGCAGAACGTTGAATGATATTCACCTGAAAATCTACTACTCCGTACTGATGAGGGCCAAGAAGCCTGAAACCGGTATGCGGATTGTTAGGTGAACACGACATAAATTAAACATAATCGAGCTTATCAGAAAGAAACATTTGCATTCAATGTCCATTGATATTATATGGAAGTATGCATGGATTTTCAGGTGAATATCATTCAACGTTCTGCGTGGTATTTGCCAGGAAAGTAGTTGTTTTTCACCTGAGATCTACCTTTCTCTGGTTCAATTTTATATTGAATCCTTTATGTGAAGAAAACCGTTTAAATTCGTTTTTTCTATTCATTCCACTTCACATGGCACTTATCTCTCACTATATGCTAGACGGGCTTGCCACTCCTACTGAGAAGGAATCTTTCATTTAGAAACCTATCGAGGTGGGAGATTTTCGGAGTGTTTCTTTCTGTCACTATGTACCGCCAGTTAAAGTTTATCTTTTCCGGCGTACCTATAGGTGTTACAAGATCGATGATGGTTTGTTTACGTTGTGTCTCACTTCAGCCAGAGTTCTTTGGACTTTTGGCTGGTTGACTACTCCGTACTGATGAGGGCCAAGAAGCCTGAAACCGGTATGCGGATTGTTAGGTGAACACGACATAAATTAAACATAATCGAGCTTATCAGAAAGAAACATTTGCATTCAATGTCCATTGATATTATATGGAAGTATGCATGGATTTTCAGGTGAATATCATTCAACGTTCTGCGTGGTATTTGCCAGGAAAGTAGTTGTTTTTCACCTGAGATCTACCTTTCTCTGGTTCAATTTTATATTGAATCCTTTATGTGAAGAAAACCGTTTAAATTCGTTTTTTCTATTCATTCCACTTCACATGGCACTTATCTCTCAATTGAATTATTGTTTGGCAAATTAATTTTGGCTTTTTAGATACTTAAATAACATCATATAAAAATTTCAGCTATACTAAAATATTTTGAAATAAATTTTTTTTTTCGTTTAAAATCAGCGTCTGGCACAGTTTAAACAACAATAAAAATATCTGGCAATAATAGATTCATGTGTCAAAAAGTTCAATTGAAATAATCAAACAAAAAGGAACCTTCTTAAAATTATTTGAAAAATTGATATTTTACCTGTACAGGTACGATGCGCACTGATGAACGCAACCACTACCGCCAGCCAGGTGGCCCGTATGACTTCCGGGAGAGTGAGAGAGATAGCATTTCTGAAAACTGGCCTACCTGAAATTCTTGTTTTCCCGACGTGGCTAGCTCTCGTACTATTAGTTTAGGAGCTCAATTATCATTTAGACTAAGAAGGTTTATTTTATTTTTTGCTTTTCAGTTGATTTTTTCGTCGGTTGAATTTTTTGTTAAAAAGTTTTTATATATTCGCGGTAAGGTCAAACAATTAAAGAAATTATGGTATGAATTCATTGTACTCCTATTTACTCTTACAATATGAAAATCCTTCAGATTTCCAGTTTCATGGGAATGAACATCATGCCGATAACCCAAATACTTCTGAAAATATAAAGGAGCCAAGTTGTTTAAGATTTTAAATATGAATACCAGTAGATTTAGACAAACAATTAACATTAATTCCAAAAGTTTTCAAACTTCAATGTTATGTTGGTACATTGATGAAAACAAACTATAAAATTCTGCAGAAGTCTGCGATGTACGGAACATTGTTTTAATAGCAAAAAACGTTTTCACGCTTTATTTTTGCACTGAAAATTGCAAAAGTTCTGCAAACTACCTAAGATCTATAGTATTTTTTTTATTTTTTTTATTTTCTGGTTCCCACGAAAAGGGATATCCTGTAATGTTCAAAGAACATCGTGGGAACCAAGGGAAAGAAGGTAGGAGTTGGTGTTCTTCTTAAATTTCTGGAGGTTGTATGCCTCGGGGAACACCTCTCTAGGCAATGAGTTCCAAAGCCTCGCTGTTCGTTGGATGAACGAGTCTTTGGAAAGTGATGTTCTGCAGGTCTCCGAAGTGACCACGAAGGGGTGTGATGACTGAACTTGACGGGTTAATCTCGAAGAGACTGCCAAAGCAGGAACGATTGTTGATATTTCAGAAGAGCATCGCCCATGAAAATATCTATAAAATAGAGACAAATCGCCAACTTTTCTACGGTGTTCCAGACAAGTGAGCGAGTTTGTAAGCGAGGCATCACCGACGAGACGAATTGCCCTTTTTTGGACAGAATCCAATAGCCTCAGGATATGTTTAGGTGCCGCGCTCCAAATATGGGAACAGTATTCCAGAACAGGTCGGTTCTGTGCCTTATAGATCATAATCATCTGAGTGGGGGTGAAATAGCTCTTGTGCACGAAACAAAAAACCAAGTTTTGGGGATGCACTTTTGGCAATGGACCTCACGTGATTTTCCCAGGAAAGGTTATTGCTGATATTAATACCAAGCATCGATATGGATGACTTCAGTGGTATGGTTACTCCTGACAAAGTTATGTTAGGCACAGTGAGATCGGCTTTTTAGAGAAAAGACATGCTTGTGTTTTGTTTGCATTGAATTCTACCAAGTTATTAGATCCCCACTCGAGAATTGTTGCTAAGTCCATATTTATATTATTAACATTTCTTCCTCGTTCATTTCTGGTTTCACGGGCTGATATAGGGCCCTGGAAGAGAAAGCGGTATGGAGGGTACTATCATCGGCAAACTGTGTACTGACATGAAGTTGCTTTCAACAGGTCGTTGATGTGAAGTAGAAATAGTGTTGGTGCGAGAATAGATCCTTGCGGAACACCAGCATTTATGAGTAGAGTGTCAGATGAAACTCCATCGACCACTACATGGAGAGACCTGTTTGAGAGAAAACTAGCAAGCAGAGAACACAGCTGAGGGGCAAGCCATAAGACGGAAGCTTGGCGAGGAGTCCCTGGTGCCAAACTCGATCGAACGCCTTGGAGATATCTAATGCCAGCTAAAGTTTCTCCATACTTTTCAATAGATAGCTGCCATATATGTGAGACGTAAGCGAGCAGGTCACCAGTTGATCTCTGATGGCGGAAGCCATATTGCCTATCGTTAACAATTCCTGAGTCTTCCAGATATTTCATGAGCTCAATGTTGATGGCTTTTTCCATGACCTTTGAAATAATAGATAGCAGTGCGATAGGTCTGTAGTTGCTAGGTAGGGCCTTTTTGCCTTTTTTAGGGACTGGCTGTACTCTTGCAATTTTCCAATTGGACGGAAATACCCCCAAATTGTAAGAGTGGTTGAACAACTTGCAAAGAACAGGTGTTAGTTCGGGGGCATATTTCTTGAGAACAATCGGCGGGATTCCGTCAGATCCACAGGCTTTGTTGGTGTTGAGACCCAGCAAAATCTTTCTGATAGTACGTTGGCGAAAGGTGATCTCGGGCATGTGACTGTCAATAGGTGTAATGTTCGGGGGTTGTTTTCCCGATGAATCCAGAGTGGAATTTCCAGCAAATAGGTGCGCAAAGATATTGGCTTTTTCCTGGGCAGTCGTTGCTAGTGTTCCATCTTCTTTGGTTAGAGCAGGAAATGAGCTGGAAGTGAAGTTTCTTCCCACAGCTTTGGCGAAAGACCAAAATGAACGGGATCCGTTACGACATTCAGCAAGTTTTGATCTTATTTTGGCATTGTGGGCATCTTTTGAGCATTCTATTGTCTCTTTGCATATGCCTCTAGCCTCGACATATGCTGCTCTGGTCTCAGGGCCCGGATTTTTAAGCCATCGATGGTATGCTGCCTGTTTGGAAGCCACAGCTCTAGATCAGAATTTGAGCCAGGCAGCGTTATGTACATTAAAGTCTCCCATGATTATGGTTTCAGCTGTTGGATGGTTCTCCTGAATGTAGTCCAGTTTAAGTGATAAAAACTCAAAGAGGTCGTTATATGAAGGTTCATTAGGTGATAGGTAAAGGCAGCAGAGGAACTTAGTCAGTTTGGTATCAGATAGCTTGAACCACATCACATCAAAGTCTTTCGGTTCCAAACTCTCTTCACGCTGGCATGAAAGGTTAGCCTTAGCGTAAAGGCAGACTCCACCTTTGAACCTGAATCGAGAATGGAGTTCGTAACCAGGACAAAGCATATGGACCTTGTTGGTGGACGAGTTTACTTGTGTTTCTGTTAGAGCCAGAATATCCGGTTTTTTCGTCTGTAGGTGATGGTGGACGTCATTGATGTTCTTGTTGAGTCCGCGGATGTTGCAAAAATTAATCTTTAATGTTGAGTCCCCTCGAGTACCTCTCGCCCGGAAATATAATGGTAATGGTGTTTTACGATATGCATTAAGTTTGCAACCTTGTAAAACTTACGGAACCTTGTTTTTTGTCATTTGTTTAAATTTTTCATTATGATTTGTTTAAAAAATTACAATAGTTCTGCAAATTGGATAAGTGAACGGAAAAAAAGTTTAACATATTCACGTACATTTGCAACCAATTAATTCTGATAAACATATATTTATCAAACTTTTTTATCGACGCTCCCATTTTGAATACACACACAAGTATTGAAATAATTACAAAAGTTTTTTATTGTGTTTGCAAATAAAGAGAATATCGGTCTCAGTGGATATGTAACTTTGCAACCTCATACGAAAAACGCAACCTATTATCCACTAATACAAGTTTTTGCATTTTAACAACTGCTGAGAAAATTACAAAAGTTGCAAATTGCAATTTAATTTTTTTTTTCTTCAAAGTAAAGCATTTATTGAACAAAAACATTCCTCCAAATGTAATTGGAAAATTTTCAAAACTGTGGAAGTTATGAATAAAAAATACTTTCAATTTTTCATATTCAACATCCTGTATCTCTGCAACGAACGACATTTGAGAAAAAAGTCCTATTTATTTTTCGAAGGGAATCATCTGTTTCAATTTGGCACCATAGTTTCGGGACACCCTGTATACAGGGTGATTCAAAAGTACTCTGACAAACTTCAGGAGATATTCTAACATTAATTGTCCAAATAAAATTATCTCCGGAAACGCTTCGTTTCCAAGATACAGGGTGTTGAAGTTTTATTTTTATTTTCGTTTTTTTTCAAATAACTTTAGAAATACTAACCTTAATTAAACGAAAATTTGTATTGAGAGGATTATTGAGGTGTCGAATTCGAACCTGATGTTATTATTGCTCTTACTCGTAGGGGGCGCCACCTACACGTCTGTTCAGTAAAAAAATCAATTCCTCTATTATATCTACGTAAAAAAGCTACCCCTGTTACAAGTCGCTATAAGCAACCGTTTTCTAGATATTTGGACTTGAAAATTTCAAGTCGATTATTTGAAAATCGATGCGTGTTGAAGTTATTACCATTATTTTGCATTTTTCACAAGAATGCTTAAGAAATTAATTTGACTCCTAATCGAGTACTGCCTTCAGCTCCAACATTTACCAGTCTCCTCCGTCGTTTGGCATGAACAGGTAGCTTTAAAAGGGCAACTGATATTATTGGAAGACCACGAGCAGTCCGATCCCCAGAATTGGAAAAAGCTGTTTTGAACGCTCTCGAGGAGAATCCAGAAAGAATAATAATAATAATAATATTTATTTACCATTCAATTTGAAATATACAATAATTTTAGTTAACGATAAATAAATATAGAATTTCCACAGAAGGATGAACCTGTGCGTGGGTTGTAACATATTAATGTACCATAGATTACAAAAACTTGAGAGGTGTCAAGGGACACCCGGATGGAACGAAGTTCCTTTCGATTAATTAGTGAAGTAATAAAATTTTATTTTTTTCAAGTTATAATAATATTTTTATATATATATATATATATATATATATATATATATATATATATGCACTCTGTCTGTCTATTCTTTCGTACACGTCATAGATGCGCGGGACTTTGTAAACACAACAGAGTGTGTATATATATATATATATAGTAGGAGATTTAAGCCGGTTCTGGGTCTCCCCCCACCACTATGACGTCACGTGTGACCTTGAATGGTTGCAGGTGTGCAATGTGGTGTGTGTTTGACCTTGAGATTTGACTTTGAGATTTGTCATTGAGTTTTGACATTGGGTTTGGTCGACTTTAGATTCGACACAGTTGTGACCTTGAGTTTGACCTTGAGAGTCATAACATTAAGTATCGACTTTTCTGATTTGAGTTTGTTTGATCTTGACTAAAGTTGTGGTGTAGGCATACATTTTCTGTGTAGTCATGACCTTCATGAATCCTTGCACTCTCCAAGCGAGGAGGGCGTTCATCCTGTGAGAGGTAGGAGTGAACTGCGAGTATTGATGAATGTGTTGATGTTCAAGCGCACTGACCTTCACACTTCCATCTACTGAAATGGGGTGGGGGTGTCTCTTATAAAATGTGTGGAGTCGTTGATGAGAAATCAGATGTTAGATAATATCATCAGAGTGAATACAGAGTACGAGAAGTTTCTCAATTGAGTGAGTGTATTTTTTATAAGGTGAAATAATCTATATTTTTTCATACAGTCTTACTATGTCTTTTCTTCCAAAAGTTGTAGATTTGAAGAGAATCAATTCTTCAATAATTGAAAAGAGGGTGGGAGCTTTTGAACAAAGACCAATATCATCATTACCCATCGGTAAAGCTTTCAACATACTTGGTATGACGATTTGTATAACCCGATATGGGAGATCTATTCTAATGACATTACGTGATGATAATGATACTTTATTCAAATCATGGTTGTCAAAAAGTATTTCGGATGAATTCAATGCGGACGATGTCAGTTGCATAAATGCTTCAGATTTCAAATATACAATAACATATTTGGGTCAGAGTCCACAAGTAGCAGGGAGTTTGAGAACTCGACCTCTAGTAGAATTCAACTACATTAAATGATAATATTGTTTATATGTTAATAGTTAGGATATAGTGATTTTATGTTGATTCTCCATTAA